>JARCFY010000005.1:88694092-88974092 GCA_029233225.1 Lepidodactylus listeri
CCTTCAGGTATGTTGGACTTTAAAGCTCAAAAACCTTGAACTGTGCCCAAGAACAGACTGAGGCCCAGGACAGATGGGACAACAGTGGAATGATATTAGGTTTCCCAGCTCCCAGGTCCTGGCGGGGGTTCCCCTGCTTTTTAGGGCATTGATCTGCTGCTGGCCAGATGGCCAACGGGGGATACCCCATCCCCAAACAGGGACATCACTGCACAACATCCTTGACACAATGAAATCACCTGGAAGTGACATCACTGTGTCACTGACATTAGGGGGGTTGACACTCTAGTTTTGGGCAAACTTTATGGTTTTGAAGACAAAATATGCAAGATGCAAGAGATATGTCTGCAAAATGCTGAGCAAAACAGTCACAGCAGGCCACCAAGCAGTCTACCTCTTCCAGGCCAGATACCAACAGGCCTCTAACCACCTGGAATAGGCCTCCCAACCTATGTTGTGCAGAGACAGTGGTGATGGAAAAGCATTTTTTCCCACTATCACTGCATCCATATCTTTTTATATTTGTTCCAAGTCCTCCACTGTCACTCTAACCATCTCCTTTGTCTTTACATTGATCCACAACCCCTCAGTAAACCAAGAGGCTAGCTGAGCTCTAACACTTCAGAGAGGGTACATGGGAGTGATCATGTCAACCATCCAGTCATTTCCTCATTCCAGAGATTGTCAGAAGCACCTGTTATATCAACAGAAACATCTCCTATAGCTGTCAAAAGCCATTCAAATCCATCTGGCTTCAGGGTTGGATCCTTTTCAGAGATCCCCCACCCCTGCAGAGTCTTGCTATTCCTGTACATTTAAAACCAAGCAAAAAGTGATCTGTCCATGACAAGGAACCATCAATTCCTCCACCCTTAGATTGCATTCCTCCCAAGCAGAACAAAATAACAGATGGAGTGTGACCTGCACAATGTGTAGGAAGAGTTATTACTTGAGACCGGCCCATGATTGTCATGGAGGCCATGAATTTTGAGCCACTCCTAACAAGACAGCCTAAACATAAATTTTGAAGTCTCCCAGGGCAACCAGCCTAGGGATCCTCAGCACCCCTCCCCAGAGAACCTCTGTCAGCTCATGCAAGGAGACTGTTAAACAGTGGGGTGAGCAGAACACCAACAGAATTCCAATCCTGTATCTCTGTCCAAACAGTAGGCATACATCCTCAAAATCAAAAGAGCCCTGGATGGGGTACCATGCTAGGGAGATGGTGTCCTTATAGACTACAACAGTTCTACCTCCCCACCCACCAGACCTATGCTGATGTATAACTGAGTACCCTGAGGACACAATTGGAAGAGGTTAACCTCTCCCATTTCCTCTAGCCAAGTCTCAGTGATACATGCTAGGTCAGCCCTCTCATCCAGAGTTAAATTTTTATTGGCTGCTGTTCTCTTGTGACTGACATAGCATTTAGCAGCAGGATTTTATAGCCTGGCAGGTTGTTGATAGGCTTACCAACATCACCCCAACTGGAAGAAGAGCGAGAAAGGGCAACAGCATGCAGATGTCTGTTGTCCCTTCCCCTTACCTGCCCTGCTCTTTTCCCACCACTATATCTCCCTTTACCCCACATACTATGAATCATGGCACCAAGCACATCTCTCCCACCAGCAGGCAAAGGAAGCAACAGACCATATCAATAATACCCACTATGCAAAAAATCCAGATGAACCTCTGTGTTTTGGAAAACATAAAACAAACACAAATCCAGATCCACCTTTCACCTGGATCTGACTAGAAACACATACAACCTAGCTATCAACTGCTGAAAAACAATTAAAGTGGCTCACCCTCAACCTCCTTTGTCCCAAAACAACACCCCAGAGAACCCAATCTTCCTTCTGGGTGGCTCTCCCTGTATCAGTATCACAGATGCTACAATGATATTGCTTGCCCACCACTTCTTCACATTATATTCAGGGTCTGGATCTGCAGAACACAGAGCCACAGGCCAAGAGCCCTTCGGCATATGCAGAGGGCTCACACCTCAGGCACCAGCTGTGGTCTAAATAGTTATACCTGCAGGAAAGAGGCAGCAATGGTTGATGATCAGCAGCCATCCATACTCTGGCTAACAAACTCAGACACTGCTGTTTGCTTCTAGCAGTTCCTTCTCCCCAAATCTTCCAGATCAAGCAGAGGAGCCCACCCCTCAAAAAAAATAGCCTCAAAACAATAAAATTTAAGGCCATAAGCATTGATCCTTTGGTTAAAGAGGCAATGATAATGTGTCTCGATCTCTGGCATTTCTCATTAGCCAGTACATTACAGGTGGGTCTCACATCACCAAGTGATCTGTCCACATCCTTAGGCTGCTGCACAAGCTAAAAGCTATCCATATGAATGTGACAAGCAGAGTCTATCTTTTATCTGCAACAAACACAGTGTACAAATACAATCACTTGTTACAAATTCATCACAGTGAGCTGTTGAAAGTTCCTCCAAAGGGTGGGGGATATTAAAACCTCTTACCATATGGAACATCAATGGACAAAATTGAGTTAATGTAATAGTGTTAGGAAACTGAAGCTTCTTTTCTACCATCATGGCCACAGAGTAGGCTGTAAACAGTCCCATCCTAAGCTCACACCCAAAAGGACTCAGGGTAGTGACTAAACCTTATGCCAATGTATGTCAGAGATACATCAGTGTACCCCAAAGATATGCCAGCACTGAGACCCAACGGCATCTTGCTGGTGCCCCAGTGGCATTAGGGATGCAGTGCCATCAGTGGTCTTAAAATGGGATGAAAGGGTGCCAAAGTAAAAAGAACACTGCCAAACAAGTCACCTTCTACTATCACCACTGAGTCATTCTGCGATCTTAACTTGTACAATGTATTCTGCTGTTCTGAAGCGATTGCGTACATCGTACAGTACTGTTGAAGTCTATAATAAACACAGTGGGCATTTCCCACTACTCATTTTCTTAGCTACATTGCAGACAGAAATACCAGTTTTTCCCTCTTTTCTCTTGCTTTATATTTCCTCTGCATGACAGTTAAGGAAGATTTCATGTGGCTTTTTGCCATAAGATTTTGCAACTTGAGCTGTTTTCCATAAACCCTGGTCTTTCAAAATGTTTGATAATCGGGTTACAAGCCAATTACAATGGATAAATTTTTATTTTGGGGATGAGAGAACGCAATGTTTTATGTAAGAATGTAACACATAGATCAAGCAAAGTCATCAGACAAACAGGAATACCCTCACTTTATTGTCATATACATGTGTATATGCTGTATTTGCCTTTCTGTTATCTTTAAAGCATCCCAAAAGGAGGTAAAGCAAGCTAATTTGCACTACCCATTCAATCTATTTTTATCCTACCCTTGCACATAGGAGTATAGCACGATGCACATGCTTTTCCTTCCCTCTTATACCTTCACAACAATCCTGGTCCAAAGTCACCCAATGAATTTCACAGCAGAATGTGTATTTGAAAAATGGATCTCCCAGATCATAATATGACAGTCTAAACAATACACACACTGGCTCTCAATTCACACGTTGGTTATTAGCATAGTTACTACACACTGCTCCAGATTCTCTATCCATATTTCCCAGCTTCAGGGTTCTAGTCCTGAGGAAAATCATGACTGTCCCTCTGCTCAAACCAGGAAGTGTAATTGGATTTCCTATGGAGGAGCTGAGAAATCTGGTTCAGATGTTCTAAGAGCAAGAGCTTTGAAGTTCCACCTCAGAAAGAATTATATTGGGCATCAGGTGATTTTCAGTGATACTCCTGTGTTCCCTCATTCTTTTTTTCTCTTTTTTGGTATTTTGTGTGTGGCTAATCCTGCACTGAGCAGGGGTTTGGACTAAATGGCCTGTATGGACCCTTCCAACTCTGTGATTCTATGATTCTGTGTGTGCTTGTAAGCCTGGAAGTCATGGTGACTTCTGGCAACCCATAGTGGGGCTAGGATGTTTCAGAGAGGTGGCTTTGATATTACCTGCTTCTGCAACCCAGTCCTGGTATTCCTTGGAAGTCACCCTTCCAAGTACTTGCCAGGGTCAACCTTGCTTAGTTTCCGAGATCTGGTCAGGGCCTGAGTTCCTTCATTCAATAGTCCCTCCACTTGACTTTTCCCCTCCCTCCCCACCCATCACCAGCCCTAGGGCTGCCAAGTCAGCCCGGGGGGTGGGGGATCCACCGCTAAAGGGGATCCCGATCCGCAGGCCAGCATTTGGCTGGCGGGGGAAACCCCACCCCCGAAGTCATCCAGCGAGGACGACGTAATGACGTCACCAGAAGTGACATCAGCACGTTGGGGGCATTGCCAGGGCGACACTCTGGCAATCGCCCCAAAACTCTATGATACCATAGAGTTTGGGGGCAATTGCCAGGGCGTCGCCCTGGCAACGCCCCCAACGTGCTGACATCACTTCCGGTGACATTGCCGGTGTGCATGCTTTGCGCGCGCGCCAGGATATACTCCCGGCCGGAGGAGGACTCCCCTCCGCCAGTGAGTCCCTACGACTTGGCAACCCTAACCAGCCCACATTCAATTTCTTCCCTCTTACCCTCAACTGCTACTTTAGAACATAAGAAGACCCCTGCTGGAGCAGACCAGTGGATTCACACAGTGGCCAACCTGTTCTTCTGGAGCTTCAACAGTTCTTCTGGAGTATAGAGGATGAGGCCTTCCCCTGATGTTGCCTCCTGCCTCTGGTATTCAGAGGTTTACTGCCTCTCAACATGGAGGTTCCCTCTTCTCTCCCTACTTTACTTTTCTTCTGCTCCACTGAAGCAGCTATATACTAACAAATCCTGTTGGATTTCCTGTCTTGCAGGAAGCCCAAGGATATTTCTGATAAGGCAATGGATATCTAAGGGCCGACAGCCCAAAACTTCAATCTCCTCCTCTTCAGCTCCCAAGGAGAGTCTTTTGCTCTCAGCAATGAAGAGTCATAAACCTCCTGCAGAGGAAAGTGCTGAGCATACTCTGTTGGAGGAGACTTATCACTGTAGACAGGCTGTCGTGGCATGGCCCTTCCAGTTCTCCACTAGTGGTTCAGTTTCCATGTGTTAGCCGAATTGCTTTAATTTATATTTAGCAATCAGCAAAATACATGGGTTCCTGCCAACTATACTAGGGTCCCACCCCTCCCGGGAGTTCTCAAGGAAAGAGGCACGTGAGGCAGATTGCAAGTTCAATGTTATTTACTGGGTAGTGTTGTTCAAGCACACCAAAAACGTACTCATACACACACTCACAAAGGCCTAATGAAATAAAGGGAGAAAATAGCACATTCGCATGAGCAGGTTATCGTTGGTAGGGAAACAGCACAGTACCTTAGCTGCGTTGTCCGATGTCAGGAAGAATTGGATGGGGAGAAAATTAGAAAGGCTATGGGGACACGAGGCTTGAACCTGCAAGATCACGTGGTTCTCCTGGATCGCGATTCCAGAGAGAGAGGATTAAAGATGGAGGCAAGGATTGGGTACAGCAAGCTAGACTGAAGCGGTAGTAAAGCTGACAGAGGGCGATGGCTCAAGAGAGCGAGTGCCTCTGGGTTTGGATTTTTATTGGGGGTCTTGGGGCAGGCTATACAGACCACATCCCATTAACACACCTCTTAGGCGGTCCGTCCCTTCTGGACCCTTGGATAGGTGAAAGGTGGACAAAGGGAGGAGGGCCAGGGGATGGACAATGTTGCAAGACTATGATCTCACCAGGAAATAGACACTGGGTCTGGGGTCCGATGACTCACCTGGCCACATCTATTGTTAATCAATGACTTTGGCCTGTTGGCTGATGTCTGGCACATTAGTTGCCAAGCAACTTAATTAGCATAACTATCCAGATGTGTTGGAGAGGGGGCAGGGGGTTGACCAGTGCGCTGAGACAGAGAAAGAAACCTCTTTGTCTCTGTCCCAGGTGAACTGTCTAGGGTGTCAGCCTCCTGGCATGGGCTGGAGCTGGCTCCTATCATGAAGAAAGCACATGGCCCTTCCATTAAAGGCAGCCCAAAGTTCAGGCTTATGAATCTCATAATTCATAAGAGCACTAAAAGTGCCTTGCTGGCCAACACATGAAGCTAGGTGACTCTTAGCCATACAACTGAGTTTCTATCCACTGTAGGTCATTTAAAGGATGAGTCCAACTGTGTCTACAAAAAGGGAATAAACTGGAAGTTATTTCATTACTGGACTCAACAACAAGTAGCCCACTTTAAAGACATGGCCATTACTCTGGAGGGTATACATGCCTTCTTTTCTGATGGCTGAAAAGATTTCTGATGGCTGAAAAGATTTGATTTGCAAGCACAAGCACAAAAATGGCTGTGAGGTGGCGGCACAGAAGTTAGTAACAAACATGACTGATTTACCAAGCCTCAGTGCTAGGCTTGCCAGACCCCTTGTTGGAGGTGGGAGTCTCCTGCCACTAGGTCCTGCCCCCCAGCCAACAAGCATCTGACTAGCAGGGAGACCTACCAGTAGAAAGAAGAAGGCCTAGGCTGTACAGCCAACATTGCACAGGGCTCAACTCATGTGTAACAGGAGCTTAACCAAGGTAAAGACAACTGACATTTGCAGGGTTGCCAGGTCTGGGTTGGAAAATACTTGGAGACTTTGGGGGTAGATCCAGGAGAGGGAGGGGTTTGGGGAGGGGAGGGGCCTCAGGATGGTACAATGCCATAGAGTCCACCCTTCAACGCAGCCATTTTCTCCAGGGGAGCTGATCTCTGTCGGCTGGAGATCAGTTGTAAAAGCGGGGAATCCCCCGGCCACACCCGGAGGCTGGCAACCCTAGACATTTGCACTGAAGTCCTCAGCATCCCTATGCAGAACATCCTGGTTATGAAAATGAGAACACTGTCATTGTTATAAGAAGAGGGGTTTTTTTTAATGGACAATTTAACTCACGACCTTGCTGGATGCTCCCCCTTTTGCCCCCATCAGCTCTATAATGCCATCCTATTCCAATCCTCCCTGTGTTTTCCTTGACAGAAATCCCATTGAAATGAATCAGCCTTGTTCTGGCAGAGTGCTTTGAAAACCAGGCTTTTAGTCATGCATTTTTAAGCTGAAGCCACTCCGATGTGATGTTTACAAAGCGGGGGGAGTAGTTGTTGGAAAACCTGCAATAGCTAAGTGTCTTGGCTTGTTTTTCAGGGCTCTGTAAGATTTAGTATGCTTCTAATTTAGAAAGGATTAGGCAGAACATTTCATTTGGTTATTAGAGTGGCTCCAACTGTGGGTAGATATTTAAAAACTACTTTATCCCCTCTTGCAGTTCCTTGCTTCTATCGCAATGTTTTTTGTTTACTAGAAGGGGTAGGATTTTTGCCATTCCTATGCCCTACTTGATTTGGGGGGGCGGGGGAGAGAAGCAGAAGTCACTTCAGCAGCCAACAAAGACGCACCGTTAGTGAGGGGTTGGGGTGGTGGAACTCACCAAAATGGGAAAGAATTTTTTTAAAGGAATTTAATGAAACTACCATCAAGCATAGAGTCATTTGTCATACCACACGGTGCAGAGACAGCCTTGACTACAAGTATGCATTTGTTAAATGTTCTCACAAAACTGTGATCATTAATTCTAGAGCACCTGTTTGCAAAAGGAAATATATGTTTTGAGCTGTCGTGCAGTGCAAGACAGTTGTTAAAAGTCTGGAGAGAATGTGATTTTATAGCATTTTAATAACACGGCCAAAGATGCCTTTAGCACCGACAAAGGTTTTTTTCTTTTTTCCCCCAGACTGAAGCTCAGGAGTAAAATTCACTTTTTATGCAAGATGCATATTATATAAAACTCTTAGGTATAGTATTAACATATTTAAATTACCATAAAAATAAATGGTGCACCAAAACCTTCCATAGTTCTTTCCTTTTTTAAAAAAAATGGAGGGAAATTAAACATTATTCTCAGGGAAACATCTTACACATGGACATGCTAAGAATTCATTATTTCACTGCACAGCTGAGAATATATACATTTTATGTGTGGTTCACAAAGAAAATTAGGTGCAAAAGCAGAATAGATATGAGGATGTATGCCAGATAGCCATCTCAGGAACAAGATTTACATGCAGATATTTGTACTACCGTAGGAATCTATTTTACCCAGAGGACCCCTGCACCCCCAGTCCTTTGAACACATGAAATTATACTGATTCAGACCATTGGTCTATCAAGGTCAGTATTATCCACTATGACTAGCAGAAGATCTCCAGGGTCTTTCACATCATCTTACTAGCTGATTCTTTTAACCAGAGATGCCAGGGATTGAACCTGTGACCTTCTGCATCAGATGCTCTGTCACTGAACTACAGCCCTGCTCAAAGGTTTTTTTGAGGGGCCACGGCCCTTCCTTTTTTAATTGCATGTTTATAGGAAAAAGACATTAGAAGAGCCAGAATGGATCAGTTGTTGCCCTCCTTTCCTCTCTTCCAACTCCTCAACTGCTCTGTTCCCTTCTTACTCCCAATCCTGGTCATTCCTCTTCTAATGCTGATAATCATATCTTCGTGCAGTGAATGCCATGATTCTGTGCTGGGTGAAGAAGTACCTAATTCTCCCTGTCTTGAACCTACTGCAAATCAATTGGCGGTGGGAAAAAATTGCTTCCCAGGCACAAAAGAACGAGGAACAACACACACAAACATAGCAATGGAAGAGAAGAATCTTTGGTTTTGGATGGGCCCAAATTTCTAAAATTGCTGCCTTTCTTTATGTTTACTTATTTTTCACATCACAACCTCCTTGTGGGAATCTTGTCCTACTGAGCCAGACCCAGGCTGGCTTCAAGACATGTTAAAAGTATATTAGAAAGGCCAGCATTCAACTGTATTTATTAACTACTACACTGTCAGAACCTCTTTGCCAAATTGATTAATTATTAGCAATTACATATGGGTATTTTTTTCATAATACTGAGCAAACTGCTACCATAACAGCTAGAGGCTTATTTTAAAAATGAAACCCAAGATCCTAGAGAATGAGACAGCTGCTTCACAGAAGTGCCTGTACCCATTGTTGCTGCTCTCTCTTCCCCAAGGAATCACACATTTAGACATAGGCCATTATGAAAATAGACTTAACTGCAAGACGTGAAATGGAGTGCTGTGACCATTATTCTGGTCCAAAAAGGTGTCAGAGATGCTGAGTGTCTGAAATTCACAGCCTAGCAATCTCTGAAGCATGCCTCAAAGAGAGCAGAAGTTTTCTAGGCTTCCTTGTGCTAACTTTATCAGTATTATAGCTGAATCTAAAACATAATGTAAGAAAAATATTTCTGATTGTTATTTTATCCCTACTTTCTCTGAGCTGCCTCATGGCCTTCTGGAGGTCCTTCACCAGTACTGCTAGCTTCCCTCAACTTCTAATGAAGCTCTAGACAAATCATATATTTGAGTTATTTGTGTCTACGTTTAGCTCCCAGAAGTGCCCAAAGTATCTTCTTTTCCCAAGGCTTATTTATTCATCTTGAAAATGTACATCCTTGCACTATCAATGCTTCCAGGTTCATGAGGAGGCTCAAAGTCATATAAAAGAGAAAGACATAATAAAAGACTGAAATATATGAATCTAAATTCTCTCTCCCAGTTGTTGTTTTTTTAATCTCTCAGTTCTAAGCCCGGGTGAAAAATAACATTAACCTGGCACCTAAAGCTAGTGAGTTTAGGCAACAGGGGAGCTTCTACTGAGTGGATGTTCTATTAACAGGGTACCATGATGGAGAAAGCCCTCTGCTTTGTGGCTACCTACCTGTTGGAAGGGGCATACAGGAAGAAGAGTTCCTACAAAATCACATTTTTGTTACTACAATAAAGTACTCCTGCTCAAAGACAATAATACACAAGTGTTGCTACTGGAACAAAGGAGTGTTCACACAGTGCACTCAGCGCAGCTGATGACAATGAATGTCAAAAATTACAGTAGAATGAATGAATACCTAAAAGAATGCATTATCTTATAGGACTGTGCCATATTTTTGTAAGGTTCATTTTTTAAAAGTTGCCATTTTGGAGGGTTCATTAAAAACCCCATCTCCTCTCTTTAACTTACATAAAATATGTCAAACACCCAGAGTATTATGATATAGTACTACATTTGTTACCAGCTGCTAGACTTAATTTTCGGGAACATTCGACATCTTGCTCAACACCTTCTAAAAAGTAATGGTTCCTGAAGGATTGGATACCAATAATTCAGTACACAAGAAGAGAATAGGAACCTGATGGTAAATTTTTGCAGTGCTGGTGTTTACAGTAACTACTATGCCCTTTTCACAGTTGTTGCATTACACTAGTTAGTCGCTGTATGTATATTAAAAATATATCAGTAAAAGGAAAAAAATCCCACCAATTCCTTTTGTGTGTGTTTTCATGCCTGTTCACAGAATAGTTCTCATAATCTGCTGATTCGAGTATCACTGTTTTACTTCAAAGAGTCTGAAATGGTTTAATTAACTATTTGATTTTCTGGTATTCCTGTCCAGAGCTGAGACTTTCACTGGGGCCACAGGTGTCCTCATGTGGTAGAGTGAATCTACCTCCTCCTCACCATCCTGATTAAACAGTATGATCTACGAACAGAAAAAGTAGGAAAAGAAGACCAAAATGCTGTGGGCAATAAATGTATTATAGAAATTCACCAAACATATTTCAAAGCACTGACCTTTTTGTACCTTAAAGGTACAAAAATATATATACTGGGTAGAGTATTTCCTTCTGTTGGTATCCACTGGCACAAAGAGAAGGATCTTTTTAAGCTCTGTTGATTCCCAAAGGAAAGATTAATGTTCCTTATTCTAGTGTAGTATAGCAGTTAAAGTCTGGAAGAAGCAGGTTTGAACCTTCACTCCACCATGGAAGCTTTCTGGGTGACCTGGGGCCAGTCACACACTCTCAGCCTAACCGACCTTACAGGGTTCTTGTGTGGATAAAAGGGAGAAGATAATTATGCAAGCTGCTTTGAGTCTCATTGGGGAGAAAGGCAGGGTATAAATGAAATAAATAAGTAATAAATAGTTTGCCATAGAATTAGGGTTGCTAAGTCCTACCTGTGTGACGTCGGGGGGATTCCTTGCCCGCCTGGGAGTCTTCTGCTGCACGTGCAGTGCATGCGTGGCACGATGACATCACCCGGAAGTGACATCATCACATCGGGCACGTTAGGGCAGGACCACTGAAATTCGAGGGAAAACCATAGAGTTTTCCCTCGAATTACAGAGTGTCCCCCTAAAACCTTCCCGACACGATGACATCACCTCCAGGTGATGTCATCGCGTCGAGCACATCACAGCAGCCCGGCAATTTGGGGACAGGGTTCCCCCCAGTGGCCACTGTGGGCCAGCGGGGAACAGGCCACTGGAGCGGAGGTTTCCCCACCCCCCGGCCCGACTTGGGAACCCTACATAGAATGGGAAGCTGAAAAAAAAAGGATGATGACAGCCCATCAGTTTTGGAAAGGAGAAAGGGATTTCCCCCCTAACAATTAACATAAAGAAACACATTTTAATCAGTTAAAATGCCATTCTTAAACCAGATGTCTAAAAGTGTTTTAAAACAAACATTAAACAATATTCATACTAGTGTAGACAGCTAGCATGATGGAGTGGTTAGACTGCCAAAGTACAGTTTGGAAGACCCAAGTTGGTAAACAAACATGTGGACAAGGGGGACCCAATAAATGTTGTTTACCTTGACTTCCAGAAAGCTTTTGATAACGTCCCTCATCCAAGGCTCCTGAGTAAGCTCAATAGTCATGGGATAAAAGGACAAGTCCTTTTGTGGATCAAAAACTGGCTAATTAAAAAGAAACAGAGAGTGAGTATAAATGGGCAATTTTCTCAATGGAGGGAGGTAAGCAGTGGGGTCCCACAGAGATCAGTACTCGGTCCAATGCTTTTTAACTTGTTTATTAATGATTTGGAGTTGGGAGTAAGCAGTGAAGTGGCTAAATTTGCAGATGACAAAAAGCTGTTTAGGATGGTGAAAACCAGGGAGGATTGTGAGGCACTCCAAAGGGATCTGTCAAGGATGGATGAGTGGACATCAACATGGCAAATGGGGTTCAGTGTGCCCAAGAGCAAAATGATGCATATTGGATCCAAAAATCCTAACTATAAATACGCATTGATGGGGTCCGAACTGGCAGAAACTGACCAAGAGAGAGATCTTGAAGTCATAATAGATGTCAGGAGTGCCTCCGAAGACCTGCCTCCAGCAGACCTACATGCTGTGGAGGATCAGACCCCAGCTCCAGAGGAGCCTCCACCTGAACCAGAGGAGGCTCAAGCAAGCACCTCTCAGGGCATTACCCCAGCACCAGCAGCAGCTGAGCCACAGCCAAGCTCAAGCCCACCTGATTCACCTCCTCGGGTGGAATGGCTAAGGTCACGATCCAGGCAAGACTTAGCTGCTAGGAGAAAAGAGGCATGCATGCATAGTCACAGATCACTCAGCCCTGAGTTTTAGAGGGAGCCAGGACCTCACTGCTAGCTGCTAACAAGCACAGGAAGTGGCTGGGTATTTAGGCACAGCACAAAGACCAACAACTTGTGCTAGCAACAAGTCATTCTGGCTAAGGTCTGCACCTACTCGGCTCATATCAGCTAAACCTGATTCTGGACCTTCTGGCTCGTGACTCCAGCTCTGTTTGACTTTGGCTTTTGGTTGACTCCTTGGACTGGTTTGCTCGTGAGTTTCCCTCTCTGACCCTGGCTTGGACTGACTCTGCTTTCGGCTTGTGTTTTGGACTTGGTAATTCGTTCCTGATTTGGCTTGACCTTGGACTGTCTCGGACTTCGACTTGGCTCCTGACCTACTGGCACCCAGCCCATGACAGTAGATAACTCAATGAAAATGTCGAGACAGTGTGTGACTGCAATGAAAAACGCCAACACTATGTTGACGGTTATAAGGAAGGGAATTAAAAACATATCAGCCAGTATCATAATGCCCCTGTACAAATCGATGGTGCGACCTCATTTAAAGTACTGTGTACAGTTCTGATTGCCACACCTCAAAAAAGATATTATAGCATTGGAAAAAGTGCATAAAAGGCCAACTAGAATGATATTAGGGTTGGAACACTTTCCCTATGAAGAAAGGTTGAAGTGCTTGGGGCTCTTTAGCTTGGAGAAACGATGACTGAGACACGATGACTGAGACAAGACATGATCAAGGTTTACAAATTATGCATGGGATAAAGCAGGTAGAGAAAGAAGTACTTTTCTCCCTTTCTCACAAGACAAGAACTCATGGGCACTCCATGAAATTGCTGAGCAGTCGGGTTAGAACAGATAAAAGGAAGTACTTCTTCACCCAAAGAGTGGTTAAAGTATGGAATTCACTGCCACAGGAAATGGTGGTGGCTACAAGCATGGACAGCTTCAAGAGGAATTAGATAAACATATGGAGCAGAGGTCCATCAGTGGCTATTAGCCACAAAATATAGATAGGAACTCTCAGTCTGGGGTAAGTGATGTTCTGTATTCTTGGTGCTTGGAGGAAACAACAGTGGGAGGGCTGGCCCCACTGGTGGATCTCCTGAGGGCACCTGGTGTTTTTGGCCACTGTGTGACAGAGTGTTGGACTGGATGGGCCATAATATCTAACTCTGAACTAAATACGTTGAACATGGATTCTGTAAGGGAAGATCTTGTCTCATTAACCTTTTAGAGTTCTTTGAGGGAGTGAACAAACATATTGGCAAGGGTGATCCAGTAGATGCTGTTTACCTAGACTTCCAGAAAGCTTTTGATAAAGCTCCTCATCAAAGGCTCCTAAGTAAACTCAGCGGTCATGGGATAAGAGGACAATTCTTTTTGTGGATTAAAAACTGGGTAATTAACAGGAAACAGAGAGTTAGTATAAATGGGGAGTTTTCACAGTGGAAGGTGGTAAGCATTGGGGAACCATAGGGCTCAATACTAGTCCAGAGCTTTTTAACTTGTTCATTAATGATTTGGAGTTGGGAGTAACAGTAAAACAGTAAAATGGCTAAGTTTGCGAATTACATTAAGTTGTTCAGAGCAATGAGAACCAGGGAGGGAGGACTGTAAGGTGCTCCAGAAGGATTTGTCAAGGCTGGGCGAGTAGGCATCAACATGGCAAATGAGGTTCAACATGGGCAAGTGCAAAGTAATGCACACTGGTACTAAAAATCCTAACTATAAATATACATTGATGGGGTCTAAACTGACAGTAACTGACCAGGAGAGAAATCTTGGAGTCATGGTAGATAACTCACTGAAGATGTCAACTCAATGTGTGATTGCTATAAAAAAGGCAAATGCTATGCTGTGGATTATTAGGAAGGGGATTGAAAACAAATCAGCCTACATCATGTTGTCCCTGAATAAATCTATGTGGCCTCATATGAAATATTGTGTACAGTTCTAGTCATTGGACCTTAATAAAGGTATTATAGCATTGGAAAAGATGCAGAAGAGGGAAACTAAAATGACTGAGGGAATGGAACATCTTCCTTATGAAGAAAGCTTAAATAGGCTAAGGCTTTTTAGCTTAGAGAAACAACAATTGAGAGGTGACGTGACAGAGGTTTATAAAATTATGCATGGGATAGAGAAGGTAAAGAAAGAAGATGGAACACTATGTCTAAGGCAGCAATGCTCAACATTCTTCGTGCTTGGGGGACAACGGTGGAAGGGCTTTTTGAGTTATGGCCCTGCTGGTGGACTTCTTGATGCCACCTGAATTTTAGCCTCTGTGTAACACAGTGTGTTGGACTGGGTGGGCCATTGGCCTGATCCAACATGGCTTCTTTTATGTTCTTATGTGCATATGATTCTCATACTGATAGTACAAACTCCACATTAGGGCAAGCTGCAACTACCAATGGAAGTTCTGGAAACCTGGGAGAACCTAACTATGTAGAAAAAAATCGTTCTTAAAAAATAAACAGTTTGGTTTATTTTTAAACACACACATTAACAGCAAAGTCTATTATGCACATGTATTAAAAGAAACCAGGGGTCCTTTGGGGCCAGAGCGAGCGGGCAGTAGGGCAGCCACAGGCCGAATCAGATTCTCTGATCTGATTTGACCCGCCGCCGAATTGCTGCCGAAATGTGGCGGTGGCTTTAAAAGTGGCTGGAGGGGAGGGGGTTTGAGGGAGAGGCCCCAAACTTTCAGGGTAGCTTCTGGGACCTCTCCCCCAAATACCCACCAAGTTTCAAGAAGATTGGACCAGGGGGTCCAATTCTATGGGTCTCCAAACAGGTTGCCTCCATTCCCTCTGTTGTTCTCTATAGTGGGAAAAAAGTAACGTTTTTTCCCATCATAGAGAACAATGGAGGGGATGGGGCAACCTGTTTGAGGCCCCGTAGAATTGGACCCCTGGCCCAATCTTCTTGAAACTTGGTGGGTATTTCTGGGAGAGGTCCCAAAAGGTACCTTGCAAGTTTGGAGCCTCTCCTTCAAACCCCCTCTCCTCCAGCCCCTCATATACCCTATGAGTTTTTGCCATTGACTTCAATGGCCCATAGAGTATAATAGGGCTGAAACTGACATTTGGCAGTTTATGCTAATGAGTTATGCTAATAGGTATGCTAATGAGCTCCTGCACCTCTTTTTCTACGAAAGGACCCCTGAAAGAAACTATCCATAGCAACCACAACACGCACTGAAGTGCCTATTTGAGATGTGGTGTAGGACCCCAGAGAGAGGTGTTCAAGACAAGGAGGAGGAGGTGGCATTGAAGGCACTTGCAGGGGGCAAAAGTATACAAGAAGTGCAGGGTGGTGAGCAGGAGAAGAGAGAGCTGGCAAGGGGGGAGAAGGAAGGGGAAAATTGCATTTACCACCTGTGTCTACATGGGTCCCTGATCCCTACATCAGACTTAGCAGGATGGGAAAATAAGTGTTAAATGTCCCAAGACTATAGGGCTAGAGGCTAATGTGTACATTTTATTATATTGATTGAATTCATCTTGTACAGCCTGCTTAAGGAAACAGTGTTAATAGATAAGACATCTTATATTACCTATGGTATCTATTGCCCTTACAGGCAATCCTTCCTCACCCAGAGTCCATCCATATATGCAACAAGTTCAATCTGGCATGTGCCTAGGGTTACCAACCTCCAGGTGATGGTTGGAGAGCTCCTGGGATTACAACTGATCTTCAGATGATAGAGAAGGGGTTCCCAACCTTTCTGAGTGTGTGGGCACCTTTGGAATCCTGACACAGCATGGTGATAACAGCCACAAAATGGCTGCCACAAAATGGCTGCTGCAGGAGGTGAAGCGAGCCATAAAATCACTACCGCATCTTACCTTCAGTCACATAGTGGCCTTGTGTGGCAGTGGCACACATTTTAAAAAATTTGCACAGGCAATAAAATCTCTAGTGGCCAATCAGAAGCCTTGCTGGGCTAGAGCTGAACCTGGCCCCACCCACTTTCTAAAATTACTTGGCAGGTGCCAGGAAAGGTGTTGATGGGTGCCATGGCACCCACAAGTACCATGCTGGAGACCCCCTATGCTAGAGATTATTTCCCCTGGATAAAATGGCTGGGTTGGAAGGTGAATTTAGCATTATACCCCACTAAGGTACCTACCCTCCTCGAACCCCATTGTCCCCAGGCTTCATCCCCAAATCTCCAGCAGTTTCCCAACTCAGAACTGGAAACCCTACATGCCAAATCAGCTGCTCTGCAAAGTCTTGAACAGGTAAAGTCGATAGTGGGGCTATAAACGTACACACATGGAAGAGGATGAAGGGAATTACCCTATGAGCTGCTGGTTCCACAAAGGCCTTCAAACATACACACTGAGCCAGCCTTACTCAGGGGGTTTTGTTTGTCTGTGGGAGTAGCTTTATCCCAGGGAAAAAAAGTTGCACATTGTGTCCACACTACCTACCACCTACCCTCTTCCTCAGCTTTGCAATAGTACCTGCTCCACACAAGCTGTTTGGGAGTAGAGTAAGCAGAAAAAGAGAATTACAAACATGGATCATTATACAGATAGGTTTAGCTGCTGACAGAGTCCTTTTCTCCTGTTCCCCCGCACTGAAATGGCAATGCAACAAACATATTTACCTTATTATGCATAATTTTTATCATCAAATGAGAAGATAAGAAGAAAGCAAAGTTAAACGACTAGATAACAGTCCTTACTGCCAAGAGCCATAATCTGACACAGCCCGAGCCTGGTACAGTAGTCAATTAATGGCTCAGTGCTCATACAATAATGACCTACTAACCTGACGGTGTGTTGCTCTCACATTTTGCTATCCCCTGGGATGCTACTGTCACTGTGTTATCTATTGCCTGCTTCCCTATCAAAGAAAATAAGCAGAGCTGAAATGTATGTACGCATCAAGCTCTGTAGTTCATTGCACACCAACCCCGGCAACTGGAGGAACAATAGATTTATAAGTTTATCCTGCATTAAACCAAACATGCCTGACTGCACTGTAAATTACTAAATAATAAACCAGGTGGTGTAAGATCCTGACTTGGACAGAATATAAAAATCTATCAACCTGTAAAATACAATAACCATAAATGTGCTATGTAGCTGATGGCTCAGGTAAACTATCCACCTCCAGCAACCATGGTTTTTCCTCGGGTAAATTGCCACAAAGGTTATTTCCCCCCTAAATTTAGGTCCTAGGTACCTTTTTTCCTATTCAGAAGAAATATAATTGAGCCAAAAAAAATAAACAGTGGTAAATTTGCTTTGGTTATATTTCTTTGCTTCATATGAGGCTGTTTCATAATAACGGGTACATGTATTGCCAGATGCATTTGGGTCTGATCTGGAAAGAGAAGATGAACTAATGTCTTTGAGCTAGAAAGTTCTACTTTCAGACTTAACATTTAAATGAGATTGCCAAAGTACTGTAAGCGCTCTGTAAGAGAGCTAAAGAGGAAGAGTGAGACGTTGGCTGCTTGAGAAAGAGAAAGACAAAAATCTATGCTAGCTCAATAAAACATTTCACACATATTCTACACATCATTAGCCCTCTCTTAAATTAAAACTGGAATTTTAAAAAGAGCCTCAGTCCTGTCCAAAATTAATTCCCTGTGAATCAAGAGAAAGACAGAAAAGGCGGAAATTTATTTCAAGAAATGCCATGTTTAAAAATATTCAATAAATGGCAACTCCCAGTTCAATAAAGCTAATTAATTCCATTTTAGGAGTTGTTCAATAGCAAACCAGGTTAGGTTTGTATGATTTACAAACAGTGTTTACATTCATAAAAGGGCAGCAAATAGCAGCATGGCTTGACATCATTACAGGAAAAATGCTTGGGGATGCAGGCAGTTTAATTAGGGGTGGGTTTGAGTTCACTGTATGACCAGCATCCTAGCACTTTACTAATGTACTTTCATAGAATGATGATACTATAGACACAATTACTGGGATGGCGGTGTGTGTGTGTGTGTGTGTGTGTGTGTGTGTGTGTGTGTGTGTGTGGAATAGCTGTTTGCTTTCCCAATGAAAAACAATGCTCTGCTTTATGAAGCTAGCTAAACCAGAATATATGTTCAACCAACTGTGCTCATGTGTGTGTGTGTGCACATATATGTGTGTATAACCCCCATACATACACACACATAGAATATTTGCTCACAAATCAGTATTATGTGAATCTCAGTAGTTTAAAACTTCTAACTTCTAATTTTTCTTAATTTCCAGTATGTTTTCTGTCTAGGACCATAGAGTATTAACCATACTGATTATTGGATTCTTGATTAAAAGACACAAAGGACAGCATGGTAGGGATGATAGAATACACAAAAATTGTCCAGTCCCTTTACAGAACAGTTATAATTAGTTAAAAGAAATGGCATCATCTGCTTTTGTTTTAGATACAGTTGGGTATCCAAGTAGACAAGATATTTAATGATATTAAGTGTGTTTGGTGTGTATTACCCATCTCAGAATATCAATATAAAAATAATTATAGTTATGGTCAACTTTCAAATTATAGTTTTCATGATCCCCCCCCTCCCAATCTGTAGGAGTCACACTTCATCTGAATACCCAGGATGGGGAGAAATATTATGCATGAAACAGTCACACACAAATCTCTTTCATGGTCAGTTAGTTTTCCTAACACCCAGATTGGGTTATGAGTCAGATCTGCATGGTTAGTGTCACTGCAATCCTAAACTTCAAGGCGCAACTCTGCATAGGATCGAACTCTGTCTGTGCTACAGATGCACAAGTTAACGGCTGAATTTACAACACAGTGGCATAAAAACAGTACCTCAATACTACTTAATGGTGTTGCACATCTCTATTTGTTCATTCCTAATATTTTGCGGTATCAAATATTCAGGAGAATTGTAAGTTTCTTGAGCTAATAAACATACCATTTTGCCAGTCACGTGCTTTACGATCACACACTATACTGTTACCATAAGAAAAAGCATTCTAAACGGCTTTTACACTGAGCCACTACTGTACAATTTCTTTTATATGGTAATATCATCCCTCTGCCAACTTTCAATCAGGTCTTTTTAAAAAGCAAAATACTGAAGTCTGACTGAGAACCAAGACATCTAGTCGACCTAGTGTCACTGAAGATGTGCAGCATGCTTTTGTAGAGAAGAAGCATTGAGAAAATAATTTCACTATCAATAGCATGTCACACCTATTTTAGGTATTGCTATTGCTGGGTCTTATACATGATTGGTACACACTATTGGGAGTAAGCTGTTTGCATAAGAGAGTCCACTTAACTCATTTTATGCCACCTGCATTTTTTTGTTTTATATCAAGAATTTCACACCAAAAAAGCTCAGTAAATAGTGCAAAATCACCTACTGATCTTGACATAATGGGAATTTCTGCTTTGTTCTTTTGCCAGCATGTATTCTTCCCACTGAAAGATCTCAGCATGCACTAGCCAGTATTGCAGATATGGCAGAAGTTGCCATCCCCAGAAGGAGACTTTTGCTGTTAGAGCAGCAGTACTTCGTACAAATGCGACTGCAATTTTAGATAAGCTGGATGGGATGAGGCGTCATGATCTCTTTATCTTTATTTATTTAATTATTTTAACATGCCCATCAGTGTAACATCTGGATTCATTACTTAGATTAGACGTAACAATGCATTAAATTGAACAATTTGCAATGGACAATATAAACAACTCCCATCATTTTAACACCCCTGTCGGTACCTTCTTCTTCACTTTGCACCAACTGGCTCCCAATGGTTGGCTGATTCCTTGCATATTTTATGGTACCAGTAGTCTGTAACTAAAATGTTATATGAGCTTTTAATTGTTCAGTCATTGGTGTAAACCATCTTGAGCAGCTGATATTGCAAGGATGGCACAGGAATTTTAAAGCAATTGTGTAAAATAAAGTGAATAACTAATCACAAATGGAGAATAAATGTGGCTTAATTCACTGATTCTGTTCATGCACAGGAGAGTCTCCTATAACCCCCCCCCCCTTCATATTATGTCAGAGATGTCATTGTTTTCAAAAGTTGGCGTTACATTATGGGAAGTGGTGAATTTGGTGATGTTCCCTTATTGAACTGCATGGTTATTCTCCCCTGATCTCCTTAGGGCCAAGAAAAGCATGTGCTGCAGTTTTTGGTTTCATTTTCCTATGCTGGTTGTTGGCTGTTAGATTTGTGTTCTGGCAAAGGTCTGGAAAGGCCCTGCTTTGTTCTGATAAAACCTGCAATTGTCCTGGCATGGTGTGGTTGTGGAGTCATTACAGCTAGAGGCTATTGTTCTTGTGTGATTAGCACTGAAACAACAGCAGCAATGATAGTGGGAGCTTGGAAGTTCTGTGGCCATTCCAGGTCTCAACGTTATGAGGCCTCAGTTTCACCATGAGGAATCTTCTCTTGCTTTAGCAATACGTGATCATGGCTGTCATTGGAATAGCGCTCAAGGGGGAGATAGATCCTCATAAGAAGGCAAGATGGCTAAGAGAGTCCAGAGAGTTAAGAGTCAAGTCCCTCATGTCCAGTTGGTTTCTAATCTCTACTTTTTGCCCTCCCAACTGTGGGCCATCTTTCTTTTCCTTTCAACCAAAAGGAAGAGCTGCTGTTTCCCAACTCTGGTCTCCCAAACTCTGTGGCTTAGGTAAGACTTTCCTATCCTTCATTCCTCCCAGGCTAAATCTATTTGCATATCTATGGAGCTATTGTTGAATGCCAACCTGATACGCTCCCATGGAAGAAGGCAAAGTGACAAATCTAAGATGAAAATGAATTAGAAGTTATCAATCAAAGAAATGGAAATGTGTAATTTATTTATTTATTCATGCATTTATTTCTACTAGCATCAACACTCAGATTTTGGGGGAAATAAAGGATGATGTCTCAAAAGCCCTATGGTCAGTTCAAGGGTCCCCAGAGAGGGCCATAGACATTTGTTTCACAAACAGCAGCCCTCATATCACATGATAAAAATTGCAGTTCCCACCTCTATAATGTTCTTATAGTCCTGTTTTAAAAACAAAGGGGGGAAATGATTAGCTAGCTGCAGAAGCTGCATGGTGCATCTTGGCTGGGGGAGAGGGGGGAGAGGGCAGTCTATTAAGATTTTGCCTGGTAGTTGCTGCTAGTCTTTTGCTGGCAAATCTGTGCCATCCCTCCCTCTCTTCAGAATGCAGTGTGAGATTTCCTGCCCACCTTTTTGGTCAGAGTAGGAAGTTCCAGAGGGTTGGAGTTTTTTTCCTCCACTAGGACAAAGAAGCAGTTTCACATTGTGTGTGCCGGAGGAGAGTCTTATGAAATAGGCCTAACTAAGATCTGGCAGAATTAGTAAGGATACGTGTTACAAGTCAATTTAGATTTGTAAACACCCTGAAGATATTAAACCAGACACTGACTGGCCTGATCGCCTGGGGAGGGAATGCCATTATGTTGGGCATCATCCCCTGACCTTGCACTCTGACCAGCATGGAGGAAGAATGTTGGAAACTATCATCTAAACTTTGAGTTAGGGTGCAGTTGCCAAGATGGCAAATCCATCACACAGCCTTTTAAAAAACTTGCACCAGGGGGAGGTATAATTTGCAGCTCAGCTGCCATTTTGTAAACCCCAGTGTTGGAATCTGAGTCTGTCTTTTGGAGGTCCTCGAACAATAAGGAAACATTCTAGATCAGCTAGTGATATGGCTTGGTCCCTGCTGTCTGAGGGAAATAATTATAAAATCTTACTGGGCATGCCTCAGCCCTTGCACTATACCTTAAGGACATCTTCAGATCCTAACTTTGAACTGCTGGGTGGAAGTCTTTTTTAGATTGCTTTTACAAGAGATGCTTAACTTCATTTTAAAAAAACAACAAAAACCTACATTATGAATAGACTCATGGAATCATAGAGTTGGAAGGGGCCATACAGGCCACCTAGTCCAACCCCCTGCTGAATACAGAATCAGCCTAGAGCATAGCTTACAAGCATTTGCCTAGCCACTGCTCAAAGATTGCCAGTAAGGGGGAGCTCACCACCTCCCCAGGTAGTTAATTCCACTGTTGAACAACTCTTACTGTAAAAAGTTTTTTCTAAGATCCAGCCTGTACCTTCCCACCCTTTATTTAAACCCCCATTATTATGGCTCCTATCCTCTGCTGCCAACAGAAACAGCTCCCTGCCCTCATCTAAGTGACAGCCCTTCAAATACTTCAAGAGAGGAATCATGTGTCCCCCCCCCCCAACCTCCTTTCCTCCATACTGAACATTTCCAAGTCCCTCAGCCTTTCCTCATAGGGCTTTAAAATATTGTTATTCTTAGAACACCTGTGGCCAAAGTGTTCTAGTGTGCAGGAAACTATAACCCTAAAGGGAGAGTTTAGAGATATATGTTTGGTAATTGATCTCTCTATTAAATCACCACATTGATAAACACATATCTTTTAGACTCTTTTAATCTGTTTAACAGGAATAGGAAACACATATGTCCAACAGAACATTCATTTAAATATTATGTTGCTGTTGTAACTGAGAGCAAATGACAGAAACTGAAATGGGGGAAAATTCAAATAAATTAGCAAACATTTGTGAATCAAATGAGCAATGCTCAGGGAAAAGAGAAGCATTATTCTGTGGCACTGCCCAAATGCTTCTAAAAACACTGATTAATTTTGAGTCCTAATAAAATTGAAGGAGTGAATAATCCTTAAAAGCCCAGTTATAATTTTATAAACTTCATTGTGCTGACACCAGTGAGAACATAAGAGAAACCATGTTGGATCAGGCCAATGGCCTATCCAGTGTCATACAGTGCCAAAACCCAGGTACCATCAGGAAGTCTACCAGTGGGGCCAGAAGTCCAGAAGCCCTCTCACTGTTGCCCCCCATGCACCAAGAATACAGAGCATCACTGCCCCAGACACAGTGGCTGTGGACAGATTGGCAATCTGGAGCAGGAGGAATCTGGAGGCAAAAGCTGCAGGGGGGAAATTCCCCGGGGCTGGCCGTTCACACTGGCCAGTGTATTGCGCAAGGATGCTGTTACAGAACGTTCAGACTGCTGCGGAGCGGCCCCGGGTGGGCCGGCCTCCGCAGCTTATGGCAGGGCTGTTTTTGGCAATGTGTGTTTGTGCGCATGAGTGCATGAGCACTCATGCGCAAATTGGCGAAACGGCACATTCACACAGCCGCCTCCGCTTGAATCCCGCCTTCTTCTGGTTCACACTGCCTGAAAGTGGGAGGCATGCGGAAGACGGCCCTGGACACCAGTTTCTCCCGGTGTCCTCCTAAAGCGAAAGGAAACCGGCTGCAAATCGCGTAAGTGTGGAAGGGAGCCGAGGGACAGCTGCGGATGTCTGAACGGGCTCCCTTCCCCCGCTTCCCAAGCGGAGCTCTCCTGCTCCAGATTGCCAGTCTGTCCTCAGCCAGTGTTCCATCTATGTGTTCTGGCTAATAGCCACTGATGGACCTCTGCTCCATATGTTTATCCAGTCCCCTCTTGAAGCTGTCTGTGCCTGTAGCCACCACTACTTCTTGTGGCAGTGAATTCCACAAGTTAATTACACTTTGGTGAAAGAAGTACTTCCTTTTTCTTTTCTTAGCTTACTACTCATTAATTTCATTGAGTGCCCACAAGTTCTTGTATTGTGAGAAAGGAAGTAAAGTACTTCTTTCTCTGCCTTCTCTATCCCATGCACAATTTTGTAAACCTTTATCATGTCACCCCTCAATTGTCATTTCTCCAAGCTAAAGAGCCCTAACTTCTTTAACCTTTAGGGAAGGTGTTCCATACCCTTAATCATTTTAGTTGGCGTTTACTGTACTTTTTTCAGTGCTATAATATCTTTTTTGAGGTGTGGTGACCAGAGCTGTGCACAACATTCCAAATGAGGATACACCATAGATTTATACAGGGGTATTATGATATTGGCTGATGACCAGTCTTCTTAAGATTAGTTGTCTCACTCCAGTTTACCTCATTTATCTGTAGCATAAAGCAGTAAGGAAAACCTTTACCACACATAAATTACAATTGTATGGTAAAATGGTAATTGGCATAGGTTCCATGTCATGTAATTCTATAGTAGTTAACATTTATGTAGTGCTTTCAAATGTACAGAGTTTTTCACATACATTATCTGGTTCTAGTCTTTATATCAACCCTGAGGTAAATCAGTATTTTATCCCCATATTGCAGATGAGCTGAGAAAGAGAGCTGTTTGCCAAAGGCCAGAATGAATTTGTAGCAGATCTGGGATTTGAATTGGGGAATTCCTGATTTGTCACTGAATGTTTTAGCCACTGCACTGGATTGCCTCTAAAGTAATCTCACTTAAAACAGTTTTAAAATCTAAATAAAGTACACAGTCAAATGACCTATTAAAAGCTTTCCCCAAAAGGAGGGATTTTCCTTTTTCCTGAAATGCAAGAAGGGTTTTGACATTTTCAGACTTCACTAGAAAGGGTATTCAATAACTTCAAGACAATGATGGAAAAAACTTGCTTCTGTGGTGTTTTGTATTTTTACAGCATAAAAAGAAGTCTCTTTTTAAAAACTACATCTTATTCTTTAAAGTCATGTTTTAAATTTGTTTTTATAAAATGTTACAAATTTTCAGCTTATTGTTATATTTTTCTTAAAATTAACTTGCTTTTAAAAATGTCTGGGTTTAATACAAATAAAGTGTTACTTCTGCAAAGCCTTTCTCCAAGTTGGATCCAACTTGGTGAAAGTCAGTAATTTAATCCAATTGAAGAAAGGCAAGTCTTTTAAAACTAAATCTATGACTCACTATCAACTTTATTTCTTTAATAACAGCTTGTTTATCTATGTAAAAGATTTAACCCAAATTAGAAATACATGACTTTGGGATAAAGCATTATAAATATTTTACAATAGATGGTGATGATGATGCAAATACTTATATTCTGCCAAACAAAGAGCATGCACATTTATTTCCATCTCATGGAGAAATACTGTTCTGCCCAGCAATTACCAGATTTTGATTTCAGAAAGCCTTCAAGTAAATAAACTTTTTCAGTGTTGCCTTCCCTTGATCCAGACAGTTTGGGCTAGCCTGATGTTGTCACATTTTGGAAGCTAAACAGGGTTGTCCCTGGTTAGTATTTGGATGGGAGACCAGCAAGGAACACTAGAGTCACTATGCAGAGGCAGGCAATAGCAAGCCACCTTTGAATGTCTCTTGCCTTGAAAACCCTACAGGGTTGTCATAAATCAGCTGTGAACTGATGGCAAAAAAGTGTGTCTTTATACACATATAGTTGTGAGACAGCCAAACAAATCTTTAAATTCACAAGTGATACTTTAAGCAGACATGAATTCTATATTTCAGAAGGCACACTGATGATATGTCTAGAAATTGTCTGTTTACGTCTCATTAACCACATTCCTTTTTTAAAAAACAAAAACAAGTCTGTGAGATGCAGCCCAAAACCAAGTTTTCAATGTCATATATGAAAGTGGTCATAAACAGCTTGATTGTTGAATTCCAATTGACGTCTTCATAGGAAAGAAATCTATTCCACATATTTTATTGATTTCTTATGATGCACTAAGAAGGTACCATTATGTTGTTATAGGTAATTTTGACTTTAAGGACGCAAATGTATTGAGTGCTGTCATTGCAAAGATGCCTTTTGTCATGATGCCATCATCTTAAACCAATGAAAGGAAATTCATATTTAGTGAAGAAGGAAATTACTTTGGTATGTATCATTCAAATCCTTAAGGATTATTGGCTAATTAGGTGCACAGTAATGTAAATTTGCTTTGTGTCAGGTTTTCAGGAACAGTAAAATAACATAATTAAGCAATGAACAATGTAGATCACTTAAGCTACTCTTCACTGACAAATGCATATGATGTCTAAATATAAGGTAGGCTTCTATCCAGTGGATCTTTAAAAGTGTGCAACTTAAAGATCCCACTGGGCATGCTGTTCAATGTGCATAAAGTGGCTCTTTGGATCCTGCGAATATATAGTACATTATAATAATGTACTGCACTAAGCACAGATGGGAGAGCTTCCCCAAACCCTCTCCAGTTCACCTTGTGATTTGCTTAGGGCTTTTGAAGCACTGACTAATGCTGATGCCCATGGGTGGCAGAATACCTTTAAGCCCCTGTGTGTGACTGACTAAACTCTTTGTAATAAATAAAAAAGTTTAAATATCTCTATAAAATAATTTGGTATTCTGCATTTCTTTATGCCTATGTTATGCATGGGGATTTTATAGTGATTTAACCAAACGTGATTAAATGGGCTCAATATATTGGTCACAATATTCAATTGGACAAATGGGAAAAAATATGGAAAAGGAATATCAAATTTACAAGGGCCAGTGCATTTAAAGAAAACTTTTATAAAATGTTTTATTTGTGGCATTTAACCCCTGAAAGACTTGCTAGATTTTCTAACTCTGCCTCTGAAACATGCTGGAAATGTAAAAGGTGTAAAGGGACCTATTTGCACATGTGGTGGACATGTTTGCGGGCCCGAAAGTTTTGGTTATTCATTCAGAAAATATTACAAGAGATAACAGAATGTGTAATTCCATTGATTCCAGAATTATTTTTGCTTAACATAATACCCGACGATTATGAAGACATAGATACGAGAATGGTAATACATGTTATAACTGCGGCGAGAATGCTCTTTGCGAAATATTGGAAGACAGAGAAAATACCAGAAGAGGAAGAATTCGTATCCAAACTGTTGAGTATAGTCGAAATGGATAATCTAACATCAAGGTTAAATAATAAGCAGGAGACGTTTAAACCAAGATGGGACAAATTTTATTGTTGGTATGAAGATCGATGTGTAAATATACATTAAAAGCAAGAAAAGTAATACTATGGTTGTTAACCGATTAATAACTGGTTTTGTTTTCCTATTTGAACTTTTAAAAATTGTTTTGATGATGTATATGTGTGTTTGTGGGGTGGGATTTTAATGGTTTAAAATGTGATTTTATTATGTACAAGAGGCGGGACCCATGATAGCCGCAGGGGAGGAAGAAGGAGCTCCATGAGGAGGAGGAAGCAGCCACAGGTAAGCCACAGCAAGGCCCAGGCCGCCAATCCTCCCCCACCACACCAACAGTGAGGCCTGGGTGGCTCTGAGCTGCCGGTCCCACTAATCTTCCCCTCTGGTTTTGATGATGAGGCCCAGGCCCACTGATTCCCCCCCCTTGGGCACCAGTGGTGAGGCTTGAGCAGCTCTCAGCTGCCAGGCCCGCCGATCTTCCCCTTGGGCATCAGCAGTGAGGCCTCAGTGGCTCCCGGTCGCTGGCCTGCCGGAGTTCCCAGAGCATTCTCTGCACATGTGCAAGGAATGCTATTTTACTTTGGGGGGGATTTAAATATCCCCATATTGTTTTTTAAACTTTTAGGATTTTTCTGCACACCTAGGGAGTCCCCCAAGTGTGCAGGAAAATCTCTCTGCCCCCCAAGTGCCCCCGATGTGTGGATTTAGATATCCGCACGCACAGGGGCACTTGGCTATTAGATATATAGATGTTTTAATGTTTTAGCTGTCTCAGTGGCCCTTGTGAGGTCACAAAGGTGGGAAATATTTTTTTTATTTTAAAAGTGACCTAACTGGGCACCCTTTGCTGAATGCACATTCACGTCCTTGCTCTCTCTCCAAGTCTAATGCCTATTATTATTAGGATTGCCCGCCTCCAGGTGGGGTCTGGAGATCTCCCGCTTTTACAACTGATCACCAGACTACAGAAATCAGTTCCCCTGAAAAAAAAGGGCAGCTTTGGAAGGTGGACTCTATGGCATTGTACCCTGCTGAGGTCCTTCCCCTCTTCAAACCCGGCCCTCCTCAGGTGGCCTCCCTAACATCTCCAGGTATTTCTCAACCCAGAGCTGGCAACCCTACTTACCATTCAGACAGAAAGGTGAGGTGAATGGTGGTAGCTCCTCCTCCTTCCTATACCAGTTTTGACTGATTTTAAGCATGAACTAGGTAAAGATAAAGGTTTCCCTTGCTTGAAAGCCAGTCAAATTCGACTATAGGGATGCGTTGCTCATCTCCGTTTCCAAGTTGAAGAGCCAGCGTTGTCCAAAGACATCTCCGTGGTCATGTGGCCAGCATGACTAGATGCCGAGGTACACGGAACACAGTTACCTTCCCCCCGAAGTGGTACCTATTTATCTACTTGCAATTTCTTGCTTTCGAACCGCTAGGTTGGCCGGAGCCAGATGCAGGAGCTCACTCCATCATGCATTATCAGGTCTTGAACTGCTGAACTACTGACCTTCCGGTCTGCAGTTCAGCGTCTTAACCACTTGAGCCACTGCAGCCCCAATTGATCTCACAATAAGTTTCAATGCTAATTCAGGATTCCTTAATGAGCACCATTTAGGGCAATCTTGGACAGAATGGCTTGCAAGTGCATGAAGGGCATTGCACAGTATGCCTGACACTTGCAATCTAGATGGGAAATGTTGAGATCCCCATGTTGTTTGTTACCAAGGTCAGTGTAGCTTACATACAATTAGGAATTGCTTCACCAAACAACCATGCTCTTTGGTGCTTTTCTTGGCCAGATTCTTATTTCTTTTTATTTAGAGCATAGAGATTGTATCATTCCATTCAACAGGCTGCCCAGAGTAACCCAGAAAGTAATGCTTGTTTTCAATGGTGTTTTAGGGGGCAGGGCCACCCATCACATGGTTTTCTTCTTGTTACCCACCCTCACCATCAGCTGTTGTGAACCCTTGAACCTTATTTATTTTCTTTTATACAGAGCTAAAGAATAGTGTCCCTTTAAGTTCAGTCCTTGTCTAGGTTTGGATGCTGTCTGTTGGCCCCCACCTTGCCTGGAGCTGCCTGGTCCTCTTCACTTCCAGATCAAGACTGTTCTGCCTTAGGAGCTCTCTCTGTTCCTACCTTGAGAGAGCCACCTGGAGGTAGAGCTTCCCTTGGCCCACCCTCGGTAGCCTCTTTTCTTTTCAGTCCTTCCTCTGTTCTCCCAGCTGGGTCCACCTCTTTATCAGGTTCCAGCCTGGAGAAGGAGACACCAGCCTGCCCTCTGCAGCCCCACCACACCCCTGCCTTTTTAAAATTCAGCTGGGCTTGTGGTAGCACAGGGCTGACACATGTTCTAGAAGACCTCCTCCCTCATACCATTTAACCAGATAACACTGCATCTAAGAATACACGGAAACAATTTAGAACTACAAATGTCTGGCCTCCATTTAAAGGATAGCAACTTACTTCCATGTTTAATATGTGTGATTCTATTACACTTTGCTGTGGTTGATGACATCATGACCCTGTCCCATACATGTTGCTTAGCAACAATTGTACGCTGGTTTGCTATTTCTGTTCAATACTTGCTTTTTATTTCTATCTGAACATACACTGTTTTTCTGATTCTACTGTATAAATATAAGTGCTATGTCATTCATATTCATACTGTTCTATTAGGCATTTGGGGTTTCTTTCTGAAGACTTGTGTATAAAATGTATGTATGTATGTATTTATAATTTCAATTTACAAACCACTCTTGTCAGAGTTCACAGAGCTCAGGGCAGTTAACATCAGAAAATCTATACAATTTAAAATCCAAGGAATTAAAATAGCTAAAAACTTTTTTTTCAAATGGTGCTAAAATCAATTTACAAATTGCATTACTTTTTCACAAATAGATGGAGAAAAAACCAGGAGGGGGAGGGAGTGCCAGATAAGATGATACCCCTTGCTATCCCCAACCAAAAGCCTGGTGGAACATCTCTGCATTGCAAGCCCTGTGAAACTGCACCAGGTCCTGCAGGGCATGGATGTTTTTTGGCAGAGAGTTCCATCAGGTGGGAGCCAGGGCTGAAAAGACCCTGGCTCTGGAAAGGACAGCTAGACATCTGTTGGGCTAGCAATCACCAGCAGTCCCACAAACCCAGTAGTCTCTCATAAAATGTGGATTGCATGTACCAGCATGCACATACCGCAGAACCCCCGTCCAATCAAAGAGGTCAAATAAGTTTTAAGAACATAATGTAAGAACATAAGAGAAGCCAATGTTGGATCAGGCCAGTGGCCCATCCAGTCCAATACTCTGTCACACAGTGGCCAAAAACCGAGGGTGCCCTCAGGAGGTCCAGCAGTGGGGGCAGAACACAAGAAGCCCTCCCACTGTTGCCCCCCCAAGCACCAAGAATACAGAGCATCACTTGCCCCAGACTGAGAGTTCCTATCTATATTTTGTGGCTAATAGCCACCGATGGACCTCTGCTCCATATGCTTATCTAGTTCCCTTTTGAAGCCGTCCATGCTTGTAGTTTCAAAATGTAGACATGCAGCTATATGTTTACTTTCTGTAACCCTGGCATACATGTTGCAAACAAATCTGGTGTGACAAGTAGAGCTGACAATGTTCCAGTGTACCAAAATCACCCTTAAAATGTTGGAAAAGTAACACCACAAAAAGGTTGATATGGACAAAAAGAGAGAAAATAAGCATGTGTGTTATCTTTAATGAAAGAGTAAGAGAAAGATATGAAGTCAAAAAAAGAGCAAACTTTTAGAAAGCATTTAGCCCATTATGATACTTCTTATTTAAAATGACTAATTTATCATGAACTGAATGTGTAAAATAGCTAGGGGGTAAGTTTTTGTTCCATAAATGAAAAGCTTGCCATAAAAAGCCACCCCATTCTTTTCCCTGATTGATAATAGAAGCAATTACATGCCCGCTTAAGGTAAATGTGAATATGCCATTTCTATATTAAATGGTGCTAAGATCACTTTAAAATATTAATGTTAGCATTACAAAAAAAGTATATTCTTGCACCCAAGGCTTATACTCAACCCTTGGCAACAGAATCAGCGCCAGGGAAAAATTGATCTTGTTATCCCAAAATGAAGTCATTTTTAGACATACTGTGTCTTATCGGAAGGAGAGTGGGCAAAATAAATCAGTGAAGAGTAAAAGTAGAATCTGCAATAACCTAGTACTACTGCTTCATCCTCCCACATCTCAGCACATAAAACTTACTGTCAAAAGAACTCACATCATGAGAATTAATCAAGAAACTCTTAAAATACTCCAAGCACCTACCTCCTGATGACTAATTTGCCTTTCCTATTGCAAACTACTAATTTTTTATCTCAATCGATATGTACAAATATACCTCACTATCAATCACCTAGGGCAAGGACAAACTTCCACTATTTATGTAATACTGACTACAAGATGAAACAAGAATTGACTACAGTAACTTGGGGCTGGCTTTAACAACCAGAGAGAGTGAGAGAGAGAGAGAGACTGGTACAGGGAGAGGGGGTGAAGGGAAAGGAGGGAGTGACTCAAAGCCTCCATCGGCTCTGGACAGAGGTTACAGGCAGCATTGGAAATGCCAGGGAGTGCTAAAGTACAACTAAAGGCCAAAAACAGATTCAAAGGATCCATTAGAGAACTACCAAAAGTAGTGGAAGAATTCAATAGCAATGGGCAGAGTTTGAAGTTAAAGCCAGCTGGCAAAACTGGTTTAAAGGGAAACTAGAGACATTGGTAGAACTTGTAGCTATAAAGTTTAATCAATTTATTACTTCTTGGTTTTTACGGCCCTTAGCTCCACTTGAATCTATGCTTTCTGTCAGTAGCTTACACCATATGTAGATATGACTAGGTCTTAAAATAGGAGTCTGATCCCCCACTGGTGGCTCCCATTGTTTTCTACTGCTCTGACCAGTGGTGGGGGAACCCTGCAGCATTGTTTTTTACCACAGTTTTCTGTGATTCCTAGAGCTATCTGTGTCACTTCCAGTTTTTCATTGGAAGTGATGTGACATCACAAGTGGCATTGCCCCCCCTTCCATAGCCTCACCCACAACCCTCCCACTAGTTGCTAGGCACTGTCTGGCAACCCTGTCTCAACAGCATGCCCTGAAAAATCAGTTCCCCCCCCTTCTAAATGTTTTGTAATATCTGGCTTGGTGCTGTATTCTGGTGAGCTCAAAAGCTTGCACTGGTCTGTGTTCATTAACCCTAATGAAAGGCATTATGTAGAAAGAGTTAACGGGCAGAAGAACATGAATTTCTTTGCTGGATCAGACCAAGGGCACATCTGATTCAGCATTCTACTTCTATCAGGGACAAACAAATGTTTCTAGGAGCTCACAAGCAAGGCTTAACCATCATGACCTCCCCTTGTTTCTTGTTCTGGACTCCAGCTCCCAGTTCAAGGCATTTTGTCACTCCAAGGAAAGTACCATTTTGTTACTTCCCCCCACTTTAGTTCCCAAACGACACAGCAAGGGGTTTGTTTTTGCTTTGAATTTGGTTTTTTAAAAAATAACCTACAGTTTTGTGGGAGACAATTTAAGTTATCCAGAATTACATATGTAATGCATATTAATTCATTGCAAAGGATCATAACTCAGTGGCAGAGTAAATATTTGTCAGGGCATGATTTTAAGACAGGGTTGCTAGACAATGTCTGGCAACCAGTGGGAGGGTTGTAGGTGAGGATATGGGGGGGGCAATGCCAGTTGTGGCGTCACGTCACTTCCAATGGGAAAAAAAGACACAACAAAAATGAAAATAATTGCTCAATATATAATGGCTGAATTTAATTGTACCAATCATGACTTAAACAAATGCCATTATGGCAATAGTGAATGTCTTTGTGTTGATCTCCTAATTTTGTGTTTAGCATAGAAATGTCACAAAACTGAATTCTTGCATGCCATAGCCTTTTAACTCCAGTGTTCACAATTGTTCCCTATATACAGCTTTATCTGCTGACTGAGGTTTCACTTTGTGCAGCTGATGAATTAGACTCTAGCCATGAAACACGTGTTGTTAATCTTCAAGTTGGCACAAGATTCCTTTTTGATTTTTGCTAGCATGGCTACGTCTGGAATTAATTACTCAGTTCATGCCAAGATGTCAGCATGGAGTAGGTGAGGAGTTTTTCAGCACTAGAACTGAGTCCTAAAAGAAAAAAGAAATATACCTCTGAGCATTCACAGAGTGCCTTTCCTGCAGCCACTGAACAACTGCTGTCTCCTGTCTTTCCACATACTTAGTGAGTCAGAAGCAGGTTTACACAGGATTTTCAAATACAGCAGCTGAACCCTCAACCCCTTCCTTGTGTGTGTGTGTGTGGGGGGATTTTCACTTTTGTTTTTCTCTGCTACCCTTTTGTAAACTTCCAGCCAGTTAACAAACAAGCATTTACCAGATTAGCGGTGGGAAAGCAGCTTCATTTTTAAAATGTGAATTTTGATGTTTTTATCAATAAATTAAAATGTGTATAATCCCTTCTCTCCCCCACCCTTCTCTCCCCCACCCTTCTCAGGTATTTCCCATCCTAGAAGCTTCCTGCATTGCAGCCCCTGGCTCAGTCTGAGCAGGCTTGAGATCCAAAAGTCAGTGCATTGAATTTGCTTTTAACATTGATGCTTCTGGGAAGAGGGTGGGAGAGCAAATTCATCTAAAGGGCTTCATTTCATACCAGTTTCTTTGAATGCCTTGATAATTTATGTGATCAGTTTAAAACTACACATACAGCATGTGAGGCTATGTGATGTGCTGACAAGACAGTGGTGTCCATCTTCCACTAGTGCCATTACTAACAACAGCAGCAAGAGATATGAGACCCCCTCCATTTATGGCCAGGTGGAAGGGGAAAGTGGACAGCCAGACAAGGAAGAGACCAGATGGCCAAGCAAGTCAGGGATTGGCTGGAGTGAAAAAGCTGCCCCAATGGTCATGGAACCTTAAGTGATCTCATGCCAAGAGGTGCATTGCTTCTGTACATGGAGGTTTCATTTAGATACAGTTAATAGCCATAAATAGACCCTGCTCTCTATGCATTAGATGAATCCCTTATTAAAGTTACTTACCAGTGATAATGGAATGCAAATAGAATGAGGAGAGAAGTATGAAAAATTGCTCTGGGAAGCTGGGAAAGGAAGGTCTAAAGAACATCATGGTTGTTATTCATGTGAAATGACAAAAAGATTTAAAAAGAACTCTGGAAAATCAAGAACTCTCTCCTCTGCCCCCCTACACAGAGAACATACCAAACCAAAATCCAATGCAGTAAAAATAACCGGAATGAAACCAATTTGGTCCCATTATCTTCAGTGGGTCTAAGGGCAACTTCTCACATAACAGTTTGTATACTGGCAGGCATATCTACGCATAGAATGTACGTCTATCGACTCTGAAGGTGTTTTTCATTGCCGATCCTTTAAAATACCTGCAGAAAGAGGCCTGATCCTCTTCAGCTGTTGCTTCCATGAATCTGGGAGGGGCACATCGTGAATAATACATGTCATTTCATAACCAAAGTGGAATCCATGTACCTAAATACAAATCAGCATGTGAGGCAGTATTCCAGTCAGTATACAGCCAATAGTTTCTGATAAATGGGTTGCAGGGTAGGCTTGCACATTTATTTCATTATTAATTACAGTAATTATGAAAAAGGAGTTTCTTAATTATACAGTTAATATGAGAACGAAACCACTTCCCCATCTAAACAGCCTATAATGGGGGAAAAGAACAGGATTTTCTTCCATTTTGTTCTGCTTTCTTTTGTTACTGCAGTCTTTGCTTCACTTTACAAGACAGCCAGCATTTTCCTAATAAAGGGATAGGATGGTCACTGGGTTCTTGGGGGGTGGGCTTTGACTCTAAGCTGTAGCCACTAACATTATATACATGGGTGAAGTATTCTGGTCCTGAAGGATATGAGGTAAGACTTTGTCTTCTCTCCTCCCAATGCCTATGCTGCTGTGTCAAATTTTTCCCTTGCAGTCTATGCTCCCCTGCCTGCTTACAGGTCTTCATCCAGTATCACCTATCCAAACAAATCTACATTAAGGGCCTCCTGTTGCTGTCTGCCTGCCCAGATGTTTTGCCTTACCTTATACCACCAAACGCCCTTGCCTTGTCAGTCTGCCTTGTCCTTGTGCCACTGTTCCAGAAGCTAAATGACTGCAGTGATGTCTGTTTGGAATCTTTTTTATTAATTCTCCCATAGTCTGAAAGTTGGCAATATGGATGTCCTCAGGGAATACTACATTCCCCCTGAATTTTGCCCAATTTGAGTGAAAAAATCACGAAGGAGAAAAGGAGTGTGTGTTCCACTGAAAGCAATGAGAAATGATAATGGAAAAGAATTATGAAAATGAAACAGCAGATCATGAAAGAAACAATAATGAAACAAAAACATAGGAAACGACTCAATAACAAAACAGTCCCTTTTGGAATTAATAACAAAAATGAAAGAAATGAGACAAACTCCTGTGCGCAAGTCTATTTGAGAGCTAAATGCCAATTTGAAAGTTTGTGGCAGTTCAGACATGGGACCCACAGGGGGGCCCAACCCCACTAAGGCTGCCTTCACTGGAGCCAGGGCTGCAGATTTCCATTATGTCCTTGCCACAAACCCTGGACCCAGATATGGGGAGGAAGACCCCACCCATTGCTCAAGTGCTATGAATACCACCCAGACCTAGCAATGGAGGAAGGTCCTGCGCACTGCCCAAGTGCCTTGGCATGGTGTCACCCACTGCAGGAGATCCCACTGCACTGTGAGAGGGCTGGCTTGGGCCCCCTCCAGCTCTGGGGGAGACTGATACCTTAGGCAATGGCCTAGGTCTACCTAGTGGATGGGCTGGCTCTGTATATGGCTAAATCATATCCACAAACTAAGAGTATTACTAAGAGTTAAAGCAACATTTGATGAAGATAAGAATCAGAACAGAATATGCTTTAAAGTGCACAGTCAGTTCACCAGTTTTCTGCCTGGAGAAAAAGCTGTCAATAGCCTATGCTGCCACATAGCAGGGCGGGGGGAAAATGAACTACAATTCAAGCTGCAGTTAAATCAGCTGGAGGGGCCAAGGTTAATATGGCCACGGAGAGCTTTCAAGTAAAGCCCTTTACAGTAATATCTAGCATTAACCTAGTAAATTAAATTTACATGGTACACCTCTTTCAAAGTCTCTTTGCAGTGTGCAAACCCATCAAACCTCAGCAAGATCAGTTCCTGGCCACATTATTTTCTGCTCTTCAGTTAAATGGATAGTTTAAAGACTCATAGACGCAAGTATCTTTTTGTATTACTCTTTGACATGAGTTTGATCCAGAGGTACTGCTACACATGACTCATACTACACTTCAGTGCACATACATGCCAGTTGGGGGGGGGGGTAGTGTTGGATATCTTACTCATCACTATGCCTGCTATTTCTACATGTGGAGCATTGCTAAGATATATCCATCTCTGAATGTTTCTATGCATGTAAAGCAAAGTTAAGCATTTGTCCATTTTTTTCCTGAATGTAAAGAGAATCTAAAAGGAGTTATACACATAAAACCGTTTCTTCATGTGCAGTGCCTACAATGTGTGAAAGAGGATTGCTGGACCAGGGCACATAAGTTCACTTATCTCTGGGCATGTGGGTTGTGTGGGAATGTATCACAACAGCATTTGACTCTCTCGCAGATTGTGAAATATGTTCTCTGGTTCTCCCACAAATGCTGTGGTCTGTGGAGGGAATAATGTTCTCTCACAACAACATTTCCTTGTGTATGCAGACACAGAAGCAATAACAATAAAAAGGAATGCCTCAGACATATATACCACAAGTAATACAATCTTTAAGCCATTCTAGATGTTATATCATTGTCAGGATCATAGGGGTGCTTCACTAAAATTGTCTGCTGCTTTCTGTTTCTGGGGTGGAAAATGAACAAATACTAAAAAAACATATACAATTTTTATCAGTACTTCCTTCTCCTCCTTTCCCAGCCTACATTTATTTATTTATTTATTGAGATTTCTATCCCACCCTCCCCGCCTTACGGCCGGCTCAGGGCAGCTAACAGCAAATGCTTTGTGCAAATGTTATCAAGGACCCAGTAGAACTCCCATTGTCTTGAAAAGAAAATTCCATCGCATGCTTTGCCCAGTCTAATATAATTTAATTACACTAAAGATGCAAGGTTGAATACAAAAAACCCTTGCCTTGTAACCTCATAAATATGCATAAAAGAAGATAAAATAATCCCCAGACAGCAAACATCACTCCCCACTTCAGCTCCTTGTTAATGCTTTCTGCTAGGAAGGAGGCCCACACTTTGGTTCAAAAGAAACAGTCAAAGCTATGACATGAGTGTAAACTTAGGGACTATTCATGAGACCATCGTTCTGCATGCTGAAGTCGCCACAAATGACCTAAAATGTAAAATTGTCAAACATGTTTTAATTAAAGGCAAGCCCCACTTTATTCAGTGGGGGTTATTTCCAGGAAGTGTACACAGAATTCCTGCTCATAACTCAGAACATCCAAGCCAAAGCAGAAGTGAATAAAACTCCCCTGGTTTTCTTTAGTCTTAAAAGCAACTCCAGAATACCACTACGGATCAGAGCCACAATGCAAAGGAAACAGGAAGGGGTACTATTTTCCCAGTGTCATTTTACACCTCCTTAGAGCTGCTACTTGCCCTACAAGGTAAAACATATAAGTAATACCCATATGATGCCTGTGTTTAAATGACTCCCACTTAACTCTATCTATATTTAAAACCAATATAAATAGGAGGCCCCACAGACAACTTGCTCAACCTGCTCCAAATTCCATCCTTCCTGCTGTCCTGGTAGGCTCCAAGGCAAGGTGCAGAGAAATACCTCTAATAGGATTGCCAGCTCCAGGTATTTCAATCCTCTAACAGGATTGCCAGCTTCCAGGTATCTCCAGGAAGTTCATGGAGTTTTGGGGGTGGAGCTTGGGGAGGGCTGGGTATGTGAAAAGGAAAGATCCATCAGGGTGTAATGCCACAGAGTTCATCCTCTAAAGCAGCCATTTTGTCTAGGGGACCTGATCTTTGTCATCTGGAGATCAGTTGTAATTCCAGGAAATATGCAGGCTTCACCTGGAGGTTGGCAGCTAAGGTTGCCAACCTCCAAGTTGTGGTTGGAGATCTGTTATTACAACTGATCTCCAGGTTACAGAGATCAGTTCACTTAGATAAAATGGCTGCTTTGGAAGGTGGATTCTATGGCATTCTACCCCATTGAAGTCTGTCCCCTCCTTAACCCCTGTCCTCCTCAGGCTCCGCCTCCAAAATCTCTGGGTATTTCCCAATGCATTACTGGCAGGCAACCCTATCGGCAACCCTAATTGGATGCCAGGCACCAAGGAAATGCAAGTCTTCTGTACTGCTGTCCACCTAGGATTCTCCATCTGAGGCAGGTGGCAGTGGCACAAAATAAAGTCCATGTCTTCCTTTGTGCCACCCAGGCAGAGCCCAAGGAGGCACATAGTGGAAGCCCATTTGCAGCCTGCTTTGAACCCTTAGAGGTAGTGGCACTGGCCCAAGAGCGACAACAAGTGCATCAGATCTGCTGTCTCCTCCCTTGACAGTGTCCCATTAGTTTGGTGTCACTTGGGTCAGTGGGGCAGTGAACTGGATCTGTCCACAGCTGCTTTTAAGCCTAAAAATGAGAATGGTGATTCTTTCTGAGATTCATAGGCTGAGCCCTATATCCATCTCTTATCAAGATTTCACTCAGTTTGAAACCTTTTCTTCCATGCTTTAGGAATTCCTTCTCTTCCTATATATTTCCATGCATTAGGAATTCCCCCACTTCTTCCTGTCATGTGTGAGGCTTCCCCAAATTGTACAGATGTGGGACATTCTACTCTGTTTAAATACTGTGCTAAACTGAGTGTATGTGTATGGGGGGGGATAGATTTATTAACTTATATTACTACAGTAATACAGGTCAGAGGTGGCTAAGATATTATGCAATCTGGTGCTGCTTCTAAGCAAACTTTAATTCATATGTAGGGAAGAAAATAATATGAGCTGAGTACTCATTTCTCCTATACATAATTCAGTTAAATAAAAAGGTTCTCAAATGGCATTTTACTTTCTTCCCTTAAAAAAGTGACCTGAACTGAAATTTGCATCACGATCCATAAAAAGAAAGAAAAACTTCAAGGGGATATAAATTACCATTGGGAAAAAGGGGCAAGGGCAGTCTATTCCATGGCACAAAAACATAGATTTCATTTTCCTAATACTTTTATTTCACCGCTAATAAAATTGGGTAGTTAAACCTCCATGGCAGAATATGAATGTAACTGCAGAGTTAAGCTTGAGCACAGGCAAAAAAGAAAGAAAATAAAGAAAGAAAAGGCCCCATTAAAATATGGCCCGAGAGACTGTAAATTTGAATCCTGGCACTACTGGTCAGATTGGTTTTATAAACTAAAATGAGGAAGTAACTGGATCTCACCTCAGCAGGCCACACAGAAGGTTATTTTTTCCCCATTCTTTTCTCCATTTCCCCACAAACAGTCCCCTTACAAAAAAAAAGTGAGAAAAATAGTGAAGTAAGTCCTATATGCAGTGAAGTAAGTCCTATATTTGGATGACACCTAGTTCTGCTTCTCTTTAACATCTGAGTCAAGTGGACTTGTGGAAGTCCTGGACAAATGTCTACTGAAGTTAATGGGATGGATGAGGACTAATTCATCTCCAGTACTGTTTACATAAGGATTTCTATGTTTTCACATGGTTCTCTGCTTTTAAGGGACCTGTGTGTTCCATTTGGCATCAGAAAGACATTTGATTAACTCCTTGTTTTTATATTTACAGTTGGAGGGCTTCTGATTTTTGCTCCTTCCTTCCAGGATGCCATAGGTGCAACCTGATATTTGCCACACACTGCACCTATAAAGAGTTAGTATTTATACCCCACTTTTCTCTGCTCTATGGAGCCTCAAAGTGGTTTACAATTGCCTTCCCTTCCTCTCCCCACAATAGTCACTTTGTGAGGTAGGTGGGGCTGAGAGAACTGTGACTGGTCTGAGGTCACCCAGTAGGCTTCATGTGGAGAAGTGGGTAATCAAACTGAGTTCTCCAGATTAGAGTCTGTCACTCTTAACCACTATACTATGCAGGCCTTAAGGAGCCTTAAGATCATAGGATCAAAGGAGCCTAAAAGATCTCCCCCCACCCCTTCTTTGTAGGGTTGCCACACAATTTCATGGCAGTTATCTGACAGTCCTGCGCTCTCACTGGTGGGGGTGTGGGAGGGAGATTTCTGGGAGTGGGGGTGGGGCAACATCACTGTGTGTGACATTCGCGGTGTGATGATGTCACGTGGAAGTGATATCATCATGCCGAGGACATCGTGTGGCAACACTCTGGTATTTGGGGGGAAACTGTATGTTAACCACACCCCCACCACCAAGAACATCATCATGCTGGGGATGTTGTGCAGTGATGTTCTGGTATTTTGGGAAAAACTCTATAGTAACCATAGAGTCTTGCCCAAAATACCAGAGCAACACCGCACAATATCCCCAGTGTGATGATGTCACTTCTGTTTGACATCATCATGCTGGGGACATCACACCGGGTTGTGGCAGCTGGGAGCGGGATTTCCCCCTCACTGGCCAGCTGGCTGGTGGCAGGCAGGAGCCAGTGAAATTGGGGGTTCCCCCACTCCCACCTGGAGGCTGGCAACCCTACTTCTTTGTCTTTGAACATCCAGCCTGATAGGACTTCTGGAGAACTCTGAAGCTTGCATACTGTGTTGTGTTATTTTGGTTGGTCTTAACAGAAAGTGTTCCATAACTTTTGTGTTTGGACTCTCCTATGGACCAAGAGGGCTACCTTCTTCGCAGATCTCTGTTTGACTTTGTATCAAAACAGCTCAGCCATGGCTGTGAAGACCTGGTAGACTAAAGTTAAAAGTGCCAGTATGTTTTTACATCACATTTTTTTTCTTTTTCCAACAACTCTACATATTTTATTTTATTTGTTTACTTCTATGATGATATTCAATGTCCTCAAAAAGCATCCACCTATAAACTTGGATTCAATTGGGTGGTAATGAGACACGTTTTGTTGGTGACTTGACAGCACATAATATGCATACACATTTACATCTCCTTTCTATTCCCTCTGAGTGTGGGTCATAATGGTTGCAGGTTTTTTGTAATAAAATAAAAGAAACAAAAATTTTTTGCAAAAGGGTAAATCTTCTCTTATTTTGGAAAGAACAAATCATTATAGTCAGCTGCAAAAGCCCAATTCAGATGCTACCAAACAGCTTCTTCCTCTTAAGATCATCATGCTGCACTGAATATTAATTTCACACTGTGCCTATAAAGTGACTCCTTTACTAACTTAATCAGCGAATTTAGCAAAGATATATTTAAGAAGGGGGTATTTATGGATTAGGCACAGATTTTAGAAATGAAATGGGAGACAATCTAACAAATCTATCCGGAATAAGATCAACAACTTAAAGTTTAAACCAATCATCTTGAGTATATATTTGAACTTGGATATGTAGATGAACTGCAGAAGTCCCAATGGTTCAGCAATACACTCAAAGGATCAGCGGCCCCATAGACAGCTAAATTACTCAGAGAGCCAGGGAATTTATCAAACATGAATTTCAAAGTGGATTCTAGCCTCCAGGAAAAACGGAAGTGCCCATTAATGTACATACAAAATAAATGTTGTCTGCATGCTGCTCCAACTGTTTATTCTTGACATGAAAACTGGCTAAGTAATTTTAATTTATATGGGGGGGCATATGGGATATTACTCTTTATGGGAATTTTCTATTCACATTGTTGATTTTTTGTTTGTTTTTTTAGTGAGGAAAGAAAACCAACATGAGGAGGTACAGCATCAAAAAATCATTTACAGTTCTTCATACCTATTAGTGTATTATTTATAATTTTATAATATTTATAACTTACACCAGTTTGAGAATGTTAGCATTAAATATAGTTCACAGATGTAAAGGAAATTCTAAGAAACTATTTATATATTATGGATGAAAACTATAACAGCGATGCTGAAACTAGTTAGGGCAAATGTGGCAGAATTGAAGACGCTATCACATGCCATACTTTTTGCTAACTTCAGTTCTGTTTAGCTTACAACCTCAATATTTACTTTATTGACCAAAAGAATGTTAACCATCCAATGTTGACAGACCATTCATCAAAAAATAATAATTTTAAATAATGGAATATTTCACAGGCAGGACTGTGCACCAAATTAGGAGCTGGCCTTTCAGATCCTAGACTCTAGATTCAATTCACCCAGAGGAGAGAAGCCACATATGAAACTGATCAGATTAGTGGTGGAAAAAACCTTAAATAGAATAATCTTGACATATTTGTCTTAGTTTTTCATGGTTCTTATCCGCTTAATAAACTGTCTATATAAGTGTTAATGTTCAGCTCTATTGACAATTGGCTTTTCCAGTGAATCACAATATTACCTTTTAATACAACTTGTGTGTTTGTGGGTGTTTCTTAACAGAGATTAACTTGATTTGCAAATCAGTCCCAATCTAGATCCATATTAAACAGTTTATATGAAACAAATTTAGCCTAATAATCTGAAGCCACTGGCCAGTTCTCACTTCTAGGAAAGGTGTAGTCACTACCATCTTAGCGTGGTAGCTGATCAGGAATAGTTGAAACTTAGAGAACGTGGGGGGGGGGGGGGAACTGATGTATATAAACTGGAAATGTATCCAATATCCCATATCAGCACTGAGTAGAAAATAACAGCATTGTCTGGTCCTCCATGTAATCCCCTGGTGTTCAAATTTTACTGGATCACTGTGCAAGGAAACTATTACCCATACCTATAACATAATAACTTTCCCTTTGAGATGCTTGAACATTACTCTGGATGACAACAGGACTTACTACTCTGCAACTCTAGAAAACTGTCTAAGCAATTGAAGGAAAAGAACTAGTTAACTCCCAGGAGCACCATAGAATACATTTAAATATTTAGAACCAAGATGTGTCCCTGACTTTGGACCTACAGAGAAGGCATTCTGGAGAACACTGTCAAAGAAATGAAAATGAGAACAGCATCCATTTTGACTTTCAATTCAGTTCCTTAAAAGTTCCATAGTGTTAAACAATTTTTGCTTTTTCCGCTCTTTAGTGTCCTATGACAGTTTTTTATACAGTTTGGAGGAGCAAGCATTACACTATACTGCTCCTACCTAGCTCAATAAGAACCAAGAGAAGGATTAAGAGGATGATTCTCTGCACAGGAAGGGCCAGGGAAGAGAGATTTGTAACAATCCTAGGTGAGGTCACATGGGAAGATGCAGTTGGAGTAAGGCGAGAATAACCTGCAAAGCCAGCAACCAAGAGAGAAGGCAAGCTGGGTGGCATGGCTGTACGAACAAGGGAAGGAAGCGAAAGCCTCCAAATCCATAGCATATAAGGAATATGCTTATTTTAGAGCACTTTTTTCTCCACTTTTCTACCAGCTATTAGCCTCCAGATCGCTTACAAAGCTATAAAACCTGTGGGAAACAAAGGAATGACAACTGTTGTTTAACAAGACAAAAATAATGGGGCTGTGACAAGTCCAAGGAACACCTTCATATCTTTGTGGAACTGCTAGGAGATAAAAATGAGGAAAGTCCTCAGCCCCACCACACCATATAGCCCTACTGCTGCCACAGTGTCTGTCTTTTTAGGGCTGCAATGAATCTGGTGCCACCAAGAAGTAATTGTTGAGCAACCTTGGCAACTGACGTCAAATGTCATAAGAGGGAGACATTTTTCCCCACAGGACAGTGTTCTTAAAAGCAGCCCACAATGGGCCGTCTTTCCTCTGTGATGTTGCTGGAGGACTGGGGGAACAAAACTGGCAAAAGTCTCTCAGCCCTCAGAGAGATAAAATAGATAGGATTAGCCTATCAGACCCAAAGAGTTTCTGAATTCATTTCAGAGCATGTGCAATCCATTTAACATCAGGCACTGCATTGCTAAAGATCAGCTCTGCCTTTTGGCAATCCTTTATTAAAAGTCAGTTCAGTTCCACTCCTGTTCTCTTAAATGTTCACATATTTTAAATATGTTTCCTGGAAACCTAGAAATATGTCAAGTTGCAGAACATATTTTTAGACCTGGTTTTGAAACAGAGTATTTTAGAATTTAAAATATATTGTACAACAAAGAAATCTCTCTATAGCTGACAGTAACATAAATAGTGTTGCAGCATTGGATAATTAGACCTAGTATAAAAATGTGCATTTATGACACACTGATAAGTGATGAGGTATTACAGCTTTTGTATGCAAGATGTTAATGCTTATGAAATGCCAGCTCTGGAATGCCATGATAGGGATTAATGCCCCTGCACTTAAATACTATTAAAATGAAAAGATGGCCATACTGGAGCTTCTCACAAGAGAATATATCTGTGTAAACCATACACTATACATGCTACCAGAGCACAACATTTAGGCCAACTTGCATAAATCTTGAACTGCTTGTTTTACTCTTCAAGTCAGATGGCAAAAAGTGTTGCAATATATTAACTCTTTCAGACAGGTGTGTTTCAAGCCACTATCACATCAAAGAAGTTTGCCACAGTGGTGTAGGAAAGGAAAGCACAGGCAAAGTCAAACCCTGGATGAGAAACAACCAAGAGGACACAGGCGTTTTGAGACTAGGATCGTGAATGATGGTCTTCCAAGAGAATTTCCCCAGGGGCAAAAAATGAGTCTTTAGGAAGGCAGAAGAAAGGAGGAGGGAGAAGGATAGGGTTGCCAGCCTTCAGGTGGGGCCTGGGGATCTCCTGCTTTTACAACTGATTCCCAGCTGACAGAGATCAGCTCCCCTGGAAAAAATGGCTGCTTTGGAGGGTGGGTTCCATGGCATTGTACCATGCTGAGGCCCTTCCCCTCCCCAAACCCCACCTTCTCCTGGCTCCACCCCCAAAGTCCCCAGGTATTTTCCAACCCGGACTTGGCAACCCTAGAGGAGGAGGAGGAGGCAGAAGAAGAAGAATTGGAGTTATATCCTGCCTTTCACTCAGTCTCAGAGCAGCTTACAATCACCTTCCTCCCTCTCCCCACAACAGACACTCTGTGAGGTAGGTGGGGCTGAGAGAGCTCTAAGAGAACTGCTCTTGAGATAACAGCTTGGAGAGAATTGTGACTGACCCAAGGTCACCCAGCTGGCTGCATGTGGAAGAGTGGGGAATCAAATCCAGTTCTCCAGATTAGAGTCCACCACTCCTAACCACTACACCAAACCGGCTCTCAGGCTTGAAATCCAGTGTGGTGTAGTGGGTAGAACATTGGACTAGGGAGACCTGGGTTCAAATCCTCACTCAGCTATAAAGTTTACTGGGCAACCTTGGATCTATCTCTCCGCTTAACTTTCATCTCAGGTAGTTGAAAGGGTAAAATAGGGAAGGGGAACACCGTATACACTACCTTGAGCTATTTGGAAGAAGGAGGGATGATAAGTATAATAGTTTAATGTCATTTATTCTTTGCTTGAACCCAATGCTGTGCTTGAAGAATTTGCTTGTCAAGCAGAAGGTGCCATTGGGGAGTTCAGTTGTAGCTCACACACTTATGTTCAAAAAGTTCCAGATTCAGAATTGTTAAAATATCTCAGGTATTGAGTCTGGGAAAGACCTCTGTTTGAGACCTTGGAAGACACTGCCAGTTGGAAAAGTCATAACTGTGCTTCATGAACCAATGGTTTGTCTTCATAATGACTCATTCAAGAGCCAATATCTTGGTAGTCTATCATCATAGGCTTTGTTTCAGTCTTGTTACCATACTTACTCTTCTGTACTAACCTTTTCCTATACAGTCAGTAAAACATAATCTGTGTGGAAGAGTTAAGTTATTGCATTGTTTTTTACCTTCCATCTTGAAGGTCAGAAAATATAAGGAGAGTTCTGAGATCTTTCATTTGGATTGCACAAAGATGTTCATATCTATATATTCAATAGAGAAATATTTATTAAATTATTCTCGTACTTTAAAAATTGAAGCACTGCATTTATATTGATATTTTAAATTTTCAACATAGCAAAAATAAAATTGTTTTAGCGATTAATAATTCTTTATACGTTGTATATGTTTACTTAACAAAATCTGTCTAAGTGTCACACATTAATCAAAAGTGAATGCCACATGATTTTGTATAATTAAGCAGAAAGTAATTCACCAAGTAGTAAATATCATGGACAATAAAGTGAAATGAACCAATATTAACCCTATGGTGTTTATTAATAGTGCAGGTACTCAGTGGTCCACAATGCAATTATTGCAGCTAATTGAAGGGTCATGTTGCCAAAGATTAATAATTGGGAGGCATCTCAATGATACATTCATCAGAGATTGAAAGTGCAGCAAACAGCTTTCTCAGATTTTAAGAAAATGAAATGCAATCATCACCTTTGCTCTCCAGCTCATATTGTACTCATAGAGAGCCCAGGTAAAAAGAAAAGACATCTTTGGGCAATTATATATACCCCCCCTCCCCAATTCTAGCTTTCTTCTTCAGAACACCCCAGACCATATAAATCTATTGCTTGTCCTGTTAAAGCCAAGCTATGAGCTCCAAAATGCTTAGCAAAGCCAAAAGGGGACTAACTGTGAGCAGAGTTCTTTTTAGCAGAAGACAGAAAGCTGTCACAGGCCTGAAGAAGTTAGGGAAGGTTCAGCAGTACCTGGGAAAAAATAATATATAGAATAAATAACATAGAGGAAAAAATATATAGAATGAATAAATATAGAACAAATCATTGTACTCAAGAGGCAGCCACATCTCACAGCTTCATGTTCATTCCCTTCCTGGTAAAGACACAGGAAGGATCAAGGTCAGTTTAATATCTTATCTATGCGAATTCTAGCTCTTTATCTTCACTTCTGTGCATAGGTTTGCCAGGTGGGAGGGTTGGGGGCAGGGATATGGGGATATGCAATGTTGGCATGTTACTTCCTGGGAAAATCCAGAAGTGACTTAAGATAGCTCTAAGAATTGCTAGAAATAGTGATCCCAGCCCCCCCCCCAGTCCAGGAGGGGGATCCCCTGATTTGGAGGGGGCTTCTCCACAGCCAACTAGCTGGCTGACAGGGGGAAATCCCACCCACAAATGACTTTTTTGGGCCACTTCCGGTAAAATCAAAAGTACCACCCCCAACATGATGACATTACCCGGGATGTCATCAACTGGAAACATCACAGGAGGACACTCTGGAATTTGGGCAAACTCTAAGGTTTTGAGGTCAAAAAACCACAGAGTTTCACTCAAATACCAGAGCATCCCCACATGACATTTCTGCATGATAACATCACTTCTGGAGATTTGATTGGTAAACAGATTTTTTTTAAAATGCTTCAACACCACCACAGCACAGGAATCTGACTGCATGACTGTAGGTAAGCTGTGTGTATGTATGAAAATATTTTAAAATAATGTTAATTTAAAAAGGCATTTTAAGCAGACCTTATGCCTGAAATGTTGAAATTTTACTATTAGAGCTATGTATAACCTCACTTTCTTTTGTGTTTGGCTCAGCCTCCTGTGGCAGCCATTTTGTGACTGGACACATCACCCTGTGTCAGAATTCCAAAAGCGCCCACAGGCTCTAAAAGGCTGGGGATCCCTGATGTATAATTGTGATTCCCTTCAATATTTTTGTGAAGAACATCTGTGAAGTCACATTTTTTTCTCCCGCTACCACTCAAAGAGGGCTGCCAGCAAGAGATCCCCAACAAGAGCAGGAGGCCTGGCAACCCTACCGTGCAGCTTGTTTCCATACACTGTCCAATCTGATGTGTCCCAGCATGACCTAACCACTTGGGCTCTCAGCTAAGTCCCCCTCCACCAGCTTCACAGTGGTAACATGGATGTCACTGTCTATGTTAGAGCCACAAGTCTTCAGCCTATAGATCACTGAAGTGTGGAGGGCCCTCAGATACTTAAATAGAAAATCGATTTTCATCCCTGCTTTGTCTTAGCTGAAGTAGCAGGTTTAGGCTAGCCTCTGACCATCAACAGAGTGCAAATTAAATATTTTTTTCCCATCCAAGCTGTGGATTTTATCATGGTTACCTGTGGGCTGGTATCATTTTATTATACCGGCTGACTAGCACTACAGGGGATTTCCCATTAATGTTTATGAAAGTGCTTGTTCTTGTAGTTTTCTGCCTTCCAAAGTTGACAGCAGGTGCTGGTAGACATACAACTGAATTGTAGCCCGTCTTTCTGCTGACCAGCTGTGTCTACAACATAACTGTGCTCACAATCCTAAACTTAGATCTCATCCAATCTCTTGGCTGAACCCAAAACAGACTACCCAGTACCTAAAACATCTCCTACTCTTAAGGAATGGCACATTCTGGTTTTATTTTTCTTGCTGAGCCATAATACAGCAGAGAGCCCTCTGATGCACCTTATTATTCATTTTACATCCATGGTACATCTTAAAGGGAACAGTGACCAACATCTTATGGAGAAAAGGAATGATTTTAAAAGTGTGTTTCCTTTTCAGTGTAAAACAATTTATTACTCATCAAACCGAGTGGATTAACAGCCTAATGTCAACATCTTAAATTTTCAGAGGGGGTTACAACAATGAAAATCCCACTCTTTATAAATTGATATCTGTTGACCATATGTCAAAGTACTGTCTTATTCCTTTGCTACTTCTTAATACCTGGTTTATAATAAAAACTACTGCTAGTATAATTTTCACTGGTAGATATTAAGGGTACCATGATTCTATAGCATGCTATGAAAATGAAAAATGAAGCAAACGGCTGTTATAGCTATAATCCTGAAGACCACAGGGCAGTAAAAACCGGGGAATGCCTCATATTCAGACAAGCAGTGCCTTCTGCATGAACTTGGACTCAAATTTTGTGCAAAACTAGCAGATTCCTAGATCAGCTTAACTGAACACTTTGTTTTCTAAACCTTCTCTAAGGTTTATTCTCATTCAGTGGTTCTAATGGCTGGAATGTTGACAGCAGGATCAGGCATTGTGGGTCCCATCTCTCCTCACTTACAGACACGTGGGCCAATTCTAATACAATCCAGCCAAAGGTAATCATTTTTGCATTTCACTGCTTGCAGTAATCTCTCCAACTGAAATATGAGGGTTAGATGGGCTTAATTTGGACTGGATTGGCCACCATTGGAAGGGATCCTTTTTTCTGAGCATAACGTATGAATTGAAATGACTGCCTTTTATGGTTATTAAAAGTCTCATCCACTAAAAAAATAATAATAAAATACAAAGAAAAGTGTGCAAATACGTCTTTGGAAAAAGATCAAATGATGAAACCAAATATTCTAAACCTCAGAAAAATAGGGGAGAAATGAACTATACTAATGTCCGTTACTATAAATATAAATGCACAACATTGCAAGATTATACTCTAGAGTATAAAGAAGTGCTTCTAATTAAAGTGCCGCCCAGTTTCTCCTCAAACTCACATCTTTTGTGTTTGTAGGGCTTTGAAATGATAATGTACACTGCCCAGCAGAACACAGTTTCTTCACACCCTCTGCTTTCCATTTCTCAGTTTTAAGTATTTGATCGAACCATTCTATCAAAGCTTAAATAAAAATTCAAAAGAAAAGTTGTGTTATTTCTTACCTTGTGCCAACAAGTTGGTCCAATAAAAAGACTTCCCCAGCTATTTTACTTCTCCCAATTTGTTTTCATCTCCTAGCTGCATAAAAATGACCACATCCATCAGTATTTAGTCTGAAACTAGAATCAATGATATCCTTGTGACAGTATATTTTTTTAAAGTCTTGTTTTTATTTCCTCTTCTTGTCTTTCAGTATAAACAGTCAAGGTTATAAGACATCAATTTTATATCCTAGGGCCCCAATGAACTGTTCAAGTTTAAAATGACACTTCTGTTTAAAGACCTACTGATTCTCCAGAACATATGATTTACTGTTCCGGCACTCTATAAGCCTCATTTCATACCTCCAAGAACTAACTAGTCAAAGTGTTAAATAAACATGAAGTGCTGGGCTTGTTTTCTTTCCAAAAGTGCAATCACTGTGTTACTCTAATGATTAAATATTGTTTAAATATACAACTGAGAGACGAGTTTCACAGTCTATTCTTTCCTTGCACTTCATTTTTATGTATTAATTATTTTGTGTTCAGACAAAGGTTTTAATTAGGAATCACAAAGAGTTTCTGAAGAGTGAAGTGGTAATGGTTTTATCTGCTTCAAACCGCTGATGAACAGACACATTTTGGGAAGAAAAGAAGCTGCCAAGAGATAAAGCTCTTTTGAACCAGAGTGCATTAAGCACTGTGGGGCTGAAGCCACAAGACATTTTGTGCCTTTTACATTCTTTTTCTGTAAGAAGGACTGAAGGAATTTTGCTCGTCTCTCAGCAAAAATGAAGTCCTCATTTCTTTGCTAAAACCTCGATCCCAACAACAGATGACAATAGACTTTTTCAGGTCTTATGTGATTATTTGTAAGTCGTTAATTAGAGCCCATGGTAGTCATTTTTCAATTTAAGTTCATTTGTGGGAAAATAAAATAAAACTATCCTTTACACATAAGCATACATCTGAACATGCATGGTTTAACTTAGGAGAGCAATGGATAAAGCACCAGAACCACTCTCAGGTGAGTTGTCTGTTTCCTTCCCAGCTCTCTGATACACTAAGCATCCTGGTTTTTGAGGTTAGTTCATCACAACCTCACATCCCAGGCCCTAAATAATGACCCCAGTTTGCAAGATAAGATTTTTTTCTCCAGATGTCCCTCACTATTTAGACCTGTCTATAAACCTAATAAAGGATCCAGAAACGAGCATTATCACATTCTCAGATGATTGTCAACAAGTCTGGGTCACATGGTACATTTATTTAACTCAATAATCTGCAATAAAATACACCACCCACTCTCCATTACATCACCTAGGTACTCTGGTACCCCTTTAGAACAGACAGTTTTACCTGTCCTCTAGCAGCCCGGATTCTGACCCTCGCACCAACGGGGTCTTGGATCCTAAAGTTGCACCAATCTCAGTGTAACCCACATTTCACTAATGAACATCAGGAACCTGCACTTTTGGCCCAACACCATTTTGGATCCTAGTGTTGCACCAAATTTAGCCAGTGATAGTATTGTTCCTAATATAGTGCCCAGGTAAATCCAGGTGCATAAAACGAGCATGTCATTTTCATAGACAGTTCTGCTCCTGAACTTTCTTCCTTCACCACAAGCATGAATCACTGGACTTCTTCAAGATAGGCATAGGATGCTTTTATCTCTCCTGCCCTGCTTCCCTTTCCTTCCTGGACTGTCCATGTCTTCCTACCCACTCCCACATTTAGCTTCTATATTTCCCATTCTTGGTCAGTCTATTCTGATGTCAGATAGCCTTCCCAAAAAATCTCCCATCTGGCAAGGGAATCCTATCCACCTATCCAAAAGTATTTACCCATTTATCCCTCCATATCTTTTGGTCTCTTTTTTGTCAACCCATTAGCCATCTCTTCTCTTTAGGCTGACTAGCCACATGGAAAGAACATAATTTGAACTAAAAGTAACTTGGGCTTTTTCTCTTTTTCTGGCTATCAAATGACAGCTGACTTATGGCAACCCCATAGGGTTTTCAAGGCAAGAGACATTCAGAGTTGGTTTGCCATTGCCTGCCTCTGTATAGCAACCCTAGGATTCCATGGTGGTCTCCCAACCAAATACTGACCTGGGCCAACCCTGTTTAGCTTCTGAAATCTGACAAGATTGGGCTAGCCTGAGCTATCCAGGTCAGAACTGGACATGTAGCTTAAACTAATACAGTTGAACAGGACTACCATATCAAAATTACTGTTGTATTGGTGTCATTGAATAGTTCAGTCTCACTAACTTATGCTACCACTACGCTATTCCCTCTCTTTCTATTCTGTATCCTGGATAAAGTAATAAAATTACTTATGGGTTAAGTGTTTGTCTTCCTTCCATCATTCATTCTCTGGGAGATTTATTGCATCAAGCTGAGAACTGTGTATAATACAACAGTCTCAAATAATCTCTTTTTACTCCAGGTCTCATGTTCTAGTTTTTCATGTGCAGGGGATGCTCTCCACACGACAGCCCTGACACAGGGACCTATTTGGGTGACAATGTCATGCCACGATTTGGTATAAACTGTAAGTCTGTATCCTCTCAGTGGGATTACTATAATGTGCTGTATGTGGGGCTGCTCTTGAAGGCAATCCAGAACCTTCAAACAGTGCAGAATGCTCACCTGCTGTCAGGCATTGGACATGGCACCCATATTCACCCAGTTTTAGAACAACTTCATCCCAGTTTGCTGCAAATTAAAGTAAACTCTTTCCCCCCTAGAAAGTGGGAGTGTGACCCTCATAGATCTGCTGGATCTCTTAGTGACCATGATATCCTATTGGGCTGCTTCTCGGAATTGGAACTAAGGGGGCACCACATGATGGTAGTTTGAGTCCTATCTGGGAGGCCAGTCCCAGAAGGTGGTGCTGGGGGGGTTCCTCCTATGCCCCATGGCTATTAGCCTGTGGGGCTCTGCAGATTTATCTTTGGGACATCCTCTGCCTTTTTTGTAGACTTTGAGGTCTTTAGGACACTATTATACTGAAAGGATATAGAGGAGTTGCCTGTTGGATTCTTTTTTCACTACTGAATATACCTTCTCTTGTCAAATTTTGTCTTCTATTCTTTGAATTGTTACAAGTGTTTTGGAATCGTGACCATTTATTCTACTCTATTAATTATTTTATTGTGATTATGTTGCCATAGACTATTAGCTAATGGTAACTTGTTAAATTTATGAATGTCTTGATGGTCTTCCCTTGTGTTTTTCTTCTCAGTACATTACATACACTTGGGGTCCCTATTGTTTGACTGCAGAAAATCAGGCAGGTGCTGTGGTTGGGAATGCTTTGGCCCAGCTTTGGCTGGTGCACCAGTTATGTCCATTTCTAGCTCACTCTGATCTAGCCACAGTGATCCATGCCTTAGTTACATTGCAATGCTGCCTTTGTAGAATGTTCAGAGGCTGCAGCTGGTGCAGAATGCTGCAGCTAGACTGCAGTTCGGAGCCTATTACCAGGATTATGTAATGCCATTTCCATAGCAATTACAGTGGCTTCCAATCCACTCTTGAGCCCTGTTCAAGGTGTCAGTTTGAACCCTTAAAACCCTTCGTGGCTTGGAACCAGGGTATCTGAAGGACCATCTCCTCCCATACGTTCCTGCTCAGGAACTAAGATAACAAGGAGAGACCCTGTTGACTGTCTCATTAATCAAATAACATTGTTTGGTGGGTACAAGAGAGAGGGCCTTTTCAGGAGCAGTCTCACAATTATGGAACAAACTCCCCAGGGAGGTATGCCGGGGCCCCTCACTCTTAATCTTTAAAAGGCAGCTGAAGACAGTGTTATTCATGACAGAATTTGATTGGTTCTTCTGTCTACTGGCAGATTAAAATGATTCATTTTTATGTATTTAATGTACTGTACGGTATTATATTATCAATCACACTGAGTTCCTATAAAGCAGAAAGGTGACTAAGAAATGTTCTAAAGAAATAAAAGCCTATCATGCACTGAGAACATACCTGAAAGATCATACTTCCTTATATGACATGAGTCCACATGTCAACTCAGCTTTGTTCACCTGAACCTGAACAAAAATGCACCTTTGTTCAGTATGATATATCTGGCAGATTTGGGCAGCATATGTCCAAGTGTGTGCTTTTTACCATCCTACAATTGGCCACATAATCCTTAATTTTTTAAAGCACAAATATTAATAACTGCTTCCTTCAAAAGGTTAGGGAGAGCCTCTCAATCAGTGGTGTATTAATGGTTGAATACATATTCACAGCATGATTTTAAAAGACAGGACAGGTGTGAGCCAAGACCAAAAGTGGTGGGTCTCCCACTACCAAGGACCCTGTCGACATCCATTGCAATAACAATCTGAATCTATCCATAATGAAAGGAGAAGCAAGTGCTTCTCACATCTCTAACACCAGATCTACTCTTAACTTGGCCTCCAAGTCGGAATGTAGGAGAGAGGTTTTATCAATAAAGAACCTCATAATAACATTACAGCTAAGGGCTAGATTAAAACCATTAACAGGGTTTGACTTAAGTTTTATCAAGTATATTTCTTCTCCTGCTCACTCCTGGCCCCTCCCCCCTCTGCTGTCATCTCAGGGATGCTGAGGTATCAGAATTGGGAAGGCTGAAATAACTGCACCCTGGTTAGCCTACTCTGGGTCACTGTCACTCCTGTCTCTCTGGTGCAGACCTCTGACCACTCCTCCTCAACCTCAGCTGTCCCTTCCTATTCCCTTCCCTACCTGACTGTGCCACCCCCTTTCCATGAGTGATCTGTGGTTTCCCTTGTCTGTCTTCATCCTCCCACCTTTCCACTGGTCTTGCCTAGGGCTATTTTTGGACAGGAATGCACAGGAACAGAGTTCCGGCTGGCTTCCGAGTTGACCACGCCGACATCCTCCCTCCCTCCCCGGTTCCCCAGGTGCCTCGCAAGCTGTGGGGCGCCTGGGGAATCTGATCCAGAAACTCCCTTCCTTCCCTCAGGTTCCCCACCTGGGGAAGCCGATCCTGGGAGGGAGCTGTGCTGTCAAGGGTGTGGCCTGATATGCTAATGAGTTTCTGCAGATTGGTGTGGCCTATTATACTAATGAGTTCCTGCTGGGCTTTTTCTACAAAAAAATCCCTGGTCTTGCCCAATTCCCTTTAAAACCTTTCCCTCTTCACTCCTCTCCTTCATCTCTGGTGTGTGTCTGTCTTCCTTGTTGTGCATGGCTGTGGCTGTACTTGGCATCTTCCCTCTGAGGTTCGGGTTCCTGCTGTAGGTAGGTATCTTGCATCACTCTGGTGCTGTCCTCCCCTTCCATCTCCCACTTCTCCTGCTGTCTCCCTCTAGCCTAGCCTGGCACTTGTGCAAGGGGCTCCTGCTTTGGGACCTTGGGAGTTCTGCCATGTAGCCCTCACTACAGCCAGGGCAGGCTCCATGGGTCCCCGGTCTCCAATGGGGTGGGGGCCAGGTTGGGGAGTTGCACGTTCTCAGCCAACAGAGTCAGTCTCTGCATTTCCCCCCACATCAACGATGTTTGCTCTGGTCGTTGAGCACTTTGCTGGGGGCTTGCAGGTGACTTCACCGGCTCAAGCAGGTCCGAGTCACGACATCAAGTCACTAATGACTGTAAGCAATTGAGATGGACACAGTTCAGCCGATGCAATGGTGATGGGGGGAACTTCCTACATCACCATCACCACTACCTCATAGGCCAGCAAATGGGCTGTATTGTAGGGTTGCCAGGTCCCTCCAGACACCAGCGGGGGGTGGGGGTAGGGTTGCCAGATCCAGGTTTGGAAACACCTGGAGATTTGAGGATGGAACCTGAGGAGGACAGGACCTCAGTGAGCTACAGTGTCATAAATCCACCCTCCAAAGCATCCATTTTCTCCAGGGAAACTGATCTCTGTACTCTGGAGATGAGCTTTAGTTCTAGGAGATCCCCAGGTCCCACCTGGAGGCTGGCATCCCTAGCTCTATGGTATACTGTATCTGATTCATTCCAAGTCTACTGTTTAGCCATCTCCCAATCTGCTGGTAATATATGGTCACAAAGACTGGAATTGTTAGTTTAAAAAGAACAATCTGGGAATGCTGGAAATATCAGTATATTTAAGCAGAACTGTAATGAGAAAAAGTGGGATCTGTTTGAAGACCTGTGCATGAACTTGAGGAAGTAGATGCTTTAACAAAAAATATGCAAGAATAAAGAGCAGACATCATCAAAAAGATATAACACAAAAGAAACAAAAATAGTTCCAAGACAAGTTGTAAGCACTAAACTCTGTTTAAGAAGGCACTGTCAATGCTTTAAATCCGAAAAAAAATTAAAGAAATAGTTATATGTCTCACTCTTAGCCATCCACAAATTTCTGCTCCCCTTGCTCTTAACCAATAACTGAAGAGGTAGAGAGCTGAATCAAATATTTCTCAGTGATAATAACAACCTTGCTGCAGCTACTGACTTCCCCCTGCACGTATCCCCAGACTGTCTTTGATTATGTTTTTTTTCTAAGTGTTAACCATGTGTTTGCAGGAAGAATACAGTGAAAGAACGTACCCTGGTTTTTCCTATGCAAAACTGTGGTATCATTTCACATTATCCAAAATTCTTGCTATATATCCAAAGCATTCACCCAATCAAAGGCAGGAATGGTGAAAGGCTTTGTGGAGTGAAACACTTAGGGTGCGATCACACGGGCATTTAAACCCGGGTCTCTTTCAAGCGCGATGGCTCAAACGGAAGGTACTTGTTTTGAAAGGTGGTTTGAAAGGCGGGCTCGAATGCGGGGGGGGGGCGGCTTTGAGACGGGAGACAGATGCAGCCGTCTGGTCAGCCCCTTTAATTGCGATAAGGAACAGCCGCGAAGCCCACAGTAAACGTCCGTGTGATCGCACCCTTAGTCACTCACGCAACCCAGAACAATAGCTCAAATTACGTGTGTATATAGTGGACTTCTCTTCCTAAAAAGAAAAGGAAACCATTTTACTTTTCACTTCGATGACTTTTATGATCCAAAATCAAACCCTACACATTGTTTGAATGTAATCTCTTTTTTTCCCTGTGATTTAATATTGTTATACCTTTTTGGAAGCAACCTCGTACTACAGATCTGACACATTTGAAGAAAGAAGATCTACAGGGAAATGTAGAACCAAGAGCTATAAGACATTGGGTTACAGTTCAAGGGAATTTGCAATTTAAGTATATGATGACTGGAAAAGAGATGTAGATGCAAGGTGAAATGTATCCTTTAACTGCCACATCTACAAGAAGGTTAATTAAGTCACCAACATTCTCGAGAGCAAGGTGCAAAGCACAGCTATCAAGTAAAATATTTTCATGGGTTAACACAATTTGTAAGCCATGGACGTTTCCTTCACAAAAAAAGTTAAAATCTGCAAATCCATTAGCTTGTAGTTATTGAATATAAGAAAACCTCACTTACCCATCTGGTGTGCACATCTGAATAATTGGAGGTCTAGGAGTGTTGTATTTTAACAGGGAGGAGCACTGAAATGGGACTATAGGATGACAAGAAATGTTGGTGACAAGATGTAACAGTGTCAGGCTCTATTGTTCAATTTAAGCCCAGTAGCACTTTAGAGATTTTCAGGGTATTAGCTTCCGAGAGTCAAGGCTCCCTTCATCAGAAAGCTTTGACTCGCAAAAGCTTATGCCCCCAAAATCTTGTCAGTCTCCAAGGTGCTACTGGACTAGAATCTGACTGGTCTATTGCAGACTGGAATATATAGATAACAAAAAAGCCGTGTAGTGCACTCAATACAATTTATAAACTGAGTGATACAAAGTACAAAATTAAAGCGAAACAGTTTACAAAACACACTAAGTTCCAAAAGGCTGTAGGTAGTTGACAAAATTCTCTGGAATAAAAGTTCATTTCGGAAAACTTCATCTGAACTGGACCATACGCTATCATAGGAACATTAACAACAACAGTAATTAGAAAAAGAATTATGAAAAAGGACACAAACCTATAATAATAAAAATAACATACATACAATTTGTTTGAAGGCTCAATTCATAGAAGAAAATCTGCAGGAATGCGTAGTATGTCACAATGTACACAATTCAAGAACACAAGTTGTCAGGAACATCTAAAATTCATGTACAAATATCATAATGAATAGTATATCAAAAATACACTCTTTAAAAGATTAACATCATATAAGCATTCCAAGTTTAAAAACACTCACCAATCGTCTTTAAATCATCTTTTTTGGTGAAAGCTAACCAACATGTGGAAACCTCTAGTAGCCTTACTAACTATAGGCAACAGACTATTTTTATAGTATGTAAACACCCCAAGGGTGTGCATCTTAAAGTCACAGTCATACTATCCTAAAGGCTACCACTAAAGTGAAACAAACCTTACCAAAACCTACTAGAAAAAAGAATGTGTATCTCGGAGCATAAGTCACGCATTAAGCATAAGTATTTGGATGTACCCCTTGTATAACACTATATAGACAAGGGCCATACCTTGGAGTGTTTACATACTACTGTATCATTTATCGTCCCATTCTAGACTATTCTTAATCTTTGATGGGGACAATGATCACTCCTGCTGCATCTTTCCTTGGACTTTGACATTCACCAGTGTTTGCTCAGTGGTTTGACCTCTTAGTTAGAAATGCTGGCCTCTGTGACTCTCTGATTTCTTTTCTAACGAACCACTAACATTTTATTCATGAATTGATTCAACCTCCCCCTCAATGGCCTGTAACTCTAATGTTAACAAGTTAGCTCACAGAAACATACAACAAAGGATAAGACCACTATCTAAAAATATAGATCCTTCTTAGAATAGTGTTTGGCTTAAAAAAAAAGGCCATAAGGAAATGATCTAGATGCTGTAACTGTTTTTAGAAAAACACCAGTAGTGTACAGCTGTATTCTTCTTACAACAAAAGACCTTGCAGCCGATAAATATCAGAACAGATTTGTTACATTATTATTGCATTATTGGCAACAAAAAAACAAATCACTCTAGTCTCAGAGCCTGAGCAATTGCCAGCCAGTAATAAATGGATGAGTCAGGTTAAGGATTTACTGCCACTGGGAGAAACACGCACTTGTACACACCATATTGCAGAAAACAGAAACTGTTTTGAAGCCTTGAAAATACTTATATCTTCCCCTTTCCACACCTTACTTAAAGTAGATTGTATTCTCGAGGAACACTCTGTTCTCCTCCAGACATATATTGGGTACTAGTAGGGTTGCTAACCTCCAGATGGGGCCTGGAGATCTCCTGGAATTACCATTGACCTCCAGATTACAATGATCAGATCTTCTGGAGAAAATGATAGTTTCAGAAGGTGGATACCCCCCTCCACAGGCACTACTCCCAAATCTCTAGGAATTTCCCAGGCTGGAATTAGCATCCCTATAAAATAGTACAGCAACTTAACAAGGAGATTAAAGAAAACCGTAGTTGATAACTGGCCATGCAATAACCTGAGGCCCAGACAGGCTTATATGTAGGGGCTGAAGTTTTTAAAATGTGTTCCATACATTACAGTTTGGTTATTCTTATTCTGTTTTGGAGTAGCTTGCTGAAATTTTGAATCAAGGTCAGTTGCCTTCATGATGTGGAACTTACTTGCCAGAGCTGCCAGCTATTCAAATCTGGCAGCAATTTCAAAGCATATTCTAGGCCAGACCCCACAATTCACTGTCTGAGAAGAAAGGGAGGGAATGATGGGAAATACAGAAGCACATTGACCATTGCTGAATTTATGGGTGGGAGGATCCAGGGGTCTGTGATGGCTTGGTCCTCCTTGTCTGCCTCCATGGTTCCAACCAAGACCCCAGGGCTCACAAAGGCCTCAGATGCAGAGAGAGGAAGGGATTAACCACATGTTGTTGTTCCCAAGTCTCTCCTGCACAGCCTGGAAAAGACCTGGAGTTAGGCACCATGTGCTGCAGCCCAGGTAAGTCTGGAAGAAGGTCTGGTCTCAGACACTATGATTTCTCTTTGTTTGAATATATTTATTAGTAGTTATATGAAGAATGTGTATGGATAAATAAAATTGCTTTTGATGCAAGTTAGAAGCTATGACTATGACACAAGCCCTGTTCCCAAGTTACAGTGAACACACATACAATTGATTTTTCTTTATATGTGTGCTGAATAATTCTCATGGTACAGTCAATGCATGGGATTGGAATGTGTGATTGAAAAAAGGCTTTTGTCAAGTTCCTGCTGGTGGCAGGGGATCTACAGCCCCCAGTGGGTCTTTCTCTCTGCTGCTTAACTGGGTGATGGGAGAAAAATTGGGGGGAATGGGAGGGGCAGTTGTCAACATTCTGATGTACAGATATCTGTATGGTGCTGGTAACATTCTACCATTCAGCCTAAACCCTGTAGAGTTTTGCCTGAGTGCTAGAGCATCACCAGTAACACACTGACATCTCTTCCAGCTGCACCAGAAATGACATCAGTACAACACTGGCAATATTGTGGGCAAGGTTTCCATCTGCAACAGAGAGCCTCCATCCAGTTGCCAGCCTCATTCTGGCAACCCTAGACTGAAACCCCATATATATCCTGGTGCTAGTCCCAGTTTCATTTGTAAAGTGATCACGTGTTAGATCTTTCTTACAAATAAATGTGTGCACTTATTTGCAGATTGTAGGTGTGTTCACAGTACAACCAACACGTATTGTTTTCAGGGAAGTATTCAAATGTGGTTCCTCTACCTATAGTCTGAAGTGTTATAATCCATTTAGAGAAAATATACATACATACATACATACATTATACTGGCACTTCTGATAACGTGAGAGGGCCTCTGCTGGCTACAACTGACTTGAAAAAAATGGTTCTGTTGAGTCCTAGAGCAAAGGAGCCAAGGGTTCAAATTAAAATGATATTGCTTGGCTCCTGGGACTCCAGCATATTTAAGATAGTTTTCTCAATATCTGTTATGAGGTCAAGGGGGGAAGAAGAAGAAGAAGAAGAAGAAGAAGAAGGGGAGGGGGAGTTGGTTTTTATACCCCACTTTTCACACTAAGACTAAAGGAGTCTTAGAGTGGCTTACAGTCTCCTTCCCTTCCTCTCCCCACAACAGACACCCTGTGAGGTAGGTGGGGCTGAGAGAGCTCTGAGATAATTGTGACTGGCTCAAGGTCACCCAGCTGGCTTCATGTGGAGCAGTGGGGAATCATACCCAATCCTCCAGATTAAAGTCCACCACTCTTAACCACTACACCACACTGGCTCATTGTGACTAATAACTAGAAACAGCATTTTTAAAGCCAGGGCACATAGTCTATGGGCCTGGACGACATGCAGGACTCTGTTTCTTGCCAATGCACTTAAGAACTATTTAGAAACCATCTCAAATAATGGGACAACAGAGATGCTACAACTAGCCCAGAACAAAGATGCTGCAAAACTAGCCCCACTACAAGTACCAGCAAAAAATATTATTATGGTGCCCATCACCAGTATTTCAAGCCATGCATGCTCTGTGAGGACTCAGTCCCGGGTACAATTTATTTAAAAGAATTTTTAAAAATGTAGTTCATATAAAAGCCAATCCTCTGCAACCTCAGTTTTAGTCTTATGATAAAGCCAACCTTCAAAACTGGGTTTTGACGTATATTGAGAAGTCGCTTCTTTTTGAATTTTAATGGTAATGCCAGTGGATATGAGTCATATTGCTAACTGCATCAGATAATATGCCAGCCTCCGGGTGGGACATGGTGATCCCCCGGAATTATAGCTCATCTCCAGACTACAGTGATCAGTTCCCCTGGAGAAAATGGATGCTCTGGAGGGTGGACTCTGTGGCATTGTACCCTACTGAGCTTCCGGTCTTCCTTAGGCTCTATCCCCAAATCTCCAGGAGTTTCCCAACCTGAATCTGGTAGTCCTACCCCCATCCCCCACTGGTGGCTGGGCGGGGGGGGGGGGGGGGACCTGGCAACCCTTGACAATATAAAAGGCCATTGCTTTTTAATAGTATTTGAGGGAAAAAGCTATATGTCCCAAGAAAATTATACAAAGAGTCCTTTATTTTCACACAGGCTGGCATGTAGTCAATGAACTGGAACCAACATCAGGAAGGAGAAAGAATATTTCTGTTCGTCTGTGTGTGTTGGAAATGAAGGCCTTTTTTTCCTAGGCCTGTTTTCCTAGACTTTCCTGTGGAAAGTAACCATTTGTACGTGGCATGTCATTAAACATGTACACTGAATATTAACAATTCCAAAGAGAGAAGATGTGTGTATAATTATCATTTTTGAGCTGTCAACAAGAATTAAAACTATATCTAGTAGGGCTATCATACATCCAGGGTTTATAGCAGGGAAAACAGACTTGCTATATTTGGCAAGAGACTCAGTAGAGGGGGGTAAAATTTAGTGAACATAAATATAGGAACTTGATAATTACTTGGGACTCAATTAATATCAGAATGGTTGCCATTATTCTCAGAGGACTACCATTTCATCTAGCATGCAGGTGTACTTTGCAACAGCAGATCACTCTGATGAAAGACTGCAAGAATTTCAATGACACCTTGAGGGATCTTATGAATAAAATATCAAAAATGGACATCTCCTTTGTATATGGAGATTGTAATGCAAAAATTGAAAAAGGTTTATAATGTATCCAAGATAAGATGTGTATTATCTGTCTCAGAGATAGACAAACAGACACCACCAAGTCAAAAGTTTTTAATAATGAGACCTTTTTGCTTAAAGTCAGGTTCTATCGGAGTTCTACAAGAAAGGCTATCCTAGTGGAATAATACCACATCTGCAGACAGACTAGCTGGAGGTAAAGCAATGCAAGAAACAAACCAGAAAGCCATTCCTAAGACCCAAAATTTCACAATTGTTATCTGGAAGATTTGACATGGTTTCCTAAAGTTGCCTGTTACATAGTACACATACCACACCATTAAGCCTAGTTAAAAGGTGACAGAGAGTCCATAAAGAGATGGAGGTAAACAAAAATACCATCATACACCTGCTGCTGGTTCAGCTCATATCTGCCCCTGCTACTTCTCTTCTCCCCCATGTTCTCCATTTGTGAGAAGATTTTTTAAAAAATATTTTGATTCAACATGGATTCTTTTGCTTGCTTTTGACATCAGCATTTTAATATTCTTTCCCCCCTACTTCCGTCTTCCCACTCCCTTTTTTTCTTATGTCCATTTATTTTATGTTTTTAATTGAAAGGTATTCTAATTTTTTAAACTGAAGGTTGCATTTATGGATTTCGTGAGCTACTTTGGGAAGTCCTGTCAAAAAAGCAGCCTACAAATCCAATATGGAAATAATAAGGCAAGTCAGGTACCTTGGACATGGGGACACCAAAGTTTTTCTCTTTAACTCTCTGTAATCCATTAATATTAGAGCTGAGTCACTGACTACAAGCCACATTAACATTCTGACACCTTGTGTGAAATCCATAGATGAACACAGAACAGATGACCAATAGGTGATTTATCCTTATTAGACTGAGGCAATAATAATACCTGTTCATAAATCCCTACTAATATCTGTCCCTCTATGGATATAGCAGTTCTCATAGGAAAAGCGTAGGAATAGAGTACAAATTCTGTGACATCTTTGTGGCCTGTTTTAATCACCATTTTGTGTGTTCTCCATTGTGTAAAGAATCCCTTTCTGGTGCAAAGAGCAGTATCTTCTCTCAACAGTTTTATTGTTTTAAAGTAATAGGATTACATGGGACACACGTCATTCCCGTCCCTCATCAGCAAAAGGTACTTTATTTATTTATTTATTTTTGCGATTTATATCCCGCCCTCCCCGCGAACAGGCTCAGGGCGGCTTACATGGGCCCAAGGCCTAATCAAACATTAAAACCATTAAAACCAATAAAACATTCAATAAATACAGTTCATACATATAAAACTTCCATAAATATCCCATCAGATGGCCACTTAATGGCAGATTCAACCCCCCCCCCCCGTGCCAGGACCAAATAGGACCAGGGTTCCATCCCTGCTGTCAGGTGGTAGATGGTAGATGGTATCGATGGCGGCGGCTCCTATTCAAAAGCCTGGCGGAAGAGCTCCGTCTTGCAGGCCCTGCGGAACTCCCTCAGATCCCGCAGGGCCCTGATCTCTTCCGGGAGCTCGTTCCACCAGATAGGAGCTGCCACCGAAAATGCCCTGGTCCTTGTTCTGTCTAGCTTTGCGTCCTTGGGGCCAGGGACACATAGTCGATGTTTTGACTCCGACCGTAGTGCTCTCTGGGGTACGTACGGAGAAAGGCGGTCCCTAAGGCATGTTGGACCCTGGCCATATAGGGCTTTATAGGTCAGAACCAGCACTTTGAAGCGGACTCGGTATGCTATAGGCAGCCAGTGCAGTGCCGCCAGCACAGGCCCGATGTGGTCCTGCCTTGCAATTATTGCAATTATTGTAAAATTATTGTAAGACTAGGAATGTTTCTGTTCTCTATAGGAACCAACCTGACATTTATTAGAGATTGTGGAGCACAGGACATGCAGCTGATCCACATAATCAATGGATATGTGGCCACTTCAAAAAAAAAGAGATAATCCTGTACATATATCAGGTACCATCTGCACATTTTAAAAATGTGTTGTATACTGTTGGCAGCAGAGGATAGGACTTAAAACAGTGGGTTTAAATTAAGGGTGGAAAGGTACCAGATGGATATTAGGAAAGACTTTTTTACAGTAAGAGTTGTGCAACAGTGGAATCAGCTGCCTAGGTAGGTGGTGAGCTCCCCCTTACTGGCAGTCTTTGAGCCGCGGCTGGACAAACACTTGTCAGGGATGTTCACTAGGCTGATCTTGCATGGAGTAGCGGGTTGGTTTAGATGGCCTGCATGGCCCCTTCCAACTCTGTGATTCTATAATTCTATGATTCTTTAATATTGGAATTAAAGTTAATCATACTACAAAATCTGTTTAATATTAGTCACCATTGGGTTCAATAGGAAACACCTTATCACCTGTAACTCTCTCCCCACCTCTGTTAGGACAAAAAATTCAGTGGTTGTAGCATTCAACCAAAGAACCCTCCCTCCCCAATTTCAGAGAGATGGGAGAATGGATCCTGCTTCATAGGCAATTAAAGTTCTCATGTACAGAGTGGCAACAGGGAGGTATTAATTGGCAGGTGAATGTGCTTTCCCCACCTGTTCCAGGATCTCAAGCAGGGAGCAGGCATCTATTTTTAAACAAAAATAGGTGTGAAAACCTAAGCCATGCCCCTCTTTATCTGTCTGTAAACTGCCATCAAGTGTAAAGTGCCATCAACCAACTTATGGCAACCCCATAGCTTATTCAAAGCAAGAGACGTACACAGGTGGTTTGTCGTTGCCTGCCTCTGCAGAGTAACCCCAGGCTTTCTCAGTGGTCTCTTATCCATGTACTAACCAGGGCCAACCCTACAAAACTTCCAAGGGAAAAAAAGTCTTCAGAGGTCTCCAAAAACCATCCAGAATTTTTTAAAAGTTTTAAACTGTTGTCAGCAAGCTTATGCCAATAATGGCAATCAAACTTCCTGAGGGACGGAGTTCCACAGTTTATGTGTGGCAGCCAAAATAGCCTTTCCATAGGATCCCACCAACCGTATTTCTGAAAGAGTGGCCTTTCCTGCCACAAAATCCCCTCCCACACTGAATGACTTTGGGATACAAGCAGGTCAGTAAAAATGGAGAGAATCCATCAGGTACTCTGCATTCCAATAGTGAAGTTTTGATCTGTGTACCAAGTTTCTAACTATAATTATGTCCCAAAAATGTCATTATATCCAATACATTTACATGGAAACTTTAGTCTTGGAAACACAAGAAAGTTAGGAAGGTGATTATGAAATGAGGACTGTGTTTCTCTAAGTGCTGCCAGCATTTTTTTTTCATTTTGTATTCAGAAGTGGGAGCCAGGAAGGCTGGATGAAGGCAGGATGAGGAATTGTCATGTAACAGAAGCCACTGACTGAGCTGAAGAAAGACGGAAATATTTCTGCCTGTTGTCATTACTGCTTATGGCTATTAATTTTCTTTGCGTGGATAAGATCATCCTTTTTGTGAACCATTTAGCTGCTGCTTACAAGCCCAGGTACTTAGTAAGTTAGTGCACCTCCTTCTCACTTATTTCTCTAGTGGGAAGACTCTTTAAGACATTATGCAGCCTAGGAACACACTACTGGGACTTGCAACATTTCAAATGTATATGTTTGCTTGCTAATCTGCATCTAGTCAGTTTATGTTATGTAAGCTGTTTAGGTTCAAGGGTGTTTCACTAGCACAGCTTATTGGGGACTGCATTTTCTCCAGGGTGCAAGGCAAGCTCTACATCAAAGCCTGATTGAGCAGAAAATATGTGCTAATGTTCACAGCAGTACTCTATTATGGGTATAAGTATGCTTGTAAATATTCACTACATGTTATTACGCCATTTGAACCAAGAATATTGCAAGGTTAAAGGTCAGCCCTAATGCTCTCTCAGGAGGCAGCAGTTTTGAATATAACCAAATGGGATAATGGTCAGGAATACCCAGAGGGGGCAATGTAGCACATCGTAAAGAATTGTGCTGTGAGTTTTAAGTTTTCAGGACAACAAAGATGCCACCGAGATGGCTCATAAGCAGTCATTATTAATGGAATGACAAGGCTAATGTTAAGCAGGATGTCTTTACCGTAATAAATCTTGTCCCTGTGCCATTAGTAGTCCTTACAACTGCAAATAGCAGTTAGGTTATAACCTAACATGGCAGAATTTTATCCTCTCAATCTCTAATGTATTTTATAATGCTGTTAAAGTCAGGAATAGCAAGTGTTTAAGCCCACTTAATCTGGGAGAAGTTTAAGTACGAATTTTAAATGCAAAAAACTGCTTTGATATTATTTCGCTTAATTAAATAGAAGAGCTGTTTAGTAGTAGATCTCTTTAAGCATGTGCTGTATTAAGCATGAGGAACCCACCCACAGTTAGATATCCTTAGCCCTCTGGGTTATGTACTTAGGCGTGGATAATTTCATGTGATCTAATGCATGGGGCCATGCTTGTATTACAAAATATAGCAGTTGCTAATTTTCATATTGGATCCTAGGAATGCATTACAGTGTCTTCAGTATACAATTGTAGTAGATCAAAAGTGTCATCCTAAACTGTTACACTCCATATAAGTTCATTGAAGTCAATGTCTTTAAAAGGATGTAACTGTGTAGGATGGCATTGCAGTTGATTCGGACTAAGTGCATATCCTAGGATGTTAGTGGGTTCAATATCCCTATAAATAATAAATACTTTAAAAATAAAAGCTATTATGGATGAGGAGAAGGAGGAAGAAGAAGAAGAAGAAGAATTGGATTTATACCCCCCCCCCTCACTCAGAGTTTCCAAGCAGCTTACAGTCTTCTTCCCTTCCCACAACAGGTAACTTGTGAGGTAGGTGGGGCTGAGAGAGTTCTGAGAGAACTGTGACTGAACCAAGATCATCCAGCTGACTGCATGTGGAGGCGTGGGGAATCAGACCCGGTTCTCCAGATTAGAGTCTGCTGTTCTTAACCTCTTCACCAAACTGGCTCTAAAAGCTAACAGCACTGAAAAGGAACTCACTTATGATAGGATATTCAAGACCCTTGAATTCTAAAATAATGGTGTTTCTGTTTTATCATCTAAAGCTTTGTAAACTCTTTCAAGAGTACCTTGGTGTCAAAAAGAATATAAAATATCATTAAAAGCAAGACACAAATCCACTAGAACCTTAAAGACCAACAAGATTTCCAGGTATCTAATGAAGGAAACTTTGACTCTCAAAAGTTTATACCACATTGTTCTTTAAGGTACAACTGGACTTGAATCTTGCTCTTATACTGCAGACTAACCTGGCTACTCTCCTGAAATTATCATTAAGAAATAAATACATGCAGAAAAGACTGAGTTCATTCTTAAAGATTCTGGGGCACAAAGCAGTTCTTCCACACAAGGCTGAGGAAATGCAGGTGTACCCCATCGTGGCTGCATGGTCCAAGAGACATTCCATGCCAGGCATAGGTTGCAGCGCCTCATTATTCTGGAATGTAGAAGAATCTGAAAGGGAACAGAACATCCTAGCATACAGTTTTCCGACTTTTGCTTTTTTATTATGGCTCAGGGTTTTCAAGGCAAGAGACTTTCAGAGATGGTTTGCCATTGCCTGTCTCTGTATAGTGACCCTGGTATTCCTTGGTAGTGTCCCATCTGACCACTGACCAGGGCCAATCCTGCTTAGCTTCTGAAATCTGACAAGATCAGGCTAGTATGGACTATAGCATTCAGTAACCACCAGTAATCAACAACCAGAACAGTCAATATATCAGGCTGTTATGTGGAGATCAACCAGTAAGTAAACTGACATATGCATACATGAAAATTAATAGGGGGATCCTCCCCAGACAGCCCTCAGCAAAAGCTGACCTCTGATGTCTGGGCCAAGGTAGGCAGGATTTTCCATGTGGCCCAAAATACGTAACCTTTCAAAAGATGCAGCAGGTTGTAAACAAACGTTATTTGTTTGTTTGTTTGTTTGTTCCCATTTATATTCTTCCCTTGCCACAAGTGGGTTCAGGGCAGCTCACAGAACAAACTCTAAAATGTATCATAAAATGTTCATATATATCAATATAATTTACCAAAAAAAAGTTTAAAACAGCATAGATTGAAAAACAGGTCACACTATTCATATACATAGATTTCAAGCTGGTGTCATTTGATCTCCATGTAGAGATGATAAACTTTAGCGGGGATGGAGTGAGATTTTAGTGGACACCCGCCACCTCAGCCAAAGGCCTCAGCCGGAACAGCTCGATTTTACAGGCCCTGTGGAACAGTAGTAAGTCCTGCAGGGCCCTGATCTCATAGGGGAGCATGTTCCACCAGGCCAGGGCCAGCACCAAAAAAACCCCTGGCCCTGGTTGAGGCTAAGCAAATGTCCATTGGGCTGGGGACAACCAGCAGGTCTTGATCGACAGAGCACAAGTCTCTCCGGGGAACATATGGGGAGAGACAGTCCATCAGGTGTATCAGTCCCAGGCCATTCAGGGCTTTAAAGGTCAATACCAATACCTTGAATTGGATCCGGTACTCGGTTGGTAGCCAGTGCAACTGGCATATCACCAGCCGAATATGCACCCGCACACATCACACAGCAGGTAGCCTGACGCATTTTGCACTAGCTGGAGTTTTGTGCCAGAGTAGCTCCAATCATCCATGGAATCATATTCCACAGTCACATGGGTTTTGTTTGTTTCAGAATCAACGTATACCAGAATATTGTTAATAGATGAAAACCCACTGGTTAGAGTGGGTAGCATGAAGTTCTTTGCGGCAGCTTGTAAAATTTGTCAGTTAAGATTATAATATTTTAATAATATTATCTGAAGAAATGCTATTATAACTGTATTTTTTAAAACATCATACTTATATGTGAGAGTTGATTTTTAGAGTATTTTTAACATTTGAGTATATAAATTCTGTTATGTTTTGTGCTGGTCAGGGACCGTTGTAATAAAGATTGATTGGTTGGTTGGGGGGGCATTTAGGATACAAATTTAGATGTTCTGGACAAACCTTGGCTGATTTTGCATGCTGTGTTCTGAATATGTAATTGTATTCTGCTCTGTAGAAAAAGGACAGGGTATTAATTTTCTGCTTAATATGCTCCACCTACATCTTTGCAAATTCATTCATACTCAGAGTGAGCCTAAATGAACCTCTTAAATAAATAGAACTACATAATTGGTTAGAGTGTACAGACATTATTCGTGGGGATTCACAGAGCAATAAGTCTTAAGGGTACATGAACATAGCTTCAACTCAATGTAAAAGCTGAATGGAGAGAATAATTCTAGTGAGGTTTGTAGTGAGTGGGGGGCAAAGGAGACTTTTCCTATACATAAGAAGGGCTGCATAATATTATTTCACTGGTAAAATTCACACTGTGTTGCTACTAGAATGATGTTCCTAATATTCCATAAAATCCACACATGTATTTTAAATAAATCAAAGAAATTCTGTTTTACTTAAACCAAAGGGACTCTATCTTCTTTCACTGAAATCAAGTGCACATTTTAGGCTTGGAACAAATATTTCCCAAACTAGGTGGCAGCAGTTTCATGGCCTAAAGGCTGAATCCTTCAACAGAGCTACAAAATTTAGCATAGGCTGTGGGTAAGATGGATACAGTTAGCTTTATCCCACTTACAAGTGTTGTATTCTTGAGGCAATGAGGTACACTTCACTAAAAACCAAACAGGACTTGGCAGCCTTTTGCCACGCTTCACACACTTCATTTTCCTCATCTACAAAGCCATATGCATTTTCCTTTATCAGCTTCCCAGAATGTATAATCATATTTATTAGCATTTTATTGCTCTGAAAGGATACCATCTCCTATTTTTTTTAATTGCACGAAGGCTTGTTATCCAGTGGAGTTTAAGCTTTCCACCTGGAGGAAGCCCCTTCCATGTTGATTTCTCCTCTGAGAAACCCTGAATATGGTCATGCTTTGTAGAAGATGCTGACGTTCAGTTTACAGAGGGCATTTGACAGAACTGCAGGCCTCACTATTGACTCACATGGAGTATAATGTAGGATATGCCCCACACTTGGCTGGATGACTTGGCTGGACTTTCGGGCAAGTTTCTTTGCTATTAATAAAGATAAGAGGCGAGGACCCACGATACTCGTGGGGGGGGGGACGCTCCATATGGAAAAGGAGGAAGCCACAGCAGGTAAGCCTTCTCCCTTTCTCCCCTGGCACTGATGGTGAGGCCTGTGCAGCTCTAAGCTGCCAGGCCTGCCTGGCCTTCTTGCCCACCCCCCGCCTCCACCGACGGAAAAGCCCGCACAGCTCCCAGCTGCTGGGCCCACCTGGCCTTCTCGTCTGCCCCCTGCCTCCACTGACAGTGAGGCCCACGTGGCTCTGAGCTGCCAGACCCACCAAGCCGTCTTTCTCCCCTCCCTTCCCCGGCAACAGCTGCTAACCACTGTTCCCAGAGCATTCTCTGAGCATGCGCAGGGAACGCTCTTTAACTTTTTGGAGGATTTAAATATCCCCTGTATAGTTTTAAAAACTTTTTAGATTTTTCTGCACACCTGGGGAGTCCCCCCCAAGTGTACAGGAAAATCTCTCTGCCCCCCAAGTGCCCTCTCCATGCGGATTTAGATATCCACACGGCGGGGGCAACTTGGCTATTGGTATATAGATGCCCTGATAACGGCCTGAAACAAATGTCAACATTATTGCATCAGACCATTTTCAAGAGTTCATCCATCCTGAACCCCTGTTCTTTCTGAGGTAGTGTAACCCTTTCCAGAACTTGTGCACCTATTCCAATATTAGTTTTATTGCCAATCCATAGCACTTCCAGCTTCTGCAGAATACGTTTTAATATATTCATCCTGATCCAGTCCTTCACTACCTTCAAACACTGATTAAATATTTCCACAGCCTTCCTGAATTAAATGGAGATAGAAGCTATGTGTAATCAGCATCCTGATCGCATTTTGCTCCAGATGATCTCAGGAGGAGTCCTTAATTACCCCATCAACCAAAAGTTGAGGGGAAGACAGCCGATCCCAAGCAATACCTTTTGGAATCTACTCAACACAAAAAAAGAAGTCAGCAAAGGTCTGTACCATCCTCCAGTCTTGCAACATAACCCAGATGATCAGTGGTTGATGAATCAAATACCAGCATGGGATCCAGAACATCTAACAAGGACATGTGCCCCTATTAGTAGATCACTTATGAGAACAAACAAAGCAGTTTCTATACCATAACCAGGTCAGTATCCAAACTCAAAGCATTCTAGATAATAACTTCCATCTAAAAACAGTTGAATGGGGTGAGGCACTGCTCTTTTCAGCAATCTCCTCCTCAAAAATGGAATGAATGATAGTTATTTACATCTGGAAAACCCAGGGAGATGCAAAGTTTTCAATTAAAGAGCTTTTTATAAATCTCAATGTCTATTAGACTAGTCCCCCTTTCTTAAAGTTTACAGGCCATGAGGGACATACATCAAGGGTACAAGTAATGTACTTCACATCTCCAAGTACCTTGTCCACATCTGTAGGCTGCAGCAGTTGAAAGGGACCCATATGAACATGACAACCAGTAACCTATCAGAAGTACAGTGTTTAATGCAGAGTCAGAGCCAATGTGAATTATTTTATCCACTAAGACTGGTCACAGCAAACTGCTGATGTATCTACCTTTTCCCCCTTTGGAAATATTTATGGTAATACTCTCTCCAACCTGTTGTTAATGAGGTTATTGCTCACTATTGTAGCAGAACTGCTGATTCTTAGGACACAGCTGGATGGCAGCTTTCCGTACTCTTGGTTTATTGCTGTAATGTACAACTAAAAACTGCCTTTTCTGAGACTGCCGTATGCGAGAAGATAGCGATGCAGGGTGCACTTCATACCTGGTTCCTCTGTTCATTCTTAACAGAGGGGTAGAGAAGTAAGGACCAGTGAAAGCACAACGGAGACATTGTTACATACAATCCTCACAGTCTCTACAAGGAATGATTGAAAAGAACTAGAACCAGACACCATATTAGGCTATAATACCAAACTAGTTTTGAGTAGGTATGTGTATATCTCCAATGAAAATCCAAATGCAGGAAGAAGAGGAGGAGGAGGAGGAGGAGATTGGATTTATACCCTGCCCTTCACTTGAAGTCTCAGAGGGGCTTTCGAACTCCTTTCCCTTCCCCGCCCCACAACAGACACCCTGTGAGGTAGGTGGGGCTGAGAGAGCTCTGAGAGAACTGCTCTTTCAAGGACAGCTCTGACAGAGCTCTGGCCTGCCCAAGGTCATCCAGCAAGTGCAAGTGGAGGAGTGGGGAATCAAACCCGGTTCTCCCAGATTAGAGTCCGCGCACTTAACCACTACACCAAAGAACATCTTTGTTTGGCAGGAAGAAAGTCTTCCCACAGTAGAAGTTATTCCCAGGTATCCTCAATGCAGTGTTTTCAGTCCTTTAAGAGCTTTTCTTTGTCTCAATGTTTTACCGGAGAGAAGAGGGTAGAGCTGGTTAGTACTTTCAGTTTTCCCACTTAAATTCAAAACAATCTTTTGCATAAAGAGAGTTTGAGAGGGCTGCTCTCTGCTGAGGTTCAACATGAAGATATGACAAGCACCTTATGTCAAACCTTACACATTACATGTAAAGTCTGTACCCTTTGTTCTGACATGTATCTAGAGAAAAAAACCTTTTAGATAAAGTTATAACTTTCTAAGATGAGGGTAAGGTGGGTGGAGTGAAACTTCTTTAAAAATTCAAGGATATAAGAGTGCTACACTTTGCAACATTTCCTCCTCTCTACACCCTTTTGTGTTGTTCTTATTTTTATTAACTTCCTGTACAGCCATAATTACTGAATAGCATCTAGCCTCTGGGGTATTTCAGATAAATAAGTATATACAAAAGAAGAAACTCACCATGTATTTTTAGAGGACTTTTTGTGATGGTATTCATGGGTGAGTACTAATACCTTTTGGGGAGATTCTCCCAAGCCCTGATGGGAGAACTGGTGGGAATCAGTGCAACCTTAAATACGAGTACTGGCACTTCGAAAAAACACACTTGTTAAAAAGTACTGCTCCACATCAGGTTCCTCAGGGATGGGACCAGGAACTGAAGATGTGGCACTTTGTCCTCAGACTGGATTTACAGGAAACCCTCCGTGTCAAAGTAATATTCTATGCCTTAGAGAAAACCAGGCATTTTTCTTTTGCATCATAAATCATCTGATCTCCAGAGCGGAACTGTGTGATTTGGGGGCAACCACTCACCTCTGTTTTCAACTTTAGAAATTCATAATGAAGACTGTTGGGGGGGGGGGGGGGAGAATGTCATTTCCAGGCAACGATCTTTTTTTAAAAAAGTATCCTTCATAGCTTACTTCAGTATTTCAACAACTGAATAGGAATACATATTATACCTAAACATTTAACCTGAAAAACACTTTGGGAAATATATCTGGATTTAAAACAAGGTGATCATGATGTATATTTTTTCAGCCCTTATGTATCAGACTTATCGGAAAATCTTCAAAACTATTATGTGGCACTGAGTGATTCTCTCCCCCCCCCCCCCCGCTATTACAATTTGTTTGTGGTCAGTGGGTCATGTGACAGCTACAGCACAGATATGAATGCATAGACAGGAATGAGAACCAGTAGGGCGTAATGTTCAGAACGTTGCACTAGGGAGAGGGAAGCCTGGATTCAGATCCCCCTCAGCCATGAAGCTCACTGGGTGACTTTGGGCAGTCATATTCTCTCAGCTTAATCTACTTCACAAGGTTGTTGTAAAGATAAAATGGGAGGGAAACTGTCTTGGAGAATGGGAGGGATTAAAATGTGGTAGATAACACAAGTCATTTCTGGAAGGGTTATTGGTTTATCCAAGCACAATTGGGACCAAACCTATACATTAATCTTGTGCAAACTTCAACCCAGACTCAATTTAACCCACACACCCAAAATCCCACTCTGGTCATGGACTCTGTGCCTATGCAAATCAGCCTTTCATTGAAACCATCTGTGATGGACTGCACTTTTAAAAGTTTAGGAGTGTTGGGTAAATAGGTAATGGACTGTGAAGGGTTAATTCTTCACAGAGCCTTGAGTGGCAGGCTGTTCCAAGCAATCTGATTGGTTAGCATCAGCTGAGCAGAGAAAGATTTCTGAACTGGATGCTGGGGAGAATTCAGTCTGAATTCAGCCCTGACTGAGCTGTTTAACACAGACGGAGAACTGGGGGAGGTTGGCAAGAGGAGTCGGTTAGTTAGAAGAAGACTTCTATTCAGGCCAAGAAAGGGGATAGATCTAATTTCCCTGCCCAGTCAAAACAGGGAGATAGCTCTGAAGAGTGGAGAGAACCCTGGTCTGGTGTGGTTAGAGACTGCCTTGTGAAATCTTAAGGGTCAATTAAAACTCAAGAAGAGTACTGATGTGTTTAGAGAAGGGGTTGGGTTCTGGATAGAGTGTCCCAGCCTTCTGAAAACCAAACGTGTCAGAGAATTCTCAAAGAAGGTATACTGGAGTGTTTAAGAAACACAGGAACAAAAGCTTCTTAAAGATCCTAAGTCACTGGTAAAAGCTTATGAAACTCTCAATAGCCTGAAATATATGAACTAAAGTCTGTGCACATAATGTTTTACTTTAGAGTTCTATGTTGAATTACTTCAGAAATTTTACCCCTGATTTCACCTGACCTTTCCCCTCTATGTTGAATAAAATATTTTGTTCATTTGGAATTTCAAAATGCCTTGAGTGCCATTTAAGTTTAAGTTAAAGGGGACTCTTGATCTTTTCCTCAGGTTGCTTGGCTGAGCCAACAGCCAAAGTATCATACTGTGACAGGGTGTGACAGCCAGAGTTCTTCAGGAAAGAAGAAAACAAATACCTAGGGTGGCTCAGTCATAAAGGGAAAGAAAAACAGAGGGAGGGAAGGGGACGGGGACCTCATACCATCAAATATTCTGAACACCTAAAGAGTGTTGCCATCATAACATTATGCTTTGTAGTGAAATAAATCATACAACAAAACATTGGTTCCTGAAAAAAGATTGCTCACTGCTGAATAGTAGGAATTATTACTATATTTGTATTGAAATGCAGTGAAACTGGAAGTCCTAAATGCTTTAAAAAGCAGATGTGCCTGCTATTATTAATTTGCATTATGGTAATCACTATATTTCAGGTCAGTGGTAGGGAGCCCCCACCACATGTGCTGACACTGGCACAAACAACTGAGGCAAGAGCAGCATTGTGGGGACCAATGGTGAAGGGAAAGTGTCACAGCCCTTTAGAGGAGAAGGGGGGAGCAGGAACACAGCCCTAAGGAGGACAGCAGTCTGGTGACAGAGCTGTGGGGAAAGCCAGGTTGAGGTAGCAACAGCAAGGGAAGAGCAAGCAGATGGGAGAGCCACAAGTCCTAGCTCCCTGTGGAACAAAGGTCTCCTATGGGGTAAAAGCCTGCTTGAGACAAAGGGCTTTCTTGACAGTACGTGCAGGGAAACACGGTTCCTCTCAGATAAAAGCCTCCTTGAGATGAAGGACTTGCTCAAGAGTAGAAGCAGGAAAACAGGAACTAGGAGTGGCCAGGGATAAAAGGCTCAGCTGAATGCTGGGAGAAGGCTATAGGCAGGCAGTCTTGGGGCTGTTGCAGATGGAAAGGTACCATGATTCCTGAAGTTGGTATTCTTGTCCTCCAGGACAGCCAGGAGGAATTTGGCATGTCTGGCAGATGGGCTGTACCTGGCTTCACCTGCAGAAAGGGTACAGCAGCCAGGACAGTAGCTTAAGAACCTGGGGGAAAGGCCTAGGTGGGGAAGTGTCCCTAGGAGTGAAGTGTAAATAGGTGCAGATGAGGAATCATGAGCTGGCTGGGCCCTATGGTAATGGCTGACCTCTGGAGTTGGCAATGTAAAGGAACTTAGCCATTAAAGTACAAGATTCACAGTTCTGGCGTGTTGCCTCATCTCTGGAGAAAATATGGCCCCCTCCCAGCAGGATGCAGCCCCTAGTCCTGGGAGCTTCACAAAAAGGCAGCAGGCGTGGTTTATGTTCATCATTGCCTCCCAGAATTCCACAGCCACCATCAGAGCCCATGGTGTATTCCTGAGGCACTGCAGTGCCAGTGGCACTTGACTTGCTAAAAACATGTCTGGCCAAGTAAAACTTCCATCTCTACCATCACCTTATTTAATTGTTTGTTTGTCTAAATATTTATGTCCTGTCTTTCCCTGTGGCTTTTGTTTGCAGGCACACCATCATAGGTAGATCTTTGATCTTTTTGTGTTGTAGGAAAGAGAGAGACACTATCATTTAATGTTACATCTCTCTTTTGGCTTTGGTATTTGGCATGCATGTAATACTATGTATGCATTTATGCGCTCTCATAATGCTAGATAGTGCCAATTTAATGAGGAGTCTAATCCCTGATGAAGAGATCAGCTTCTCTTAAATTTCTAGCTCCAGGACCACAGCATGGATAATGAGAGTAATCCCCCCAGTACAGAAGTTGGTCCAGTATGAAAGAATCAAAGGTAGTGTAAGGCAGAACTGTAAAGCGCATGCTGGCTAGGCGGGGTATAAATTCAAAAATAAATTTTAAAAAATAAAGAAAGGCCATCCTTAGAGGGAACCCTCCAGTAGAGCATATTAGCTCTTTCCTAGGGAATTATAATTCCAGCCCATATCTCAGATGATAAATGTAGTTTGGTGCAGTGTTCCCTCTAAGCTGAGTTAGTGTGAGCTAGCTCACAGTTTATTAGCCTCTGGCTCACATATTTTTGTCTCAGCTCAGGAAGGATGGCTCCAGAGCAAACTAATTTATTCAGTAGTTAAATTGCTTGTTCGCAACTTTAATGCTAGTAGTTCACAAGGTAGATTTTTGCTCAGAAGACTTCACAGCTTAGAGGGAGCATTGGTTTAGTGATCCTTTTATCATCCCCATTTTTTCTGCTTAGCAAAGGAACAATTCCATATGGGTTGGTATTAGGGTTGCCCACCAGTGACTGGCAACTGGGGGGAGGGGCATGGGGAGTGCCATCTGCATCATGGTGTTGGATCACTTCCAGGGAAAATCTAGAAGTAACATTATTCTTCTCTATGAATTGCCAAAAACTCTACAGTAAAACTGTGTTCAAAGGTGTCAGTCAGATGTGAGTTTATCTGTTTGGTTTGGGCTGAACAGCTGTGAATGCCTGCCAAACTTGTTTGCATCAGTTTTCAGAAAGCTGCATGCTCGATACCACTGATTGAAATGGATTTGCAGCCATTAGCTTCATTTATGACTACTTATTAACAAAATATGTGGTACAGTATGAGCTTTCATGAGTCACTACTCACTTCTTCAGGTGTCTGAAGAAGTGAACAGTGGCTCCCAAAGTTCATACCCTGCCACAAATTTTGTTAGTCTTTAAGGTGCTACAGGACTCTTACTTGTTTCTAGTGCTACAGACAGACTAACATGGCTACCCATCTTCATTTATTGCTTCTTAGACAAACACTGAAGGATAGGGTTTTATTGAACTATAACATTTATTTATTACTAGTTTATATTATTTGTGAGTGATCCATTAGTCTATTTCAACAATTGCCTGTGAAGTGGAGCAGTTATGCAACAACAATGGGGGGAAGTGGTAGAATTCAATTGGGATGTGAGACAACATGAATGCACAGCTAGACAAGTTGTCCTGAGTGGTGGTGTGTCTGAAATCCAGGGCTTTTGTAGAACTTGAGGTACTCTTGTGTCATGTGCTTGAGGCTTGGTTTCTTGTGTCATGTGCTTGAGGCTATAGGACAGAATGCATCCCAGATGGTGCTATAGGGCTGTATAGTCACCAGATCTTCTCTGTCTTCTATATTACAGCTGACCCTCAGCCACAACTTATAAGATGTGGGGTCTGGCTAAGGTCCAGTCTAAACCTGTTATGTTGTGAGCCGCCTTGAGCCAGTTCGCTGGAAAGGCGGGATAGAAATGCGAAAAATAAATAAATAAATGAATGAATGAATAAACCAACCTAAGTGGACTAGTCATAGTTCTACTAGTGTAGAATAATTACTTATATGCCTGCACTAATAGTTATCTATTATCCTAGTCTTGTCATACTATACTACACATGAGCAATTTTGCTCATTATCAGAGAATAAGAAAGTAAAAGGGAGATGACAGGATCCCTTTGAAAGTCCTCCTGAGGAGCTCAAGTCCATAGGAACTATGAAGGACAACTCAAATGGACATTGCCCAATTCTATTGAGATGACAAGTACCATGATAAGAGGGTTGCCTACGGAAGCATGGTAGAGACAAAGAGTTCTTCTTTCACCTGGCTTTGGATCCTGTTTTCGCTGTGATACATAATTTACTGCTTATATAATTGCTACAGGAGCCAATCCATCGTACTTCAGTGAAGCTAGTCACTCACATCTTTCCAAGCATATGCCAATTATTTCCTCTGATGTCAGGGAAGGAGAAGGTAGATTTTAGTCTACAGGTGGACTAGTGCCCAGTTTCTGTTGGCCTATGGTTCCAGCTCATGCTATGGATTCTTGCATGATTGTTGACCTTAATCTGAATCGGCATGGAACTTATGTTCTCGATCAAGAGACTCCCAGAATCACTTAACACAAGTTAATTAGGTCTTCATTTCTAACCAATCCTGATGACTCTGCTGCAGATTTTAACTTTAAATTGCTGTTTAGGATGTTTTGACACAGTAAGCCTGAGAGTTTGCATTTAGGTTCTTGTGTAAATCTGGAAGCATGCTTTTTTTTTTTCACTGTTCTAGCTAACTTATAGTTTTCTGCCTTGAAGGATGACTTATGAATAAATAGGCTTTATGCCCATAATAAATCACAGAACAAGAGGAACAGAGTTTGCATTAATTATTCTTTGGGATGCTCGGAGGTGTCTTCTATCATACCTTTAGAAAGCACAAATCAAAAGGTTCAGAAGAGTCATTCGTTGGCCTATGTAATAGCATCTAAATAAACTGCCCACAGCCTACAACCTCTGAATCTCTCAGAGCTGGAATTCAGTGAAATCTGCTTTACCATTTTTTTGAAAGCTCTGGGTAAGAAGTTTTGAAATTTCACCTTTTTCTTGAAGTCAACTTAGGCAGAATAGAAATGATATGTATGCTTATATAGGATTGATTTCTATCAGGCATGCCAATATTCTGCTTATCTATGCAGTAACATTTTGTTTAATCACATCTAGAGTAATCAGATTATTTTTAAATGAAAGTTTAGTTAATGCATTGAATATTTATTGTCTAGGAAAAACAGGAGTTCACTTTGAATCTAGAACAAAAAATAAACCTCATCCTCTCCCTTACTGATTGAAGAAGAAAAAGAAGTAGAGATTGGATTTATACGCTGCCCTTCACTACCCAAAGGAGTCTCAGAGTGGTTTACAATCCTTTTCCCTTCCCTTCCCCACAAGAGACACCCTGTGAGTTGGTGAGGCTGAGAGAGTTCTCTCGAGAACTGCCCTTGAGTGAACAGCTCTGAGAGAACTTATGACTGACCCATGGTCACACCAGCAGCTGCAGGTGGAGGAGTGGAGAATCAAACCCAGTTCTCCCAGATTAGAGTCCGTGCACTTAACCACTACACCAAACTGGCTCTCAAACTGACTCACCAAACTGAGGGCTGCAGCCTGAGAGGCCTGGATGTTGTAAAGCTAGCCCGATCTTGTCAGATCTCTGAAGTGAAGCAGGATCTGCCCTGGCTAGTATTTGGATGGGAGACCTCCAAGGAGTCTTCCAGAGTCAAGCAATGGCAAACCACCTCTGAATGTCTCTTGCCTTGCCATCAAGTCCATGGTGACTTGATGGCACTTTCCACCACCAAGGGAACATTTAGTTCACAAGCAGCATTGTGATTTAATGATTAGTGTGTTGCTTTAATTCAGCCCAAAGGGCTTTAATCACCATTTAGTTGTTTAAAGTCATGCCCCTCACAGGTGGGTCCCAGCAACTGCCACTTCTCTTTATCCATAAGTGTAAAATACACAAGTGGATCATGAGGATTCTAGAACGTGCAAGACTAGACATCCCACTGCTGGGTTAAGAGAAGACAACGAGGAAGCAGTCCAACATTGTGCATATTGCCCAAGATGCTGAGTGTAGGGGTTTTCACACTGGTCCCAATCCAAAAGGCAGTTTGTGTATAGAAGAAGCATGTTGCCATTCATGGTTTGAACCAACTGGATCAAGGGTTTTGTGTACAACTGCCAGCTGACAGATCAGAGCCTAAGGCAACCACACTGTTGACTCAAAGCTCATGGAGGGTTTTTCCCCCCTCCAGCGGACTGCTTATGTAAATGGAACTTCCACATTAAAAATTCACCCTTCATGCTGTTTACCTCAAAACTGCAAAGTTCATCAATTATTAGATATTGTTTTAGCACGTACAAACACGTCCCAAATGCCAACAATAAGTCTCAATGACTTACGTAGAATATTTTTTTATCACGTCTAGTATTATAGACCAAAGTAATCACTAAAAAGCCACTGGCTAAAAAAAAAAATACAAACAAAATGAACCTTTAAAAGTTAATGACTTAAGGGTGATTTTACAGATGTAAAAAGTATGTTAGGGGCTTACCCCTATTTGTCATTAACACATATTTTGAAAGCCTGGCTAATATAATGTGACACAAAATTAGTCAAACACAATTCATGCAATATTGTTTAATTTTACTCCTCATTTAACTTGGTTTTAAGCAAAATCATTATGTCACATGATAGCATTGACTTGAACAAGAAATATTTTATAATAGTCTCTGCATTTAGAAATGAGTTATTAGGAGCTGCATGCCGAACACATTCTTAACTATGAAAACTATAAAGCTAATAGCTTAATCATATTTTGACAACATCTACATACTTTATGCATTATTTACAAGAAAGATATAAAAATGAAACCACTGAACATCTCACACCATACTTCACAGTCATAGTTAACTGGTTAAAGATATAACACATTTATCTTCCAGAAGCTTTACATTTGCATAGGAACATTTGCATACCATGTTGCAATGTGATCTTAATGTAAAATTTAACCTTTGTGCTTTCTCTCTGATATGCAAGGTATACTCATTAAGTTAAAAATAATGGTAAAAATAAGTCTGCTGGTGATATACACTTCAAGAATCATTCCCATGAGGACTACGGAAAAGTAACAGGCGGCTGGGGGAGAAATGCTTAAATGAATTAATTCCTCATTTTCTATATTTTATTTTACATTTTAATGACAGAGAGCAATTCTGACAGGTATTTTTAAAGCATGTGAATTTCACTTTAAGCATCCTCTTAATCCCATTTGAAGGAAGGTTATATTTCAACATAAAGACATAAAACTCAGATATGTGGCATTTTTCAATGCATGACCATTTCCTGTGCCATAGAAATGTACATGTTTCAAATTAGCAATATTTGGGTGCTATTTTTATGCCTTTGGACAAAAATAAGCCAAATCCCTGAAATGATGCACCTACATTTAACCTTTTGTTTGAAATTAAGATTACAATGCTTACTGAAAGACGTGCTTTAAACAAAACTGCCTAATTGTTTTCCTGCCTTTATATCTCACATGTTCCTTTTCAGTTTTTCTCTGTGTCTTACTGATCTACATTTCTCTGTAAGAAATAAAGAATGTATGATTAATTCTGGATTTATGTTACACCTCAGAGATATTGCACAGAGTGGTGTAAAGCAAATAATGATTCAGAAGCATATCTCGTGGTCCCATTAAGTTCATCTTGGTATCACACATTTCTCTGCTTCCCACTGCTCCTTGGTAATAAGCAGGTACGGTTATGGACTGATCCTGGCTTTGAAAGTTTGCTTTCTATTTCTAAAACCCTTTGTATACTGCATGAATTGCTTACATACAGTAATTGGAACATGAATTTCCCCTCCCCATTCAGCAGGACTGGCCTAGTGTTGGAAGTTTCTCTGACCCACAAATGACCTCTGGTGTTGACCTCAAAGGACTACTTTCTCTTTTGGAAAGAGATAATTCAGTCTCCTTGGTATGCCTCCTGGGCACAGTCAAAATTATGTCTGGTGATTCCGTGATGTGGACTACTGTCTACTAAGAACTGAACTAATAGTCCTATATTCAATTAATTCAGGACCTCGGGATGGCCTTGAACCATGGTCCCAGGTGGTGAATGACTTTTTCTTCCCCAGGTTCCCCCCAGAATAGGCACCTTTAATAAACACCGATATTTGTAATAAAGAGCATGTAAAAGATATGTAAATATAAACCTTGTATAAAATAAATTCTGTTCCAAGGCCAGGGAATTCTAGTGCAATTTAGATACAGGGAACTACTGGAAGGCGTAACATTTTCTAACTGCCCTCAGCGAATAAGTGATTTGGGGAAAGAAATAGTGAAAAAGACTAAAGTAAATAAAAGCAAGGTAAATGTACTGAAAAAGCAGAGCCAGTGTGTGTGGAAAGAAATGCTGTATTGAACTTTTAGTTATTTGTTACATTATCTGGACTCCTACAGTGTTTGGCCGAGATTGCTCTTGTAAAGGTTCTTACCGAGGTAAATAAAACTGTAGAACCTTAGAAACATTCTATTATTACGGCGCCAAGCTAAGGTGTACAGAACAGGAAATCTCTCTCTGAGGAATAAATTACATGTGATGAGGGCCAAAAGAATACAGCTCCTATTTCAGGAAGTCTTCCAGGCAAAAGCAGAGATTTGGCAGTTTTAGCCTTGCTTTCAAGACAATACACGCACACCAAAAACATTATTCTTCACAGAGGACCCCAGAGGCTTTCCCAATCATCTGGATGCTCGGAGTTATTCCATATCCTTAAATTCAACACAGATCTTCTTTATTAATTTTAATTTGTCATCAATAACCTGACAGGCTCTCTTTCGGCAAGAAATACTGTATTAACTGTTTCACTCATTGTGGCAGCTATTAAAAATGTGATAATGATTAGCCGTAATGAGGTCAAATAGAATAATGTGAGTATACGTTGCTACTAGCGAAATATAACACAAGAGGATTTATTATGTTCACTTGCTGAAATGTAATTTAAGAACAGGATATTACCACCTGCTATGTTGGCTCATAGGGTTATCCAGAGCATTTTAGCATGTCCTGCTAATATGTATATTTGTTTTTGGCAGATATTACTATCCACTATATTTTAGACAACTGTAGACCAAACAGAGTTAATTGTTGCTATGAACTTAATATAAACATGATTCGGTGAAGAGATCATTACATGATCATTGGCTCAGACAATAGCAAAATAAATTATTTAAACATCCATAGTACGTAACATAATATTGTGGTACAATAATTGACTTCAGCTTTCTTTTGGGGCAAAGATACAATCCAGCCACATTTAAATCAACAGAGTGGTTTTCCTTTTATTTCAATAGGAAGTGTTGCATTAGCATATTTACTTAGGGGAATGAGCTACTGTGATCAGTAAGACTCACTTATGAGTAAATATGGGTACTATTGGGATATTTATGTCCTGAAGAAACCTGTATTACTGACCATAGTCAAGCATATGTTGGAAGATGTTTTTAAAGGATATGGATCCCTTAAACCATTTATTTTGTTGAGATACCTGATGCAACCTTTTGTAGTTCATCTCATATTTTAATTATTATTATTTAAGTTATGCATGACTGAAAACATATTCCAGTTGTCATAGTACAGGGAAATGTTCCAACATATGAAATGCATATTTCATAAATCTCTAAATTCTATATAGCACACAGCATGCTCTTAAAGGAATCTGTTGTTTGCCTTCCCCCCTTAAACAAATTGAACCAGTCAATTTACTTTCCATTCGTTTTTAGTCCTACTGTTCCAGGCACTCCTGTTTCGTATGTTTGCTTTTTGCTATTAATTGTGATTACAATTTTTGTGAGCATTGAAGAGATGTATTTAGATCTGTGTCCCTTATGTTTCAGTTCCTTTCAATTGCTTTGTATGGTGAAAATGTTCCTTTTTATTCATGGGAATACTGAAATGAGTAATTTCTTATGAGCAGTGGGCAATACTGAGCAAAGCAGAAGGTTGTGATGGGGCAGCAAGCTCTCAGAAGAAGGGTACAGGAGCTTTATAGGAGGCCTGGTCTAGAGAGACTTGCTGTCCCAGCTATGTCCAGGTAAGTTGTTCCAGTAAGAAACCACTCACTAATTATGCTCACTGATGGGGCAAGGACTTTCATATTTGAATACGGAGATATATAAATAGTAATTTTCTTTTGGGGGTTACAATGCCGAGGAAAAGTAGGGTTAACTTTTTGCTTCTGTACCATTTTTTTAAATGAAAATTCCCCCCTCCCCTTCTAGCCTTAGCATGAAAAAAGATGAGGACAATACAGATGCTGGTCATTGTCCCCTAACATGGCTAAAAGCAGCTTGGGGGAGTCATTTTTGCTTTCAAAAGGGCACCAGAGAAAACAGTTAAGCCAGATACCCTCCCCCCCCCCCTTTGCCCAGAATGGTGACTTCTGTTTGTATTAAGTCCTGCTGCAAATGATTTCTGCACTTAAACTACTTGCCTGGGGATCCAATCACAGATCCACAATGTGACATCCACTCTAAACCTTCTTCTGGGTCACCTAAATGAGAACCATTCAGATCCAGTATTTGAGGGCCTTCTCAGTCATGGCACCAAAACAGTGCCAAAACGGTTCATCTGTCCCCCTCTATCATTGTCTTCCTCCACCAGGCAAAGACTTTTCTGCCTTCTCTGGCATTGCGTTATTGACCCTCTTTCTTGTTTGTTTTAATTGTTGGTTATCATATATGTACTGTTTTTGAAGCGAATTTGTATTGCCTTTTTAACCGTTTGCAGCCTTAAAGTCCCTAATTGGGTGGAAAGGAAGGATACAAGGGTTTTAAATAAACAAAAATAGATCCACACTTTACATTTAGGTAATGTGTGGAATTGAGTTTGATGGTTCACATCCAAACATGGGGAATCCCATTTGTTTTTTTTTCATCCTCCACACCGCAGAGAGAAAATGCAGCTAGGTCTCTGCGTCAGAATGCCCCTACCTTTTCCAGCATCACATAGCAGCCATTAACAACGAGTTTGAAACTGTGTGGGGAGAGAAGCCTGGAGTCAAGCATGCCTTTATAGGAGGGAGCGTAATAAGGATTAAAAGAACCTTTGCACCATGCTTTTTCTAAATTGTACTGCGTACTCCCAGGCAAAACCCAAAGATCAATACAGCTGCTCCTACAAACCTAAATAATAGATACCACAAGTTTGAAAGTGTGCGAAAGGTGAGAATGTTAAATGGTGCTTGTACCACATATTGCGAGTTTAAAAAAAAAATCCCAATCTTTTGCCGGTTTCCCTTAGCAGAACAATGGCTGGAGCTGCTCTGCTTGAGGAAATCACTAGGGGCTAGGCTGCTTAAACCCTCTTTTGTATTTCTGTAAACAAGTAACAGCTTTCCGAGCCTGCTGTTCATGTGATGTAACAACAACTCAAGACTTTACATACTGAGCTAAATTTGAATTGATGATAGGTACAATGTTTGTAATTCCACATCAAGCGGCACTTGTGTCTAGCATTTATTTGTACCGTTGCTCTGGCAGGTTCTTCCACAGAGTCTTCTCATCTGATATGTCAAGTCTACAATCAAAGCAGAATAGTGAATTCACTTTTACAGTTAGGCGAGCTGAATGCTATTACCCATGTATTTGTCACCAGCCCGCAGATCCCAGTCTGTAATCTGCCATCTGGATGGATGCTACAAAGTTAAGAGGCAGGGACATGCATTTCTCAGTAACTACCTGCTGTCAGCTATTATTTTAAGGATCCTGTGATTTTCTTTTATTTTGACTAGGAAAAAAACAAGGCAGCTGCAGTAATAAAAAGGCATATCAACTAGTCACTTTCTGGCAGATTTGTCACTGGTGTAGATACAGTAAAGAGGGTTTTTAATATATTTTTTGTAAGCAAATGTATACACTGGAATATAATATTGTAAATCTACAGTGGGTGCTTCAAAACAATCTTTTTAAGAGCACTGGATGCCAGGGAACAGAATAAAATATTAAAAAAACATATTTGCATGCATCTTACTATTCATATATATTATATGTTTATAATGCAACACGGCCCATTGGTTAGGGGGGGAAAGAATTGAAAACATATATATTTTAAATTACCACCTTTTGGCTACAGGATTCTTATGGTGTTGGCTATATATTAATGAATATATCCAGTGTCATTTTCGTCATAAATACTTCTGAGTAATAAGTACAAATCTTACAGGTTCCAGCAACAGTAGGGACATGTACACACACTAAGAAATGAAACAGACTCTCAGTACAGACAAGAAAATGAGGAGGGCTAGCAATGGAAGAGATGGTCTGATCTCTGCAGGCTTACATTCATCGCCTCGGAATCTCACAGCCCTTGCACTTTGAAGGCTGTGAGTGTGAGCTAGGTCTGTCAGTTTACCAGCACTATACTCCATTCACACCCCCAACTAAAAACACCAGAAGAGTTAGTAAAGGTAAAGGTTTCCCTTGCTCAAAAGCCAGTTGAATCTGACTCTAGGGGGCAGTGCTCATCTCAGTTTCCAAGCCGAAGAGCCAGTGCTGTCCGAAGATTTCTCTGTGGTCATATGGCTGGCATGACTAAATGCTGAAGTGCACAGACAACTGTTACCTTCCCACCAAAGTGGTACCTATTTATCTGGTTGCAATTTCTTGCTTTCGAACTGGCAGGAGCTGGGGCCAGAGACGTGAGCTCACTCTGTCACACGGCACTCTGGTCTCAAACTGCAGAGCTACCGACCTCCTGGTCTGCAGCTCAGCGTCTTAACCTCTGAGCCACCGTGGGTCTATGTTACTCTGACCTAAATTAATTGTTTTCAGTGCATTTAGACTGGAGTAACTCTGCATAAGATTTCACCTTACCTCCCATTATTTCTGTTTGTATCAGATTTGAATGGTTACAAAATGCAAATCCATACTAAATTATGTCTTTGTATTTCTTCATTCCATTCTTGGGCTTCTGTAACAAAGAAGTATCCTGATAATGATTTGATTAAATGAAAATCTCCATTTCCTAAGCATCTAATCTCACTGCATGAACCCCACTGATCTCCATGTCAAGGCAGCCCAAAGTAAATAGCATTCCATGTCACCCAAATAACAATTTAAAAAAAAAGTTCAGCAACTTACCGTAGATAAAAAGAATTACACTGTAACACTGAGTTAGAAACATTGCTAAACTTTCCCTTTTTAAAGCCTCTTACAATTTACAGGGATTTTTTGGGGGGTTTTGTTGGCATCTCCAGTGTCAGAAACTAAAAATGGCAAATTAAAGATTATGTGAGTCTGTCAGAACTTTCAAGTGTAGGTCAACTGTGAAGACTGAGAAAATAACACAGTAGGGGTTCTGCATCTATTGTCTTTCCATGTCAGGGGGATTTTTTAAATTTCTGTCAGACTCACAAAAAGGAACCTGAGACAGTGTAACCAAGTTGTAGCCCTTATAACTTCCATATAAAATTCCCCATACCAAATCCTTTCCATTAAATGAAGAAATAATAGTAGCATGTATACATCACTTCATATTATCTTTGTAACCATTACAACAACCCTGAAAGGTAAGCCAACAGTGTTATTGTGCCCCTAATGCAGGTAAGCTAATGAGTGGCTTGCTAAGGATGCTTAGCTCGGTCATGGTAAATGGACGATTCAAACCAGGAACCAGAGGTTGCTAGTTCAGCCTCTTAGTCAATATTCTGTATCATCTTTCAGGTAAGAAACAGGTACCTATCATCTTTACCCCAGTGGGAAGAAACTACTGGGGGAGATTTTGAATGGAAAAAGGAGCAGAGTAGGAAATGGTTTGGCTTCAAGTTAAGGCCTCTTGAGGCTACTTTTAGTTTATAAAGTCTGGAGAAAGTAAGATACATGTAACTGTGTATCATATCTAGTGTGGACTTGCTTTGTCTCATTAATTTCCACTTAGGCACAACTAAATTTCTCTGGATAGGGTTCATTGTATGAAATACCCCTAAAATATTCTATTATAACCCTCAAGAGACAAACTTCATCTTCTCATCACATTCTGGAAGAAAAATCTGACTATATACTAATTTTGCCAAAGTAAATTTATATAAGTAGGTTATTCCAGATGTTCATTATAAATCTTACTTGTTACTTTATGTGAGTGTAACTGTAATTCCCATAAAGTAGATAAAGCTAAGCAAAGAAACAGTGAAAATTCCCTTTCCCTTTCCCTTGCTGTTGCATAATTCACAATCACTCTTTCAATATTATTTCAGAATAAAGTTTAAATTAAATTTTGCAAGCACAGCGATTATGGTTGACACAGCAACAGAACTTTGTAAATACTCCTTATAATCTGTGTCAACCTGACTCTTCTGTAACTCAATTTTAACTCGTATATTCTCAGCTTAGTTTTAGACCAGCTAAAGGTAAATCTGAATTTCCTGTCATATACACAGTGAGAGAAAGAGAGAGACCCTGGTGGATTTGCAGCAGAACCAAGCCCTATAGCTTCCAGCTTTTTGTAAGACTTAATAAACACTCATCAGATACCAGATGAAGCCCTTTTTCATCACAATAAAGCTTTAATAACTTTATTCAAGAGTTATAATATGATCCTAAGCATGTTTATTCAATATTAAATCTCATTAAGTTCAATTAAACTTACTGCCTAGTAAGTTTCATAACTGTTGTTTTGCAAGGATGTCAGAAGGCCAGGGAGGTATGTTCTGTGCCCGACAGTGCAATCCTAAACACATGCAGTCAGCAGTAAGTCTTAGATTTGCTTCCTAATACTGCCATCCTCCAGTTGGATACCTCTGCATAGGATTGTGCTGCCAGTCTCCTTCCACCTTTCTTTCGTGATCTTATGAAGAAAGACATCTTGACAGCTTACTTCTGAAATACAAAGCCTGGGCTGCAAGTGTGTGGAGCACATTCAGATTTCCAATCACGAGCAGTTGACGGAGGCTTACTGCCAGTTCTACAGCTCAGCTGACTTTTAAAATGAACGTTGCCTTGATGGGTACCTATAAATTTTCCCCAGTATGGATAAAACCAATTTGAGATGACAATTTGGGAGGAATGGCAGAGAGGAAAAGGTTAATAGCCTCTCCATTTAATGAATGCAATCTGCAATTTTTTTTAAAAAACCTTTAAAATGATTGCAGAACTACCTGTAACATGTTATTCCATACTTTGTTCCATGTACTTCAAATGCTTAAAAGGTTAGATCATATCATGCAGAGCAGTGGTTCCCAATTTTTTGATATGGTGACCTAGAAGTCCAAATTTAGTTTGTATAGTGACCTACCCAGGGTTGACCCAAGGTTTTCTGACCCACCTAGTCTCGCATTCCATTTTCTACACCAATCAGAAGTTTTTAAGAAATCGACAAACATCACATCCTACTACAAACCCCAAGCAAACAGCATTCCTACATACAGGACTTTTTTTGTAGAAAAAGCCCAGCAGGAACTCATTAACATAATAGGCCACACCCAACAGCAGAAAATCATTAGCATATTAGACCACACCCCTGACTGTGCAGCTCCCTCCCAGGATCGGCTTCCCCAGGTGCCCTGTAGCTTGCAGGGCGCATGGGGAACCCGAGGGAAGGAAGGCAGTTTCTGGATTGGCTTCCCCAGCTGCGGGGTGCCTGGGGAACCCAAGGAGACGAGGCAGTTTAAACTGCCTTCCCTCCCTGGATTGGATTGGCTTCCCCAGGCACCCCACGGCTTGTGAGGCGCCTGGGGAACCCAGGGGGAGGAAGACTGTAGGCATGGCCAACTTGGAAGCCAGTCAGAACTCCATTCCTGTGCGTTCCTGCCCAAAAATAGCCCTGCGTATGTATATTAGGACTACATTCCAGCCTTTGACCTCTCTCTTCCTCTCCAATACTCCCTCTAGTCTCTATTAAGATTCTAATAAGCTTGCTCTAGTAACCTTCAGGACACGTTTTACTTGATTCTTTATCAATTAATATGCATATGCAGTGAAGAAAAAATACCAAATAAAGTATGACATGGAAATATTGTTTCCAGGGTCAGGTCTTTCTCCCCAAAATACAGGTCAAACCCTTTCCTCAAATTAAGCACTAAAGTTGATTCTTACACAAGCCATCTCTACAGAAGTATTATTCCACATTGGAATATGTATTGGAAAATGTATATTGGAAAATGTATATACCTATCATTTGTAGTAAAATGTCTTTTTTTGTTTTGTTTATTGAGACAGCACAATTGCTTGCATCCTTCATACATATCATAAAATCTCATAAAATGGCCTAGGAAAAGGGCACGGTGGCTCACAGAAGATACTGAGCTGCAGATTGGAAGGTCAGTAGCTTGGCAGTTCGAGACCTGAGTGCCATGTGACGGAGTGAGCTCCCATCTCTGGCTCCAGCTCCTGCCAACCTAGCAATTTGAAAGCAAGACATTGCAAGTAGATAAATAGGTATCACTTCGGTGGGAAGGTAACAGCATTCCATGTGCCTCAGCATTTAGTCATGCCAGCCACATAACCATGGAAAAAGTCTTTGGACAGCGCAGAATCTTTGGCTTGGAAACAGAGATGAACACTGCCCCCTAGAGTTGGATCTGACTGGATTTCGAGCAAGGGAAACTGTTACCTTTACCTAAAGGGCTTAGCTCTGAAAGCACCCCTAGTTTCCATCTAAACTTAGAAGACAGACCTTTTATCATTACCATTTTCCACCATGCATGAAACAGTAGATGCTTCTCAGTAGCTGTTTGCTCAACCTACTGAGCATTATACCATATTTAACCATTTCTGGAATAGACTTTCAGCAGAGCCTGCATTGTGAAAAGAGGTAGGATTTAACCCACACATTACTGATTGTATGAGTAGGGAAATTAAGAGGTCTACATGGGGTTGCCAGCCCCCAGGTCCCAGGGAGATTCTCCCCACCACGAACCAGCTGGCCAGTGGGGGAAACCCCATCCCTAAACAGGGATGTTGCTGTGCAACATCCCAATGCAATGACATCACGTCAGAGATGCCGCACGGGGACACTCTAATTTGGGGGCAAATTATGGTTTAAGCCTAATTTTACCATAGAGTTTGCCCAAAACCCAGAGCATCACCCATGCAATATCCCCAACGTGATAGTATCACTTCCAGGTGATGTCATCATATCGGGGACATAGTGGGCCATCCACCCCCACCCCCAGAATGCCCCCCAAATCCCCCTACCAGAGCAGCAAGAAGATCTGGCAACCCTAGGTCTACATTACAACAACCAAGTCCATCTATAAATATGTCACTAATGGAGGAAAAGATGTTAGAACAAAGAGCCTTCTCTTCCAAGTGGAGAGTTTACAAGATACCTCCTGAGGTTGACTACCTGAGAGCAGGGGCCTCTCTGTGCCTTCTCTGCCAGCTGAAGCAGAGTAGAATCTGAGAAGCCACACAGTGTGGTGGTGCCAGGGTGAGTAAGAGATGTGTCGAGATGGCAGATGGTGGTAAAAGGGTTGGCAGCAATGAACTCAGTGTGGTCCATCTTCCACAGCAGGTAGAGAACAATGAGGCACTGCAGCAGGTTGAGCAAGAGGTTGTGCTGCTAAAGGAGCAGCACCACGATGGAGCCCTCATATACACGCACCTGTTCTTCTAGTTGTTCCATGTCCCACTGAACAGCTCCCACCCTGTCTCCAAACTTTTCTTCCTTCTTTCAGTTACTACCATGAAGTTACTAGTTGCTGGATGGCTTTTTTTCTCCTCATTGTCACAAAGGGTGGGTGATGCAAGAATGTGAAAAGTTGGCAAGGAAGAAGATAGAAAAAGTGAAGTGCAAAGGGCAGGGGCAGCCATTAGGGAGGAATGGACTGCAACCCAATTTCGGAGGCTTCGCAACCCACTTCTGGGTCCCGAGCCACAGGTTAGGAAACAGTGGTGCAGAGAATAGGATTTGTAACACAGAGGAGAAGAGAGAAAGAGGTGCCATAGATGTTTGTGAATGAAGCACCATACTCTAGTCCGATAAACTGCTTCAGCTGTTGTACTGCATGAGGCATGCTGTGTAATCCTAAGCATTCATATCAGGGCACAGTGCAGGAGGAAGGGGCAGCTCAGCCCTTCTGTTGGCCAGCAAGGCACTGCTAGTGCTCTTATGGATTTTAAGATTCATAAGCTTGAACTTGGGTTGCTAGTGTTGGAAAGGCATTGTTGGGAGAAGCTCCAGTCCACTCCAGGAGGCTGGCACCCACGATAGTTCATCAAGACAGAGACAAAGACTCCCTTTTGCAATGAGGTTTCTTTCTGTCACACTGCGCTGGTCAACCCCTGCCCCCTCCAACATACCTGCAAGGATTATGCTAAACGAGGTTACCTGGCAACTAATGGTCGGGCCATCATCCAGCTGGCTAGGGCCATTAAAAGACAATGAAGTAGCCCCAGTGAGTCATCGGACATTGCCCAGGTGTCAGTTCCTGTTGAGGTCATAGTTTTGCTATATTGGCCACCCCTCTGCCACCACTCCTCATTTTACCTTCACCAATGATAGTGTTTGAAGGGACGGACTACATGAGAGGTGTGTCAAAGGGATGTGGTTATCGCTGACCGCCCCCAAGGCCGCCTAATAAAAGACCTTGCACAGCCTGCAATCGGTCTCTTGAGCCATCGTCCCCTATCTGCTTTGCTACCCCTTATGTCCAGCTTCCTATCCAAATACCCTTGCCTCCATCTTTAACCTCTGAGTCGTGACCAGAGAGAACACGTGGTCTTGCCGGTTCAAGCCGCGTGCCCCATTTTTCTATTTTTCTCTCCCCATCCAATTCTTCCTTCGAGCGGACAACTCCTCCTCAGGACAGGTAAAGTTTCACCCCCCATCGAAAACCCTGCTAATGCAACAGTACTATTTTCTATCTTTATTTCCTTAGGCCTGTGTGTGTGTGAGATTCCGTTTTTGTATGCTTGAAATACATATTTTCAGTAAATACCATTTAAACTGAACAACAGCTTCACTGCCTATTTACTGGGAACTCCCGGAAGTATACCAAGGAAGACCTTGGTATAGCTGGCAAGAACCTGGTATTTTGCCAATTGCTAAGTGTAAATTAAAGCAATTTGGCTAACACTTCCACCACCACCTACTCCATAATTTTGAAAGCAGAAACTGACCAGCCTCCCCCAGACTTTATTTAGCCCTGGGCTGGTAGTAGCATGGGGAGATAGTTTCACCAGGCAAACTTATTTCAGGGTGGAAGGGTTAAATCTTTGCTTTCCTCCAAATCATGGTTCTCCCAACATCTTGTCTAAAGTACTGACTATATTTAGGTTGTAGTGTAATGATAAGCAGCTCAAGCAGGTTTCCTGTCTGTGTAACATCTGGTAAAGGCACTCAGAAAAGCATCCAAATATATAGGGATAAAGTAGGGAAACCACTGGTCCAACCACCTTTGTTACAATACAAACTTAGCCCAAGACGTTGCCTAATGAAATAAAAAAGCAAATCTATTATCATTTCTTTTATAATTTCTTAACACAGTTGAAGAAAAAAAGAGCTATTGTTTTCAGAATTCCTTTTTCAGCCTTTAGTCTCACAGCAGATGACACTCGGGCTGAGACGCATTGGGGAATTCACATCAAACTCTGGTTCATAATTTATGTAATGACATATACTTGGACACTGATTAGCTACCTTATCAGCCCTGTAATAAAGGAAGCATAACCCCTAGTTTATCATTCATTTATCTGAAGTCATTTTGAATAATATCACAAGATTGTAATGTAATCATTATGCTGTACAGCATGTGTGGGCCAGAACTCTACACTGTTCATGTCAGAGGACTGTCATAGTTCATACTACTTAATTTGCTCACTTCTTACACATTTACAAAATTGGAGTCAACAGTCTAGTGTAGCTGTAATAGTCTGGATGAAGTATTTATACAAATTGTTAATAAGATGCTCAATGTAAGCAAAAGGAGTGGAAAGAAAATGAAAGAATCAGCTTTGTGGATGAGCACAGAGAAAGGTTATGACCTGGTATCAACCAATTGACTGAATTGGTTTCTTTGATTTTTTTTTTTACCATCAAAATTACCTGGAGACTTTGTTTGCACTTTGCACAGTTCTTGTGCAGCATTTGATCCAATTAGGAAAGCTCGTTCTTTCATATATTTTATTCAGTTTTTGTACGCAAGCTTGTTCTGACAAAAGTAGTGGCAAGACTGTGAACTGCTGAGATAAAGAGAAAAAATTAGCAAGTTGATTTACTCTGGGGTTTATGAAGGAAAGCTCAGGTTACAGACTTGCTATCATTGGGGCGAAAGAAAATGGAGAATTCTGCTTTATTCCATATTCCCCTTTTGGAGAGCAAAGCAATGCCTTATCCCAGCCCTAGAAGGCACGGGTCCAGAGAATTAAATAGCTCACACCAGCAGGTAATAGAAGCCACAATCCTAATAACACTTTCTTGGGAATAAGCGTCATTGAATAAAATGGGACTTCCTTCTGAGCAGACCTGCTTTGGTATGTTCCCATAGATTCAGAAAGGCCTTCCAAAGCCAATGAGGCTGTTCAACAAATAATTTGTAGGTAATGGAGACACTAAGTGCAGAAATGCAAATTGGAGTGATCCTGCTCAGCAAGAAGCTCAGCTAACCATTCTGGTAGGGCAGTACCCTGTTAGTAACATCTCTGCTAAATCACTTTCTTGCCGCTGTTTCCTTCTGCCTAGTTTTCCTCTGCCTAAAAACTGAAACTAGACAGTGAAAGACCAGAGTAACTGTCAAATTTCTGACTGCTTCTAAATGACAAAAATAACTGTGTTCAGACCCAGAGCATTTATACAAAGTGTTGTTTCATACTGACCTGTCACCTAGGAATTCTGTAGGGATGGGCAGTGAGAAATTTATTAATAAATTTAGTAAATTTCTCCCTGCTCATTCCTACAGAATTCCTAGGTTACAGAACAGTACAAAACAAGGTGATATAAAGAAGGACAGGCTGCTGCACAAAGTCTTTCCCCCTAATAACATCATTGGATTGTGCATTTGCCTGCAACTTTAAAGGCAACAGCAAATGAGATATAGTGGGGTCTGAGTTATTCTCATTAGCTCAGTCAACAAATTTTCTTAAAATCACAGTGTAATTCAACTAACTATAGCTATTGTGATTGTCCGAACATGGCCCACTGCATTAACCATAGTTATTTTACTTACCATTAGTCTTGACTCTACTTTCTCATGTTGTGCGAATGCAGACATCTTGGTTTGAAGCTGGTTTAGCACTGCCTTCCCTAGTCACAGAACCAAGGCAATGAAATTAACGTTTGTTAAGGCAAACCAGGATTTGAGTGATCATTTGCATGGAGTGGAGAGAGTTGACAAAGGAAATTTTTTCTCCCTCTCTCAAAATACTAGAACTCAAGGGCATCCAATGAAGCTGATGGGCAGTAGGTTCAGTACAGACAAAAGGAAATGTTTCTTTAAACAGTGAGTGATTAAAATGTGGAATCCAGCCACTCTCAGAGGACATAGTGATGGCCACAGGCCAACTTAAAAGGGGATTAGACAGATTCATGAAGGATAGGTCTATCAGTGGCTACTAGCCATGGTGACTAAAGGGAACCTCCATGTTTAGAGGCAATCAGCGTCTAAATCCCAGGGTGGTGTATACCTGCATGTATGTAATGGAACAGTCTGCTCCTCCTCTAATATCTGTGTGGTTTGGTTTGGTCCTATTGGGTGGAGCTCTTGTTTCAGTTTCCTGGTTTGTATGTGCGCTGAAGTTGTTGGCTGTCGGAGTTGTCTCCTTGCAAATAAATGACTGATGATTTGAACCAGCTTGTCTCCTGCTGAAAGGACCTCAGAACAGGTGCCCGAGTGAGTACTCTAACCTGGGAACCCGCAGTCAAAGGGGGACATTATACGCAGAGCCTGGATACAATATCAGGGGAAGGTCTTGGCTTCTATGTCCTGTTGTTAGCCTTCCAGAGGAACCGGCTGGCCACTGCATGAGACAGGATGCTGGACTAGATGGACCACAGATCTGCTCCAGCGCTGCTGTTCTTATGTTCTTAAGCAAGTTGAATCTTGATTTCACAAACTAAACATGTTATAGCTGAACCAAGCCATCATGCATTTTGTTCTACTTAACAACCAGGGAGTGGGGGAGGAAATACGGGCTATTGCTTTTGGCAGCAGCCACACACTCTGTAGTTCCTGCCACCATTCACAGTGCCATATCCTCTCTATTCAATTAACTCTGAACAGTTATTTGATCCATGACCAGATGTTAAAAAATTCACTGTAGAGAACCGTGGCTTTTTTTTAAAAAGTGACCTGCAAACCTTGCCTGAATTAGGCCCCAATCCACCAAGTGTTCTACTTTTGCACAGCCTCCTTCAGTTGGAATCTGAATCAGTGGTGCTGCTATTGCAGCTTTGGTTGGCATTTTCCCCTTATGATAATGGTTCTGAGTACAAATTTATGTGAAGCCTTGCCCCAACTGTTACTGCTGCTCTGTCATAAGTAAATAATTACCTTTATGAAGAATTACGAGATGATATGTTTAGTAAAAAAAAACAATTAGATTACTCACTGTTTTTTTAATGTAAGACAGTAAAAACAAATGAGGACATCATCAATCTTGTATCCTGCTATAACTCATGAGTAATTTAATCCTATTTAAGATTTTATTCCTATCTAAATAACATAAGCAAATTCATTAATGCCATGTTTCCACACACATCCTCTCTCTGTGTGTCTCTTTTTTTCAATCAAGAAATTCAGTGACAAATTTGAGATTTGTCTCCCGGCTTTATTATTGTGGGAAACAATTTATAGTGTACGGTTTATGAGATAATTATTGTTGTTAAGACTGAATCCAGCCCCTGCAGGAGTTGTGGTACAGTGAACATGCGAGGATTTTATTACTTGCTACAGTCTGACATTTGGAACATTTGTTAGTGAATGTCAGATTGTGATGAAGATAAAATAATAAGAATAATAATAAATGACAGTGAAAAGCCTTAGGAGTGGATGATGTTTAAAAAAAATTAAATGAGGATTAAATGCACTGAACTGCTGGACTGATATCTAGTCCGAGTAACTGCATACAGAATCTAGAAGTAAAGCTAGAAACTGCTATTCATTTGAGCAACACATGGTATATAAAAGAGGTCAGAGAACAACTAAATAGATGTACACACATACATGGATTGGTGTATACATGTGTGTGTGTGTGTAGGAAGTAAACTACTTTCTCCATTCCAGGTGTTAGGGGGGGATTACATATGAAAAATGCAAGGTAAGGAAATTGAAATCCTCCTCCAAATACTAAAACTGTCCTGTAAATTTCCTCCTTCCACTCCTACATGTACACTGGAGTTAACCAAAAGATTTTCCGTGCCATGTTTGTTTACAAATATCTAGCTCTAGCCTTTTATAGGAAAAATTAAGAGCATGGGGTAAAGAAAGGTGGGGTTGTTGTTGTTTTTAAGTATAGGATGCAGCTATGCAGCTGGGGCTGGCTGAGTTCTCCATTGGAACTGGCTTCATATACCTTAAAAGACTTTGAATATATGAAGGATTGACACACACTTTGTCACTCATTTTGACACTTAGGCCCAATTTACACCTCCCCTCTGAAGTAGTTTGACTTCTGTCTTTTCCCAAGCTCATTTCACGCTGGTTTCAAAATTCACTCCAGGGGGTCTGAAGAGTACTAAGCAACAGCATTTATTTAAAGCAGTATATTGCTAGCTTGACCACAGGAGGGCAATTAACGAATGTAAACAGTAATTTATAAACTAGAACCGGTATGGTTTGAAACTAGAAACAGGTATAGACAGCTTTTTTAAAAAAAACTAGAATGATTCTAGCGGGAAAGTCAGATGTAAATTTGACCTCAGTTTGTCCATGAGCTTCCTGTTTAGTGAACACCAAATGTGTGTGTGTGTGCTCTCCAGGATTTTAGTCTGAAACTCACAACTATACCATAATAACTTTTGTGAGGTTGTTGCTGTTGAACAGTAGTGATTAGCCAGTCCTGGGTAAGTCATGGAAGTCATGTGGTCTGAAATTGTTTGTGGCTGGCTCTGGCCCTGATGAGTTATCCCTCAAAGGCTAAAACAGCTCTGAAAAGGGCCCTGTTTCCTCACCTTTCATTTTACTGATGGAAATAAAGCCTTGAAGACTGGAAATACTGCTGTAGTTGTCTACCGACAGCCATTGATTTGTTTATTATTTGTTTGTTTTTTGTTATTTGTTTTTAACCATTTCAGATTTTTCTGAAAACCTGGAGCTTTTTCAAGTTTGTAGAAAGATCTCTACATAATTGGCCCTATTGATGATAATATATTATTTTCCTTGGTCCCCCCCCCGGTCCCCTTTGATTAAATAAACATTAAGGAAGGTCTCTCAGTTCTAGACTGATTTTTCTGTTTTGGCACTCTATAGTATTTGCAAACTTCCCCTCCAAGTTGGGAAACACTACAACTTAAATTATTTTCATTTGTCTTACTTTATCTTGAACCCAGGTCCCATAGTCTTCCATAGCATGTTTAGTAGGACAGTAAAGTTAGACTTGTTTTACAAGGAGCTGTAAAATATGTTATTTTACAATATCTGCTGGTTTGCATGAATTATATCTGGTTTTGGAGTGTTGTAGTGGCTCAAGTGGTTAAGATGATGAACTGCAGACCGGTAGTTCAGCAGTTCGAGACCCGAGTGCTGCATGATGGAGTGAGCTCCTGTCTCTGGTCCCAGCTCCTGCCAACCTAGCAATTCGAAAGCAAGAAATTGCAAGTAGATAAATAGGTACCACTTCGGTGGGAAGGTAACAGCATTCCGTGCGCCTCAGCATCTAGTCATGCTGGCCACATGACCATGGAAACATCTTTGGACAGCGCTGGCTCTTCGGCTTGGAAACAGAGATGAGCACCACATCCCTAGAGTCATATTTGACTGGCTTTCGAGCAAGGGAAACCTTTACCTTTACTAGTCATGTTTTACTCAGAGTAAATTAAATTCATTTCTAATTCTGCCAGTACATGAAGTTTACTTACCACCACAGAGCGACATGTATCTACTACACTGTAGTATAAAAGTTATCTTGTATGCTGTATATGCATCCAGTACAGTTTTCTCTTCTCTCTCTTCTCCTCCCCCCATTTCCATTCTTTTAAAGCTCTTTGACAGTTGATTTGCAAACACTGTCTTCTTAGAAAGGCATTTCTTCTTTTTTATATATATGTCAGATGTTTTCCGTTACCCTTGTAACCTGCTACAATGTTTATTTATGACTCTGTTGAATGATTGCAATAAACAATTCCAACTGTCTGTTTCTCCTGATTAAAAACTGTATCATTAAATAAATAAAAATGATAATAATGAACTGGGCCATTCCCCTCACATAATGTACGGCTTTCATATTTCTGACAGTTTGGAAGATATATGAAACACAGATCTGCAGGAGAAGGCTAGTAAATCAATGCAAGTTAGAAAGGGTTCTAATCAGCTTCTGAGCAAAGGGTCACCATTATTAGTCTGAAGTCTGTGGGTGCCTTAGAATTTTCTTTGGGTACTAGCTGGCCTGCATAAGTTGATGACTAGCCTTAAGGAGCCTTGTCAAATAAAGGTTTCAAAGAGATGGGCATTTTAGGCTATTCTGGATATGAGCTGAAAGTGCAATATATGTCATTTTTTCTCACAAGCAGTCTCTCTAATAACTTGGTAAGTCCAGAGCTCCAATTTGGAGCATATTTGAAATGTTTAGTTATTGATAATATAGGGCTATAAGCGAGGTACAAAAATGGGAGTTTATGGTTGACGGACCGAAGTCAAGTTTCCAACAGAATAATGTGTTACGATGTATGCATTCATTTTTGTAACTATTGATGTGAAGGAAGGGGTGGTGGTAAGTGTTCTAGGATCAATAAAGTTCATGATTTTTATAAACATAAAGTGATGAATTGTTGTTAGGGCACATGTCGTGATCACAGAGAGATCACAGTGCAGTGGATCTTATCTCACAGCATCTGGATTAGAGAGAACTGTAACGATTAGCGTCTTACTTTCCTTCAGGGGGCCTTCTATTCTCCTATCATTCAGTTCTACAGAAAAAGTGATTAAGGCTTTTCCAGCTTGGGTCAGTAGGACCCCTTAGGTGAAATAAAAAATAAGAAAGACAACAGCCATAACATATGTCTCACAGTGCTATGAATATACTGCAAACATGCCTTCACAACAGAAACTGGACTAAGAAGTTTACAAGGCTCCATCCATTCTCTTCTTCCTTCACTGCCCATTCCTACTTTGTTTCAGAGGGTCGCTGTGATGGTCTGCAGTAGATCAGCTAGATTTGAATCCAGTAGCACCTTAGAGATCAACAAGATTTTCAGAGTATAATAAGCTTTCAAGAGTTAAAAGCCCCTTCATCAGATACCAGATCTCTTTGTGAGATATCTGATGAAGGGAGCTTTGATTCTCGAAAACTTACCCCTGAAAATCTTAAAGACTAACAAAATTTGTGGCAGGGTATGAACATGTAGGGTTGCGGTGGCTCAGAGGTTAAGATGCTGAGCTGCAGACCAGAAGGTCTTTAGCTCGGCAGTTCAAGACCCAAGTGCCCTGTGACAGAGTGAGCTCCCATCTCTGGCCCCAGCTCCTGCCAACCTAGCAGTTCGAAAGCAAGACATTGCAAGTAGATAAATAGGTACCACTTCAGTGGGAAGGTAACAGTGGAGAAGTCTTCAGATAGCGCTGGCTCGTTAGCTTGGAAACGGAGATGAGCACTGCCCCCTAGAGTCAAATTCGACTGGCTTTTGAGCAAGGGAAACCTTTACCTTTACTTTATGAGCTTTCATGAGTCGCTGCTCACTTCTTGAGCAGAGAGTCATGAAAGCTCATATCCTACCACAAATTGTGTTAGTCTTTAAGGTGCTACTGGACTCTTGCTCTTTTCTACTGCTGCAGACTAACATGGCTACCCATCTTGATCTACCTGAAAATCTTGTCAGTCTCTATGGTACTACGGCACTCAAACCTAGCTGTTCCTGCTTTGGTTGGCAAAAATGACCAACAGTCCTTTAGAGCAAATGTATGAGATAGGACACTTCCCATAATAGACACATAATTCCATATGGCTTTACTAATCTTTCCTTATATATAATTGAGTAGTGGGGTGGCACTTTCTGAACATTCCACACACTCCTAAATCAGTTGGCTCCATGATGTGTCAGTCAGAAGCTGTTCCTATCCACTGGCTGCGTTGCCTGAGTCCCACCCACAGCAGCAGTGCCTGCCAAAACTTTCCTCAGAAGACAGTTGCTTTGCTCCGGTGAACACAGCTACTGTCTTCACTCTCCTTGCTGCACAACGATTGATTCCCTCACGGGACAAAACCCACCATCTTTAGCCTCCAAGCCAAGTTTGCTGAGGCAACACTTTCCAGAATGGAACCCCTCCCCAGTAAATAGCTGTCAGCATAGCAGAGGTGGGGAGGGAACCAGCCCAAGTTATAAAAAAAAAAAAAAAGCCAGTGGGTACACACACAAGCAGAGATAGAGGATGGGGCCAGAAACACAGAAAACAGTAAGCCAAACTCCTAAGGCATGCTGTAAAGTACAAATACAGACACAGTCAGACAGATCTACGTCGGCATGCACAAGCAGGAGGACTGCAGGAACAACTGGCTGAAGTGGAGAATGACATATACATTAAAAATACAGAGAGTGTGCGAACCTGGGATAAAACCTGCAAGTGGGGGGAACCTTTAACCCCCCCCCCCAGAGTGTGAAAACCAATTACAAATAGAGAGGCAAACTGACAGAGACAGATACAGACATCCAAATACATATTTAAAGCAAAAAAAAAAGGGAAAAACCAGGAACCCAGGTCACAACTTGGCTGCTTGCCAAAAGCTATGAAAAGGACATTTGCTGTTTTGAGTAAAGCTGTATTGTATAAAAGAAGTGTCACTCATGGAATTTTTATTCCTATACTCAGGGCTTTTTTTGTAGAAAAAAGCCCAGCAGGAACTCATTAGCATATTAGGCCACACCCAACAGCAGAAACTCATTAGCATATCAGGCCACACCCCTGACAGAGCAGCTCCCTCCCAGGATCAGCTTCCCCAAGTGCCCTGCGGCTTACGGGGCGCATGGGGAACCCAAGGGAAGGAAGGCAGTTTCTGGATCGGCTTCCCCAGGTGTCCCACGGCTGCGGGGCACTTGGGGAACCCAAGGAGGGGAGGCAGTTTAAACAGCCTTCCCTCCCTGGATCAGCTTGGCTTTCAGGAGTGCCGCATGGCTTGCAAGGCACCTGGGGAACCCAAGGCAGGGGGAGGCTGTAGGCGTGGCCAACTCAGAAGCCAGCCGGAACTCTGTTCCTGTGCATTCCTGCCCAAAAAATAGCCCTGCCCATACTCCTCTTCATCGTTCCAACATAACCTACTGAAAGTTTTGTCACAACCACTCGCTTTCAACCCAACTTCCCTTGAAACCTATTCTATAACAGGGTAGACAGTACGAACATGACCACATTGAATGACAGGGATGTCCAACATAAAATGACATTGCAGACTGCCCAATTGTAGAAATTACTCCACAGAGCCCTGTGTGCTGCATTTTCTGGCCCATATTGTGTGACCTTGGACACTAGTTATTGTGTAACATAAGGTATGTGAGACTTTACTTCCGTATTTGTACCTTTCTATTACCTACTGCTAATATGTACTTAGCCTGCTTCTAGCCTATGCATTCATTACACATCTCATCTTCCTAGAGCCCGTTGTATTTATTTCCACAATGGGCCTTATTCCTAGTTTATAATATCCCATGGACAAAGCAGAAAGAGGAGGCTGCAGCAAGCAAGGAAAGGAGAGAATGCCACTGGACTGTTCCACTGCAATACTCTCTCCTTCCTCCCCTCTCCCCTCTGACTAACCGATCTTCCAGCACCTCCCCAGGGGCAAAGTGTTTGAAGTGCTAGTTTCCGCCACCTCCCCTGCCAAGTCCAGAGAGCAGCTCGAGCACAGCCAGGTGATGAAGCCTGGGCTAGGGTTCCATTGGAGACCCATGAGCCAGTAGAAAAGAGAGGCAGGCAAGGAAGGTTGCCAGCAGCTGAGGATTTGCACCAGAGCTGTCTGCCTACAGCAGTTGAGCTGTGCGTGGGCAGCATGTCCCCCAAAGCCGGAGGAGGAAGAGCCCAATCTATGGCTGCAGTGCAGGAGAGGGGGATACTCATTTATCAGTTCTGACTTTGCATACAAACACCAAGTGGCCACAGTGGCTCAGTTGGGAGACTGTTAGGCTGAAGCTCTGAAGGTCCCCAGTTTGATCCTGGGTTTTGGCAAGAGGTGTTTCCTTTGCACTTTCCCCCACTTCCAGGGTGGGTTGGCTTCTCTGGGTGATTCCACACTAGACCTTAAATCCTGGTTCAACCCTGTCCCTGAATTTACATTCTACACTACACACAATTTCATCCCTGTAATTATCTCAGGGTATTTTCTGTTTCTACATTACATTGAGGTCACCCCGGTTTCATCCCACATTTGTCCCAGGACAAACTGATGCTTTTATAACCAGGGATAAATTCAAGGTATTATGTCGTGAACTGAACTCTGATAAAACCAGGGATGAGATCCAAGTGTGGAAAGGACCTCTGTGAATTTGTTTGGGAAGCAGCTGGCTGGGTCTTGTTCTTGTGTATATGGTAGGAAGACTTAACAACTAATTTCCAGATGACAGAGATCAGCTTCTGTTGTGTTTGTGTTTTGGATCATTGAAGCAGCAATAGCTTGAAAGGGCTCTGGTATCCTAAAGCTCCACGTCCTATTGGCTGATGAATAAAGACTCCCATTGGTCCAAAAGCCAATCTAGATATCCAGTCGCTGAGCCCTGCTTGGGTCCAATAGTATTGCTTGTATATAGTTACTTTGTTGAAAGTTATGTGTTGGAACAGTATAAATTAAGGTGCCGCTCTCATAGAGCTGTCTTTTGAGCTGAGCAATATCACTGAATAAAAGCCTGTTGTTTGAATTCATCACCTCCCGCTCAATACTTAAAAGCTTCCCTAAAGAAAATGGCTGTTTTGGAAGGAGGACTCTATGGTATTATACCATCCTGGGGTCACTCTCATCCCCAAACCTTCCTCTCCCCCCAGTGTCCAGATATTTCCCACTGTGGAGTTGGTAACCCTAGAGTTCACCTTTCAAAGCTGCTCCCCACCCCAGGAACTGATCTCTGTAGTCTGTAGATCAGTTAAATCCCAGGAGAACTCCAGGGGGCTGAGATTTGGCATTGAAAAGAGATTCCGTGGTGTAACCCTCACTCAAATCTGATGCAAAAGCAAAAAACCTACAGAGATATTTTCCACTTTAGATGAAAAAGAGGATTCTGCAAAAAAAGGAAGAAAGGAGCAGATTACAGCTGGACAGAAACAACAACAACTACAAACCTTTATTGGCATTATACATTCAGGAGAATACAAGGCATATGAAGTATGCTGGACAGAAAAATGTAAACCCAGCTGGGCTAGGACATCCCCTGCTCTGCACACAAATGCACCATCCCAGCACAAGAGACTTGCTTGCTTGCCTGCTACAATGAACAGCAACGTTCTTATGTAACTACACACGCACACAAACACACAAAAAGGGAGGCTCCATTCATGATAAAGTGCATGACGGGAGTTCTCCTTCTGTGCTTACTGCAGAAAACATGGAGCAGGTTGAATACTATTAGGGGAGATGGCAAATGCCACAGGAAAAGCCAAACTGCAGAATGAGTGGCTCAGACTTACAGTATTTTGCTGCGAGGCTTATGCGAAGTAAAACCGTACTGCACAAACAGTCCTTATCTCTTCACTTCACTGGGGAAAACAGTATTTCATGCCAGTTATCCCAAGTTCAGTGATGGTAAACAAAATTTATCAGAAACTTCCCATGTTGCCTGGAAACTTAAACTGTTTCATAACCTAGAATGAGGTATGAATAAGACTATTTTCACACAAGTGCAAACCTCTGCATAAAAGTGCTTAAATAATCAAAGTCTGTAAAACTTTCTGCACAACTTTTTGCCTCCCTGGGAGTAGATCCAAATTTAGTGACGTTACCCCATGTTTTCCAAATTCACTTTTTCTGTGATTGTTTTCCCCTTGGATTTGAACTTGCAGTTTTCCGATGAGGAATTCCCAATTTCAAATTTTGTTTCCTGCCTTTTGTGTCATTAGTGATGCATGTTCAGCCCCCCAACCCCCCTCAAGTTGTCCTCTGAGCAATCCACTAGTGTTTTTATGCATAATGTTGATTGTGTTACAACACAATTTTTTTCATTATAATATAGCAACTTGGGACACAACAGGCAGCAAGATTTCATGTAGCCTTCTGCATGCAACTATCCATCCATGAAGTTCCTTTCCTTTTGGGGGGGGGGGGGGGCGGGGGAAAGAAGCAAGTGGAGCAGGAGACTTTTTGGTAGGTGCTCCAAATCCCAATACATGTTTAGTAGTCAGTGAATATCACATGGAGTAAAGGGAAATACTGGGAGACAAAGCTGCAAGGGTGAAGTGAGGTGGGAGAGGAAAAAGTTAAGCACCCCATCTCTTTCCATCACTTTTTCTCTAGAAATCCTGCCTTCCCACCACTTCATATCCATTTGGCAGCAACCAATGCTCCAAGGCTCACATTCATATGTCATTAAACATGTATTTCAACCCTCGACATCCCATAGCAGCCGTCATTATGGCTGAAGACTTCCCATATATACAGTTGTCCAGAAATTCAATCTCTATCTAGAGTAAAAATGCAATATTCTGCTTGTTTTTAATATAATATAACTAGTTTTTTCCTAAAGGAAAAAAAATTCAAAAATTGATTACTACCATACAAACAGGAAGCCTTTTGATTATGCACACTGGTACAAAATTAGTAAAAGAGCTTGAAATCATCTGAGGCTTACAGAATTCTATTGTTTTCAAAGAATAATTCCATCTATTTTAACTTTTTCATGTATAATTCCATGGGCAAGAGCTCTTCCTTTGATTGTCAACTGCCTTAATTGAGAGGCGTGGGTACAGTGTCTGTTTTGGCCGTTACGCTTATATCTTTTGTTTCAAAACTCTAAGTGTTGGCTTTCCTGTCTGGCCTTCCTTAGTATTTTCTGTTTTGGTGATGTGATGACAGACTTACAGTGTGTTTCCTTGTGTGTATGGTAACAGATGTTTATGTGAATAACAGAGTTTTTTATGAAGGCATACACTTTATAGCCAAATACTAATTAAAAATAATTGCATGTAAGCATTTTTGTTTATTCCCTGTTGTGCATCTTTAATCATTTGAAATCACCTGCAGTTGAAAATTGAGGCAAAGATTTGATACTGCAATTATAAGAGGCCATCTGACTCCAAGCGAGGGAGGGGGGGACAGCAACATGTTTGAAAAGAATTATTTTAAAAATGGCAATAGGACTTTCTGATTTTCTATTTGTAAAGGGTCAAGGGATTAGGGTGTTTTTGTCTTAAACTATTCAGGGCTTAAGTCACTATGTCTCCATACCCACACCCTGCCCAGCCCAAAAAAATCATGACTGGTATCTTGTATGGTTTATTCCGGGGCACTAATAAGCTCATTACAAATTATTTTAATTATGGGTATAACAGATGGTGCCAAGTAAATATGGGCAGTTGTCAATGAAGTGCCTTCTTTAAAAAATTAAAGTTCAGGTACTTATAACTACTCAACATCTAAGAGTGAGTCATGTTTTCTGTATTCATGCATATAATTAATGCTCTAAGGGAAAGTTGCATGAGCTGTCCTTGCAGCCAGAACTTTCTAAGGGGGCTCTGATGACCCCACTTTAGAGCAGCCTGCACAAACATCAGAAGCACATCTTAATCTTAGTCCCTACATATGTACAATTATTTAAGTTATTTAGTTAAAACATTTTTATGCCACTTTCCCACCCAACCAGGGTCCCCAAGGCGGCGTACATAAAAACATTAAAACATTTGAAGGAGTGAGCATCCTCCATCACTATTCTCTGAATTCGGGTTTTTTTTTTAGTGCACTCTATCAGTTAAAGGATCTTTCCTATTATATAAAGCTGTTTTAAGATTCCAAGGGGCATGATTCCATGGGGCGCCAAAATCAGTTCGCTGGACGGACTGCCACTCAAAAGGGGGTCCCTGGCCACTGGCTGCATTCTCTCCCTGCTTTGCCTCAGCCCCACCCACAGAGCCACCAGCCAGCGTCCCGGCCTCAGTCTGGAGGGAGCCAGTGAAGGGAAAGGACCGACTGGGTGCTGGGACCACTGTTCTCCTCCGCCCATTGCCAGGTGGGTCTAACTGTCCCCTCAGTGGCCTGCTTCGATCAGTGAAAAGACAATGGACTATCAGCATAACCCCCTCCCCTGCACACTTCCAGTGTGCCCAGAATAAACTGTCAGAAACAGGGGGCCATTTCACACAGCACCCTGTAGCGCTTCAGGACCAGTACAAGCACTGAAGAACGCTTGAGAGGAGGTTTCAAGGTAAACCGGCTCAGGAATGCTTCCCCAACAGGAGAGGCACATTTCTGTGTGAAAGGGCCAATATGTTCCATTAGGGAACTGGTACTAATGAGGTTCTGTGTAAAATGCCTGACAGAAACCATTACTGAAGAGTTCCTGAAACGGAACATATTGGGTGTGTGAAATTCCTCAGGCCCTCTCTCCTGCTTAGCTCCACCATGGCTGGCTGGCTAATGAGGTGGGCCATCAACCATCAAACCATTCCCTTCAACCCCCTGCAGTGTGGCTGACTTTCCCCCTAGGGTTGCCAATCTCCAGGTGGGACCTGGAGATCTCCCGCTGTTACAATTGATCTCCAGATGACAGTGATCAGTTCCCCAGGAGAAACTGGCTGCTTTGGAGGGTGGACCTTATGGCATTACAGCTTGCTGAGTCCTTCTATCCCCCCCCCCCAAAAAATGCTGCCCTCCACAGGATCCACTCCCCAAATCTTCAGGTACTTCCATCACAGGGTTGCCAGGTCTGGGTTGGAAAATCCCTGGAGACTTTGGGGATGGATCCAGGAGAGGGTGGGGTTTGGGGAGGGGAGGGGCCTCAGCATGGTACAATGCCATAGAGTCCACCCTCCAAAGCAGACATTTTCTCCAAGGGAGGGGGGAAGATCTGTTGTCTGGAGTTCAATTATAATACCTGGTGATCTTCAGGCTCCACCCAGAGGTAGGCTACCTTAGGCGTAGCAGTCAGTGCTTCAGAGCAGGATCTGCTAGACCCAAGTTCTTGCTGAGTGGGTGGTTTCGGGCCAGTCACAGACTTTAAGCCTAACCTACCTCACAGGGTTGTTGTGCAAGTCATAAAGGGGGAGAGAAGAATGATGTCAGCTGCTTCTGTCCCCATTGCAGAGAAAGGCTAGTTTTCCACCAAGGGAAGTATGGTTGTCAATCTCCAGGTGAGGGCTGGAAACCACTCAGAATTACAAGTGCTCTCCAGATGGCAGAGATCAGTTCCCCTGGAGAAAATGGTGGACTCTATGTCCTCATACCCTGCTGAGATGGACCCTTTATGACAGCCAATGTGACATAGCAGTCAGGGCTTCAGAGCATGGTGGAGGCTGGGGGGGGGAGGAAATGGAAACTTGAAGAGTGAGGTTGATGATTAGCTGGGAGGGGGAAGGAGATAGAAAGCTCTAGGGGGGGAGGAGATAGAAAGCTGAAGCCAGGGGCCAGATAATGATACATTGACGGTTGGCTGGGAGGTAGGGTTGCCAACTCCAGTTGGGGACATTCCTGGAGATTTAAGGGGTGGACCCTGGAGAGGGTGAGGTTTCAGCAGGGGTGAGACTCAGACAGGTTCAGTGCCATCGACTCCACCCTTCAAACCACCCATTCCCTCATGGGGAACCGTTGCTGCCAATCTCCAGGGAAGGAATAAAGATCATACTGAATTACAACTGCTCTTCAGATGGCAGAGATCTTCCCCTGGAGAAAATGGTGGACTCTGTCATTATACCCAGCTGAGGTCGCCACAGCAAATTGACACTGAGTGCCCAAGGCCTGGGCACTGTCCCAGAGCCTCTTTCTAGAGCCCGTTGTATTTATTTCCAGAACGGGCCTTATTCCTAGTGATAAATAAAAACTATCTCCACATACTACTGCAATAATAAATACATTAAAAAGGAAAAGGAATCTATCGGTCAATATCATTTGGTATACTATACGGCCTACACATTTACATTACCCTCTTTTCTGCACTCCCTCTCTCTGTTTATTTCATTTCCCCTCACTGATGTGAGCACACAGCCAAATATGATTGGCTATACAGCACCAGGATGTCATTCCCAGTGTTCATTATACCAGGAGGGAAATGGTACTGAAACAATGGTTCTGAACAGGGCTGAAGAAAGTGAATACTCACAGAATCAAATAGTTTTGTGAGAATTCTTTTTACTGCATTCCTTGAAACCACTATTGTTGGCTTGAAAACTGGAACTCTGGTTCATTAATCACAGAAAGTGGTTTGCTGTATGGTGAGCATCACAATTAGAACATTCTTATGAATGTACAGAGAAGTGATAACTAAGGAAAAATCCGCATATGATTCTCTTTTACCCCAGGGCAAGAGATTGTTCACATTTGCTTGCTGGTGAAATGGTACAGCGAGGAGCAAGGGGAGGAAGAATAAAGAACTTAGTGAACTTTGTGTGAATAAGTCTATTATCATTTCAGAGGGAAAGGTACCAGTCTTTTGTTGACTTTGGCTTCAGTGTGGAGGAATACTGTGTGAAATGTTGTTTTTATTTAAACATAATAACAAAGCTAAGTCTTAAGTGGCTTCGAAAGTTATTTTGCTGTTTAAAATAAAAATATGATTGGCTGAACCACAGCACTGCCTTTGCCAAGTTTATACTACATGTTTTGATAAGCATGCTGTTTGAGTCCCAGCTTGGCAAGGCAGATCTCATAATCATGAATTTCAAGAACTCATTATTGTCAAAGAATGACTGATCATGTGAAAAGAATATTTGGCCCAAATATATATTTAAGGACATTGCTCCACGTTTAGGTATAATTTGGCAGATGCCCAATATGCTAGCATTCAAGAGTCATCTGCTAAAATAATTCCATAACATTTTGTAACAAGAAACCCCCAATTTTGTGACTGGGATACATTAAATGCACAAGTTTGCATATATTTGGTAGCAAGCTTTTTATTGCTGATGGAAGCTGGTATGTGGGTTGCAAAATATGTTCCAGGCCGTTGCTTTTTGGTTAGGGACAAGGAGTCAAATCTTGAAATTAGTGGAACATTGCTAAAAGAAACATGCATAGGATATGAGAAGGGGCAAACATACACAATGAGCTGTGCTGAGTTCGGACGGCAGAACACTCCAAATCCCACTGAGACCCCCTTTCTGTCTCTCTCTCTCTCTCTAATTTTTAATCCATTATGTAAAAACGGTCAGCACCTATTCAGGATACTAATTTTGTTATTTATTTCATTTTTTACACCCCACCTTTCTTTCCGGCAGCTAGTTACCACTCATTTTACCCAGCAACCTTTGTGCTCTGTCCATCTCTTCCTGCCTGCTCTTTTGCAAGCTGTGTGGCTTATTGGAGGCCAGCTGTGAACTGGAGGAGTATGCAATTTGGGGACCCTTCCCTTTGCAAGAGTATTCCCAATCCCCTTGCGGTCTACCCCTCAGCTTCTCCAGGTGTGAACTACAGGCCAAAACAAGGAATGAGCTGGAAGTAGAAACCAAGCCTCATTTGCCAAACCCAGTCATAGGCCTGCTCCATGGGGCTCTAATCTTGCAAGTCAATAAACAACATGAGTGTTTGGCCAACAGCAGCCCAAATCAGAGTGGGGTGGCTGCTAGTCATCCCAGACTGCCTTTGTGCTTCTTGTGGCATAGCCAACCTTCAGGTAGGGCCTGGAGATGTATTAGAATTACAACTGATCTCCAGACTACAGTGATCAGTTCACTTGGGGGAGCTGCTTTGGGGGGGGTGCACTCTATGGTGTTATACCCTTTTAAGGTCTCTTCCCCTTCCCCAAACTCTGCCCTTCCCAGACTCCACTCCCAAATTTTGAGGAAATTTCTAACCCAGAGTTGCCAACCTTAGTTTCCTCTGTCCCCCACCAATAGGAATGAAGGTGGCACCAGCATGGTGTAATTTCTTCTAGCTTATTTCCTCAGCACTGCACACTTACTACCAGCAATTGTTGTGGGAATTAGGAAGGTTGAAACATTATACGGTGTCTACAGAGAACTGGGGAAGATGGTCTCAGAAGTTCCATGTAAGTCTCTCACACACTTGCTTATCAGTCTCTCATTGGGATACTGATGTTTCTTCTTTGCCATCTGGAATGGAGTACCTGTAAGGGTTCTAAGAAGTGCTCATTAGTCAAATGTAACAACATGCTCTCCTTTGGCTGTTTGTGTTAAGTGCCACCTCTATAGTGGTTAGTATCCTTCACATACCATTCCCACCACCAAAGTGCAAGCGTGCACAACATGGGAGATTGTAATTCCTGGCATTGGAATGTGTCTGAGGCTGGAGGGCTTATGAAGCTAATCAAATCTTGCTCCAGCCACTGCACACTCAGGGCAACACCTGGTTCTATGCTGCATCACCAGTGGGACTTGCCACCATTTTATCTCTACATGTGCTGACATACCTCCAGGATACATTGAGACAAGGTTTAGTCAACATTCTACACCCTCTTGGGCCAGGGCTTTGGATGGGTGCAATCTTAAGCACTGTTACTCCCATCAAAACCCATTGATTTCATTGGACTTTGACAGTGAAATCCTTAAACAAAGTTACACCCTTCTACCACCAAAACCCCCATACAATTGGCTAGAAGTGTTCAAAATTTGACCCCATTCAAACTCCACTTGCCTATCCCATAAAAATAATTGCTTGTTTTCACAGAAGATGGGTGAGAATATGCTCCAGACACATACATTTTAGGCACTGATTTCTTTTGTTTGTTTATTTTTATCTGCTTTTTTCACTGAGACTCAAGGCAGATTAATACAATGTAAGTCAATCCAATCACAAGATGAGACATCTAATAAGCAATGTGATAGGACTGGGATCATAAACATCTGCATCAATTAGACTTCTGAAACAAACATAACCAGGGCTTTTTTTTGTAGAAAAAACTGAGCAGGAACTCATTAGCATATTAGGCCACACCCAAAAGCAGAAAATCATTAGCATATTAGGCCACACCCCTGACAGCACAGCTCCCTTTAAGGATTGGCTCCCCCAGGAACCCCACGGCTGTGGGGTGCCTGGGGAACCCAAGGAGGGGAGGCAGTTTAAACTGCCTTCCTTCCCTGGATTGGATTGGCTTCCCCAGGTGCCCCACGGCTTGCAAGGCACCTGGGGTACCGGGGGTGGGTGGGGGAGGCTGTAGGCGTGGCGAACTCAGAAGCCAGCTGGAACTCCGTTCCTGTGTGTTCCTGCCCAAAAATAGCTCTGAACGTAACGATTAAGAATGACATGATAAGCAAGCAGTAAATGGTATTACATAAGTAGAAATGTAATGCACTGAGAAGAAGACAATGCATACAGGGATTTTCTCTCTCTCGGGGGGAACGCACCAAAACAGAGTTCCAGAACCTCTTTGACAAAATTCTTTTAAAAATGTTTAAAAGTTCATGAGTTTTCAGTACACAGATGGAAAACTTCATTTCCCTCTTGAGAGTTCCAACACCTCTTCCCTCCCCCCCTTCCACACAAAAAGCCCTGCATGCAACAGATAATACATTTCATACATAGTCGTAAAGTCCACACACCCATTCCCTTACTTGAAACATCTCCTGAACCATACTATACTATAGCCCTATCGCCTTCTTTAAAAAGCCCTCCTGAACAATTCTTTTGTACCTAGTTTATGGAATGTCAGAAGGATAGGAGCCTTCCTTACCTTCTCAAACAGGGCATTCCACAAGGTGGGAGCCACGAGTAGAGTTGCTAACTTCCAGGTGGTGCCTGGAAATCTCCTGCTATTACAACTGATCTCCCAGCAACAGAGATAAGTTCACCTTGAGAAAATAGTTGCTTTGGAAGGTGGACTCGAGAGCATTATACCTTTTGAAAACCTTCTCCACCCCAAACCCCAACCTCCTCAGGCTTCACCCCTAAAATCTCCAGATATTTCCCAATCCAGAGTTGGCAACTCTAGCCATGACAGAGAATGTGTGTGTACAGGCTATTGTTGATCTTTCCCATTTGCAGGGTGGAAACTGCAGAAGGCCCTGCACAGCTGAATGAAGTAGTTGTGGTACTACACAGGAGGAGAGGCAGTCCTGCAAATATGACAATCCAAGGGCATGAAGGGTTTTGTGTGTATGTGTGTTTAAATCTCCACATCTGATCAAAATCCAGCCTCTGACTATAAATCAGACTCGTCATTATTATCTTTTAAAACAGATATTCAGTTTGGACATTGCAAAACATTGCCTAAAGTCTGTGAACCTCCTGACAATAAAGTTTCTTTAAAAATCACCTCAGAAGCATTAATACTAACTCCACTAGCCAGCAGCCTCAGCCCAGTGAAAGAACCCAGTTACCTCAGTCAGTAGCACTATTTTTAAAAAAGGGTTTCAGCCTCCAGCCGAGGTTTTCTGCTCTTTTAGTCATCCTACGTCGCCCTTTCTGCTGAACTTGCAGCCAAGTGGCAGTTTTACATTCTTTTTTCACTGCTGTGAAGCCTGAAGCTTCTTCTCCCCTCAGAATCCCTCTTGCTGGCTAGAGTAGCTGTTCTCCCTGCTGCTTCTCTGGCCTACAGCTTTTGTTCAGGGCCTCTGACAAGCTGCAATGTCTGGTGTTCCTGCTCCTGCTGCTCCCTCTGCTGCGCTGGCCTGCAGTTCTTTCCCTTCAACACTGCTCCCACAGGTTGTTGTCTCTGACCCACCTGCAGCTGTTATCTTAAATCCCTTGTAATTCACATCCCTGCTCACAGGATGCAGCTTCTGTTGTTCTCCTTGCTCTTGTGGCATGCAGGGCCCTCCTACCTTTTCCAACTCATAGACTGCAATTTCTTGGTTTTGCTGTGTTACAACATCCTGTAACAGGGTCCATCTCCTCACATCCTCTTTAGTGGAAGAAGTCACTGAGGAAGTGCTCAATTTGTCTGACTGAATAAGCACAGCTTTAATCACTGAGGCCAAAAGGAGCCAGGCCACTATTGACAAGCTCTCCCAGAGACAATTAATTAAAAATAAATGCATTAAGAAACCTTCTGTGGGGAAAATGCCTCAGCTTTTATCCTTATCAGATAAAATTCTCCATTGATGAATGTGAAATCATCTTCCAGCTAAACACCAAAAAAGAATGTTACACACATTTAGGTATTTTATCCATTGCCTAGCTATTTATCTCTTTCTGAGACAATTCATATGAATGATAAGCTTGAAATGATTGCTTTAAATTCATAGGTATGCAACCTTTTGAAGGAATACAAGTGACAGTAACCTAAACTTTTTGTGTGCAATCATATGCTTCTGCTTTGTGTTGCCCTGCCATGTGGTGATTAAAAATTCCCCTTGCCTCCCTGGAAACTGATTAGGTGAAAATGTATGGTAAAATTCTCCACATTAATCGACCAGTGCTCTAATCCTGTGCAATGAGAACAGGGTTCAGAGTAGTCCCTTATAAAGTAGTAGCTCCTTTCCCCATCATCAAGCAACCAAACCAAACACACTATGTCTTGGCAGACCTACTCTTCCAAAACAAGACCTTCACTTCATCCACCAGTAGGGTTCCCTGGCAACCAGCAGGAGACTGGGGGGGGCAGAACACGGGGTGGGGGAGCTGTAGTCACAGCATGACGTCACTTTTGTGTTTTCCTGGAAAACTCTGTGGTAAAACTAATCATTTCTGGTGATTCCAGTTTTTAAATGTGTCTCCTGCTGCTAGGGTCGCTCTGACCGGGGGGGGGGGGGGGGGGGGGGAGGGGAGGGGGGGGGATTTAGGGGGTGTTCCAGGGTGGATGCCTCCAAGCCACACCTACCTGGCCACCCCTCTCCCTCCCCTTCTGCCTGATTGGCAGGGACCATGTTTTTTGCAAGCTGAGCATGTGTTCTGTGACTGCTCCTCTCCCTCCCTCCTGCTAGATTTAAAGGGCCCTTCAGCTGGTCGACGGGCCATGTGATCCTTGCCGATCAGCTGAAGCCTTCCCCTTCTGCCTGATTTAAAGGGCTTCAGCTGAATGGTGGGGACCACATTTTTTGTGAGCCGAGTATGCGGCCTGCGACAACCCCCTCCCTCCCTCCTGCTAGATTGAAAGGGCTCTCCAGCTGGTCAGCAGGACACATGGTCCCCACTGATCGGCTGAAGCCCTTTAAATTGGGCAGGGGAGAGGGAGAGGGGTGGCCGGGTGGGTGGTGGCTCTTGGGGGTGGGGCTTTCCCCGGCAGCCAGCTGGCCAGGGGCGGATTGAATTGGGGGAATCCCCACCTGAACCTGGCAACCCTACCTGCTGCTGTTCTGAGCAGCAGTGGGAAAAAAGAACTGGGGGTGGGGGTGCTTCTCCCCACAACCAGGGGTCTGACAACTCAATAGCCAGCTTTTGCCTAGGCCCCAAGCCTACGTAGATATGAGGCTCCACTCCTGCTTGCAGCAGCTTTTAAGTATTGAAGCTGGGAGACGATGAATCAAATGCAAGCTTTTATTTCAAACATCATTCAGCTCTGGGACAGCTCTAGTAAGAGCGGCACTCAACTTATAGGGTTTCAACAGCTAACTATATACATTGTAACTATTTACATGCAGTCTCATTGGACCTAAGCAGGACTCTGTGATTGGTTCCCTGGATTGGCTTCAGGACCAATAAGGAGTCTTTATTAGGCAGCCAATAAGACTGAGGGGATTGAACTACCAGAACCCTGACAATGCAATGCATTATAACAAACAAGACATAACAGCAGCCATATTATCAGAGGCATAGTCTTGGGAATGTATTAGAGGCTACACTAATGAATAACAAATACTCAATGTTACATGTTTAGAGAACACTAGTGTTATATTGTGGGGAGGAGCTGTGAATTTGGTGATATTCCCATATTGTATTATACAGTTATTTTAACATGACCCCTTAGAGGGGAAAAAGCCTTTGTTTTAGTTTCACTTTTCACTTGTTATGCTGCTTGCTAGCTGTGGCTGGTTATGGGTTAGCAGTGCTCAGATCACACCTTGCCTATTATATAGGGTTGCCAGGTCTGGGTTGGAAAATACCTGGAGATTTTGGGGTGGAGCTGGGAGAGGGTGGGGTTTGGGGAGGGGCCCTCAGCATGGTACAATGCCATAGAATCCACCCTTTTTCTCCAAGGGAGCTGATCTCTGTCAGCTGGAGATCAGTTGTGAAAGCGGGAGATCCCAAGGCTCCACCTGGAGGTTGGTAACCCTATGCCTATATTATTATGTTCTGAACTGTTTTGGTATCAGGTACTGAGGAGTTTTTACCACTAGGACCACTCATTTTTCAAATTAAGTATTGGAAGAATCAATTTAAATAGCAGTAAAATTATTCCACTCTTTCTATACCGTTATCTGATCAGTAAATTCTCCCAGCCAATCATCAGAAGAAAAGGTGGTGAGCTTTCTACATATGGAAACAAATTTGTTCTAAAGTCTAAATACCTTCAGAATAACAATTAGCGCAGAAGAAATGCCCCCCTTTATATGAAGAGGGATTTTTGTCATGAGCATGCTTATCTAATGCATAGACCAATTTAAAAGTTCATAAGAGCAGTCATTCAGTAAGTAGAACCAGTGAATTGGCCAGAAATATGGGTGGGCTTGAAGAATATTTACACGTGAGTAATCCAAAATATGGGGAAAGAGGGAAGTGATGGCCTTCCTTTAGGTCTGCTGTTTCCAGATCTGAATGTTGAAGAGGGAACTAAATGGAACTTTCCCTGATCTTAAAAGGATTTCTGATGGTTCAGAGACCCTCCACCACCAATACTGAGGGTATGTGCTAGTTTTACAGTTGCCAGCCTCCAGGTGGGGCCTGGAGATCCCCTGCTTTTACAACTGATCTCCAGCTGACAGAGATCAGCTCCTCTGGAGAAAATGGCTGCTTTGAAAGGTGGACTCTATGTCATTGTACCATGCTGAGGTCCCTCCCCAAACCCCACCCTCTCCCAGATCCACCCCCAAAGTCTCCAGGTATATTCCAACCCAGACCTGGCAACCAAGGGCGTAGACTTTCCAATTTCCTGGGGCAGGGCTGGGGCTGGGCCAGAGACATTACAGGCCATTGTCTCCAGGGAAGGCTCAGCACGTCCTGGAAAAGTTCGGGGGGGGGGGGGCTCCAGCTCCCCAGCCCCCCTGAAGTTGACGCCTATGCTGGCAACCCTAGTTTCATAATTACAGTACAGTCTTGCAAGCAGTTAGTCCCTCCATCCCCCGGTGTGTATAATTATCTGAAACACATTGTATACTTTGGGAACATTTACTCTTAGTGACGTTGCAATCTACACAAATAATGTGTTTGAAAACTGAACTTATCCTGCTTTCAGTATTCATGTTCTCTAGAGCCAAACACCCCATATGTTCATACTGGTGATTTGTTTGTAATTTAAAATGAGCAGCATTTTGCACATATTTGTATGTGCACAGTTGGCAACATTTATCATCATATAAGCAGCCAGCTGGTAGTCAATATTGGTGCATGCTCAGAACTTAATTGCTGAGGTTGATGGGAATTGTAGTTTTCTCAGCTTCCAATTCAGTTACAGCAGTTTTAAATTGCAATTCCCTTCAGTGCCATCAGAAAGGCATACTAAAGAAACTTGGACAGAGTAATTTACAGGAAAGAAAGCCTCAATCTGGAAAGTCAGACAGTTGGAAGAATCATTCCTGTGGCAAGTTATAAGTTAATATAAAATAAATCTCATTATAAAAGAAGTCAGATGGGCACTTGGGTGTTGGCACATACATGGATTTTGTAAGCATGCTGAACACTCACAGATGCTTGAACATTTTTGAATATTTGAGAGGGATGCTTGCACAGGAAGTGTCTGCCCTTCACTACGCACTATGCAACTGCATAGAATATTTCATGTATGTATTTTTGTAGGGGTTCATGTATAGGATTCCCAACTCTGCCTCAACAAATGCTGGAAGATGAGGGGGGCAGTGCCTGTGGTGAAGAATGGGATGTCACTTGTGGGTTATGTTCTAGGCTACGTTTCCTTTCTCTATTATCATTTCCATAGAAACCAGGGGATGTTCCTATAGCATCACTATGTGGAGCTCATTTTATCTCCCATGGCTCAGTTCATGAGAAGCAGGAAATTTGTTTTGGAGGCTGGTAATTCCCCACCCTGGGGTGTGAGTAAATGGGTGATATACACATATATTGTATTTTTGTAATAGCAATTTTGAAATTTTTCACACTAGGTGAACATTTAACTACAAAAAGTATATATATTTAGGTGATTTGCCTACAGGACATTTCTGGGTAATGTTCTGCAGCACAACACTTCTGCATCTGTTAAGAATTTCTCATGGAAACTAAGAGAAAAGTGGACTACTCAATGGATGCTAAAATACTTATTCCATTAGAGTAGAGACTTGTGGAAGTCCTTCACCACACACTATCAACAGAGGTTAGAAAAAGTTCTGCTTTTAGCTATCCCATTTATGATTTAACTTTTCAGCACTCTTACCACTTATCACATTTTTCAAGGTCACCCTCTAACACTGTCTCCCCACTTCCCAAATCAATAAAAGCAACATCACACTTTTTTCAAAGAAAAAATTGTTTAAATTCAAGTTTCACAGAGAAAATTGTATTGCAACATCTCAACAGAAGGGCTCAGTTCTGTTCATGTTGAAATCTATAGACCCTTGGTGAATGCTGACTTCAAGAAGATCACAGTGTAAGTGAGGTCAGCAAAGCACTGAAGCAATGTGCAACCATCAGGCCTCAAACTCATTGACTTTTCTGAGGTTTAAGTCAAATATGTGATAATGCAATATAAGTAACCTGCTGGATGAGGTCTTCACATATCTTAAGTAACTCAAAGCTAATTCCTACTGAGCGAGTACACTTTTTTCATAGAATTAACTAGTGCTTACTTTGAAAGAACCTGATGCCTGCCATCATGAATGGGACTTCGGTTAGGTATCTAGCAAAGGGGCCAACTTGTTCCTCTGGACAGCCAACAACAGGGCATAGAGGCCAAGGCCTTCCCCTGATATTGTCTCCTGGCTCTGGAAGTCAGAGAAGTAGTGCTTCTGAATGTGGAGGTTCCCTTCAGTCATCTTGGCCAGTAGCCATTGATAGACTTATCCTCCATGAACTGTACACAGTGTTCCAAATGAGACTGCACTATAGATCTATACAGAGGCATTACAATATTGACCATTTTATTCTCACTCCCTTTCCTAATAATCTCTAACACAGAGTTTGCTGTTTCACCACTGCAGCACTTTCATTGAGTTATCCACTATGACCCCAAGATCTTTTTCCCTTTTAGTTTCAGCAAGTTGCCTATACTTGAAATTGGGATTTTTTTATCCCAATGTGTATACTTACTTTGCATAATTTATTCTGCTTCTGCTGTCCATGGAGAAGGTCAAGAAGTTATGCAGGAATCTCTACCACTATCCTCTGGAAATCTTATTCAGCTACTTATTTGGCTGCTGTAGGTTCCCAACTCCCCCAGGGGGCTGGGGAAACCCCCGCTCCAGCAGCCCGCTCCCCGCCAGCCCAGATTGGGCTGCCGGGGGGAACCCCACCCCCAAATTGCTGGGCTCCGAAGACGTGCCTGGCACGATGACATCACTCGGAGGCGATCTCATCGTGTCAGGCACGTTTCAGAGGGGACGCTCTACGGTTTTTCCTCGAATTAGAGAGGCCCCGCCCCAATGTGCCAGACGCAATGACATCACTTATGGGTGACATCATCGCAGCGCATGCGCAAAGCGCATGCACAGGAAGACTCCCAGCCAGCAATGGACCTCCCCCCTGCTACAATCAAGGTAGGACTTGGCAACCCTAGGCTGCTGGGATTTCATTTTGCATTGCCCACAGAGTTTCAAGCCTGTCTTCATAAGAGGTTGAAATGTGCTTTTTAAAAAAGAAAAAGGGAAAAAAACAAAATTAGAATTCCAGTTTCTATAACTGCTACCAACTTCTGTGCTTACAGATAACCCACAGGCCATTTAGCTATGAGAACTTTCCAGTGTTTTTAAGGTAGGGATCACAGCCCCCTGGTCTGGACAGGGGATCTCCCGATTTAGAGTGTGCTTCCTTGCACACTATTTCACTTGATGGAAGTGACACACATCCTGACTAATGGGACATTTGATACCAGACTAATTTGGAGAATTTGCACAGCTCATTTTACTAGTTGTAGCAAATACATAGCATTCAAGAAAGCAACACCTGGTCTCATTTATATATTTACGAGAAGCGGGACCTGCAGGATCCGCAGGGGGGGAGAGAAGGAGCCAATCTTTCTCCCCCCGCTGCCCCAGTGAGGCCCGTGGCTCTGCGCTGCATAGGCCTCGCCATCCCTTCTCCCCCCCGCCCCGGTGAGGTCCTTCCCCCCGCTCCAGCTTGCCCCGGCATGGCCTGTCTGGCACAGAGCCACGGGCCTCCCCGCTCTCTCTCCCTTCCACCCCCAGTTGCCCTGGCGAGGCCCACGCAGTACAGAGCTGCTGGGCCTCACCGCTCCCCCCCCCCCCTGCTGCCCCTGACTCTAAGTAAGTTTTCCTCCCACCCAAACCCCTGGCTCCGAGGCCTGAGCGGCTGAAGGCTGCTCAGCCCGCGATTCCCCCCCTCCAGCTCCCAGGCCTGAGCGGCTAAGAGCTGCTTGGGCCCGCCATTTCTCCCCTCCTACCCCCCTCCAGCTCCGACAGTGAGGCTTAGATTCCTCCCAACCGCCGGGCCGCCCCAGTTCCCCAGTTTACTTTTTGGGAAAAGTTTTTAAAAACTTTTAAGATTTTTCTGAAAATCTCCCTCCCCCCCAAGTGCCCCCCTGCATAGATTTAGCTATCCGCACGTGGGGGGGGGGGCACTTCAGAATTAGTATATAGACATACAAAATTCTGAATGCATGTATTTTTGGATGGGTGTCATTGTATAATAAGGAATATTGACCACTGAGGAAGGCCCATAGGGGCCAAAATGTGTATGGTCCTTAGGTCAAAGGTTTTATCCATCAGTTTGATATGTACTGCAATTAGTTCTAATGAACCAAGTTTTAAATGTCTGATACTTTGACTGTCTCTTTTAATTTTATTATGTTTTATTTATGTGTACACCCTAATAAATGTCTATATTTTTCATAATCATTCTTTTGTTAGCTTGACCCTCTCGGTTCACAGCTATTTTTTGGGTTGAGTTCCCCCCCTTTTCTTTTTGCTTTTTGGTGGAGGGGGAATCCTGTCCCCAAATGATATTTATTCGGCCACTTTCAGTATTTACCTTCCCTAATCACTGAAGGCTTGCAGCCATTTGAGTGGTCCCTGATCTAATCAGGGAGGGGCTTCTAACTGGGGAAGTGGGAAATGCAACTGATAGCTAAAAAGGCTTGCAGCTGTTTGCAAGCTTTTTCAGTGATCAATTTCACACACACCCCATTAGAAGCTTGAGGAGGGAGTGAAACTGGCTGTTAAATGACTGGCAGTCATTTGAGTGGTTCCTTTTGCTTAAATGGCTGCATCGGGAATGGAACTTCCAGTTTTACCAGAAGTGGCCCAAAAAATCATTGAAGTGGGACATTCTTGCCCAACCACCCACCCGGAATGCCCCCAAAGGCTGCCACCAGCAAGGTAAGAGGACCTGGCAAACCTCTTTTAAGTTGCTAGAAAGGATGGCATCACTAGATTGACAGTTTAAGTATTGCAGACATGAAATAAACAGCAATTTTGGAGGGAAAGGGAGTTACAGCATCAGCACAGAGGAAATGCCTTTCCATACCTTCATTCCATGGCACTGATGTGTTGTTTAAGTAGGGTTGCCAGCTCCAGTTTGGAAAATGCCCAGAGATTTTGGAGATGGAGCCCGAGGAGGATGGGGTGTGGGGGAGGGGACAGACTTCAATGGGGTATAATGCCATAGAATCCACCTTCCAAAGCAGCCATTTTCTCTAGGTAGAATCTCTTTGTCCTGGAGATCAGTTTTAATAGTGGGAGATCTCCAGCCACCATCTGGAGGTTGGCAACCATATGTTTAAGCTCTTCCAGGAGGACATGTGCAATTGTTCAGATCCCTTGATTCATCTGGAATCAAAGACAGTGATTTTGTGTTAGGGACCAAAGTGATTGGCCCTGCCCAAGTGAGTGGACTTTTTAAAATGTTAAAGCAGCCACTGAAAAGTGTCTCCACATTGCTGATGCAATATTCAAAGGACATCACAGAGGGAGCAGGTTGCATCACAAAGTGTTCTCCTTGTAAATACAAATGCAACCAAACCCTCCCTCCCATGTATGAGAACAATGTAGAGTGACAAGACGGGAAGGCCGTTAGCTAGCCATGACAACATTTCATCTCAGGATTTCAGGAATAATCACCATGTTCCATACATTGTCCCATGGTGATTTATTTGCTTTAAAATATCCTCTGTTCTCCTGCATAGTAAAGTATTATTCATGTAACTTCATAAAATCCTAATGCCCTCTTAAGAACAACAGCTGTTTAAGTCTGCTACTTTAGTATATAATCCTCTCATTCAACAATGCATTCTCTGCTAACACTAAAATGCATTGGTTGTGGGGCCTTGCCAAGAAAATATACCCTGTACTCAAATGTCTGTTGTCTTTTGGTGATATGCCAACTGATATGCTCCACTGTGCTCTATCTCTTAGATAAGTATTCAAAACATGCCAAAACATTCCACATTTTCCCTGTGTCTCACAAACTAGGAATTATCCAAAATAATGGATTTTGAATGCAATGGCAATAAAACCATAACATGCCCAAACCATGCTAAAGGCCAGGGTGTCTGGCCATGGACAAATAAGGGGCGTTGCAGTCACAGAATTTTGCTGCAGAATATTATCCTCCTGGGATTCAGTTAAAAAAAACTGAAACGCTGATGGAAGGCATAAAGCAAACCAGAAATATATTTAAAACATAAAGGGCTGTATGGCATCAGCTTCCATGTCAATAAACAACCTTAGCTTGGGTTATATAGAAGCAAATTCTAAATTCAAAAGTCTTGACTTCAGCTTTTGAAATGCTTATCATAAGAACAGAATAAGAGCCCTGCTGGATCAGACCAATAGTTCATCTGGTCCAGTTACTCTAGATGGCCAACAACAAGGCATAGAGGCCAAGACCTCCTGGCTCTGGGATTCAGAGGTTTCATGCCTCTGAATGTGGATGTTCCCCTCAGTCACTGTGGCTAGAAGACTTATCCTCCATGAATCTATCTATTCCCCTGGAATTGTCCCACTGAAGGCAGTCAAGGGAGTAAAATCATTATTGTGGCCAAAGCAGATTTCTAGGCTGGGTCCAGTGATCCAAGGGCACAAGGACCCTGTATCCATCCTATATTTCCCTCTCCCCTATATTCCTTTCCAACCCTGGGGAAAATTGATTACTAGGATCATGGGTCTCATGTAGACTAACAAATCAGGTGTGTCAGGGAGCTGTACTCAAGAGTAGAATGGGGCAAAATTGCTCTCTCCTCTGAACTCCATCGATGCCACTTCACTGATGGAAGAGGCAGGAAGGGTGTTTTCAGCCACAGTGTAGCCTCCTTACCTGTGCTGCTATTAGTCAACTTTCCTTGAGTTGGGAAGGACTGTTGAGGGGACAGGAGTGGAAGGAAGATTTGCAGCCATCACCACTTTTTGCGAACTGATCGCTTGATCCAGTCTCCTGGTCTTTTGTTTTGCCCTGTACAGTTCCAGTCAAAATAATGAGATTTTGGCAATAACAAATAATGTCATACTTGAACTGGAAAAAATAATTTAAATAATGATTAGTCATATGATGAGCAAGGCTTGTACAATGAAACATCAGATGTTTGGTGTAGTCGTTAAGTGTGTGGACTCTATCTGGGAGAATCGGGTTTGATTCCCCACTCCTCCACTTGCACCTGCTGGATGACCTTGGGCATTGCTCTGGCACAGCTGTTCTTGAAAAAGAGCAGCTTCTGTCAGAGCTCTCTCAGCCCCACCTACCTCACAGGGTGTCTGTTGTGGGGAGGGGAAGGGAAAGGAGATCGTAAGCCGCTCTGAGACTCCTTTGGGTAGTGAAGGGTGGGGTATAAATCTACATTATTATTATTATTATTATTCCATAACATTGTGAAGAAGTCAAATTGTATGTTTATAGAAAAGTTGAGAGATGTTTATTTGTTGCATATTTTACTTGTACTTTACTACTGCAAGAAATATTTTAAAAACTGAACAAATATCTTTAATGATTGTAGTAGAGGAAACTAGTGGTAAGCATGGGTAACTGTTTTATTCTACTAAAGAAAACCATGGTGCATTATCCCCCCCCGCCTCCTTCGTTGTGCTTTAAACAACAGAAGATTCAGTAGGTGCAGCTTTATCCAGCATTGAAATGCAAGTAGGAGAGCTCCTGATGAATTTCTGCTTGCTGTATCACAAGCACCAGGGAGGAAAGTCCTAGAACAACCATGTTGCAAGTGTGTAGAGTGATTCCCAGAAGTAAATTTTGCTGTGCCCATGGGCCTAGTGCCAGGTAAGTGTTCACAGAATGGCAGCCTAAATTAGTCTTTGACACAGTTTACAGTTCCACAGTTGGATCCAAACTGAAATGAAAACAATGGGATGGCTGTCTCTGGTTTCAGTGGGCTTTGAATAGGCAGCACTCTAATTTGTGGGACAGAAATCAGAACACAAATGATATATGATTGATAATAGATTAAATCCATGACAATCAGATGAATGGATTCAGGGGTAAAAAGGACACATGGGGTACTGGGAAGCTACAAAAACCAACATATGAATAATAACCATACAATAGGTTGGCACGAGTAAGATTTGACAGGGTGTAAAATCAAGGTACGTAGACTAATTATACACTGTTCCCATTTGCCACTTGCCATCACTTTGGCTTTGTATACCACAATGATCTATAATTGGTCTTTAATTTGTTTATTTATTTTCATTATATATTTGCCTTTTCCCCATATGACACGCTTGAGGCAGCTTTCGACAATGAATCAATGATTGAAACCACTAAAACAATGACCAATAACAATAATAATAAGCAGCAGTATCAAAAGTTAACAAAATAAGCACAGCACACGGTAAACCTACAAGAGCAATTCTAAATAGTAAAAGCATGCCAGCAGAGATGATCTCTTAATAAGCAAATAATTAAAAGCATAATAAGTGCAGATGTTAATACCAGAGTTTTTAAAATCCAGTGAAAAGAGCTTCAGCAAATTCATTAGAGAATTAAAAGCATAACAAACAGAGTGCATGTGGCAAGATGATTAAAACCACATATGGCACATTTCTATTTGTGATGACCTGGTGAAGTGTTTAAAGCATGTTGTGGTGCCTGTAAACCCAGAGTGATCTACATATATGATGTGACTTTGGCTGTAAGATAGCTATGAGTTCAAGGTCACCCAGTGGGTTTCATAGCTGATCAGGAATCTGAACCAAGGTTTCCCAAGTCCTATACTCAGTCCATCATACCTCACATGTAAGCTCTGATTATGTCATCAAGCCTACCATTATTTTCTCTCTGCCCCCAATCTCAATTTTCCAAACATTTGTAATGGGGTAGTAACACTGGGCTTTAATGATGTGATCAGATACTATAGTCACAGCCTCCTCCCTGTGTAATAGTTGTGGGCCACCAAGTCACAACTGAATCATGGCAACCCTAAGACCATGGGGTTTTCAAGGCAAGAGGGTCTTTTCCTGTGCTGATTTCACAGTGGTGTGAAATTTCACTCCAGGGGGTCTAAGTGCACTAATCAACAGCAATTGTTTAAAGCAGAATGAAGCCGGTTGCATACTAGCTTGACCACAGGAGGGCAATTAGTAGATGTGGACATTTCAGTGGCAGCACGGTTTCATACCGCACAGAAGTATGGGCAGGGTTTTTTGGAACTAGAATGATTTCAGCGGGAAAGTCAGATGTAAAAACAGCCTTACACATAACAAACCAGTCTTCTTTGGTGGTGTCCCAGCCAAGTACTAACCATGGCCAAACCTGCTTAGCTTAATACTTCTGACAAGATTAAGCCATTCATGGCTATTCAGGCTGCACAGTAAGTGTTTGGGTGGCTGTTTTACAAATATTAAGTGGGAAGCAGGAAGGACTATAGCTCTTTTTGTTCTACCACTAAAGAATGGAGAAAAATGTACTGCTTTGATAGTTTGAGGTATCAGCCATCCCCGTGATTAATAGAACAAAGCAATTCTAAAAATAATTTCTAAGAGATTTTCCTTACATGATTCCATTTTGGACTGAGCTTGCTTCCTTGTGAGGAAAAAAAAAATCCAGAATTTCTCACAAATTTAGTGGCATCATGCTCTGTATTTATGGCCCTCCGGGGATGCTGTCATCATTATAATAACACTTTATAATAACAACATTATAGTAAATATCTCTTGCACTTCAAGTGTTTAAAGTAGTTTATAGACTTTATTTTGGCAATCTCTATAACATCTCTATTAGGTAGATCAGTATTATTAACTGTATGTTGCAGGTGGTGGTGCTGGGGCTGACAAAGAGTAGGTTCTTTCAGTCTGCCTAATGAGTTCATGGCTGAGGTAAAATTTGAACCAGGGACTTCCCAGCTTATGCTCCCCTTATTAGCCACTAAACCAGATCAGATATTCAGGTGTGTGTTGCTCTTCTACCTCACCACTTTTCTCACCCATCAGTCTTTATTTTTTTATATCCTATGTACCCTGTTTTGTGGCCATGGTACAGATATGAAGTAGTGTGTCAAATGGCATTCTATTACAAATAGTCCAGTGACTTTCAGGTACACCACTGCATAGTGGAAAACACGCTGAAGGCTTTTGCAGAGATTTCCAGAAATGACTCTTATTAGGATTCCTGGTCCCTGAATTAACTGTATCCAAACTTCTTTCTGACACTGCAAGTGTGGCAGTGTGAGGTTACCATCTGGGGAAAGCTTTCAGAGAATCTGCAAGGAAGGAACAAAGAAGTAGGTGCTAGTGGATCAAGGGAGTCACAAGGGACTTACAGCAGGGATGAAAAGCTGTTTGTGGTGCTGGGAAGATTGCACAGCCATCAGGGAGCCATCTGGGAAAAATCATTTTATTTATAACTTAAGTAATAGCACAAACCATGTAGCAAATCGATTTACTGGTGGATACTAGCTATTGTCTGTTTGTCCAGACAAACAGCATCTCGTTTTAGTGTACTTACTCCAATGCAGTAATAACAAGGAAGGAACACAAATTTTAATTATGTTTTCCAAAGACTATGTAAGTATTGAAGACACACACAATTTTTTTTACTAACTTGCTGTTGAAAATATGTCATTAAAAGCTATGAGTCTGATTTTCTGCTCTGCTGCTTGGGATATTAACCAAAATGATAAAGCATTCATTCTTTGAAGGAAAACAAGTGGAGGGAAATAAATGCCGAAGGTCTCAAGCTGCAGATATTATTAGAATGATACTGCGCTGAGAAAGTTCAATGCCCTTCACTTGTTGGTTTCTGGTATGCTGAAAGCAAACGCTGGTATGAGAAGCCAGAATGACGAATTTTGGAAGTGATCTAGGGAAACATAAATGACAGATCTCTGCAAGGAAGTCAAAAGCTCCGTCAATCCAATTTTTTTTAGTACAAATGATGCTTTGTTTTCAGAATTTTTCTTTGTCGACATGAACATGAGCAGTATGTCAGCTTCAGCTGCTGTCGACAGAATATGCATTTGACAAGAAACACCAGGATGTAGGCTTTCATATCACAAATGATTCAAATTAATTTGTGCTTTCCTTCACTTGTTTCTTCCCTAATTCTGCAAGCTTGACTTCATACCCAGTGAAACTTACATTTATTTGCAATCTCACTGCTTACACTCTGCTGAACAATAAAAGAACAATAAACTTAATAAAAAGCCCAAGTGATTGGAAATTGCTATGGGAATGGTAGTCCAGTATGAAAGCTATAAATTTACTTGTATACTTATGACATTGTCAGCTAATTTTTATGAAAAGCCCATCACAGAACATTGTGCCAAAACACTGTGATCACTTGCATGTCACACATCATACTTCCCCTGATAACAAAATAGAAAATGCATCATAAAATGATGCTTCGAACCACAAATTCATCATGAAAAGCTTGCTATCTTCAGTAAAGTTCCTTCCCTGACCCTGTCTTGCACCTGAGTATTGAATTAATCATTGTCTTTCTTCCAACATTAAGAAATACCCCAGTGGCATTTTTGATGAAATTTAAAGCAAATTAAGACCACCAACATATAATGTCATTAGCTGTTTGACAGATACTGCACAACACCTATCTCCACAGCTCTTCAAACAGTGTGACAGAAAAGCAAAACCAAGGCTCTTCAGGACTGGCATTTCTTCATATAGTTAGGTTTTGTATTATTTTTTTTGGACCTTCAGGGTGGTGAAAGCACCATATTTGGAGTGAGTTGCACTGATCATTGTAGTCTTTATCACATGTCTCTATCAGCAGTCCCAATCTTTTTGCCTTAAGGAGCAGAGAGTCATATGTAGAAAATTGGTTCTGCGACTGCCATTACAGCCCTTCCTTGAGAGAAATTGCCTGAGGTGGATGTAAGGCCACAAGAATATAGGCTTCGTCCTCAGGGAAATTGGGTCAGAAGCTGACAAAGTGTTCCATCTGTGACTTGTGGCTAACAGCCACTCATGGACCTCTGCTCCATATTTTTACCCTACCTGCCGCAACTCCCAACAACCAGGCCACTGTGGAGGTTCCTGGGGACCCTGCCGCAGCTGCAACAGCTCCTGGGGACTGCCATGCTGGATGCAGGACCCCAGAGGGCCAAGCCATACCCACTCCTGCTCCCAAGGTGGGGGGAAAGGAGGGAGGGATAGCCTGAGAAAGGGTGGGGGCGATAAAGAGGAGGAGATTGAGAAGAGGTGGGGGAGAGAAAGGGGGGATATTGAGAAGGAGTGGAGGAAAGAGGAGGGTATTGTTACTATGGCTAAATCTGTCTGAACCAAGAATGGACTCATCTGATGCACTAGCTGAAGCCAGGTAAATCTCTCCTTCTCCTTTTCCTCCTCTTCTTCCTCCTGCTGGAAGGGCTCTCCCAAATCCAGAGGGGGGGATTGGTGGAAATAGGTACAACCTTATATATGATTACTAGCACCTTTAAAAAAAATTAAAAAGCACTGAGTGTACTGATGATGTAAATTGCCATAACAGACTAGAATCCTCTATCAGAGAAATGGTTCCTCTCTTTTGTGAATGTCATCTGACAACTTCCAATAAAAGCACAATGTTTCCCATCTCCAGCCTGTGGTGGCAGTTCAGTATCTTAGGCTACAGCACTTCACATAACACTTCTGTATATCACAAGAGTTGAGAAATAAAGTTGGTTCACAAAAGTTGCAAGTAGGACAATTTTTTCTCTAAATTATCAAAAAAATTGACAGATCTAGCAGAAGAGAAATGTAAGAAATCTTCTAAACCTTGGTTTTGCCATTGTGATAACATAAAAGGAGATATTTCACAAAGAGAAAAAAAATTAAATGACATGACATTGAAGATGTTTACTTCTTTTATCATATTATATATGAATCTTTTATAAGTTTTCCATGAACTATATTAATTAAAAATTAGTTTAGGGAATATTTTTATGGTTCCCAATAAGATATTGCATCAATACAGATTTTCACAGATTATTTTAAATTTGAAATGCAGAGTTCCCCCTGAGTATGTAGAATAAAAAGTAAAAAAAAATAATATTAAGGTATTCCGTTGTGCATGTTTTAAGGTTTGGAGGTAAAAATGATGCCTAAGTGATTTATATGAAATATATTCCATAGTGTTCAGCTCTTGGGTTACTGTTATTAAAATGTTTCTTGGGGTATATGTCATAGAATCATAAAGTTGGAAGGGGCCATAGAGACCATCTAGTCCAACCCCCTGCTGAATGCAGGATCAGCCTAAAGCAACTCTGACATGTGTTCGTCCAGACAATATTTGAAGACTCCCTGTGAGGGGAAGCTCACCACCTCCCTAGGAAGCCAATTCCACTGCTGAACCACTGTGATGGACCTTACTGTTTAAGAGGCTTAGAAGTGCTGTACCAACAACTAAAGGACTGTGAAGGGTTAATTCTTCACAGAGCCAGAGACCCTTAAGTGACAGGCTGCTGTAAGTAATCTGATTGGTTAGCATCAGCTGAGCAGAAAGTCTTGAGAGCACTGGATGCTGAGGAGACTCAGTTAGATTTCTGCCTTAACTGAGAAGAGACATGTACTGAGACCATCTGAGAATAGCCCTGACAGAAAAAGGGTTTCTTGCTGACAGAGTCAGATTTCTACCTTGACTGAATGCAGTCTGAATTCATCATTAGCTGAGAGCAGTTTGAATACAGAGAACTAGGGGAGAGTTTGGCAAGGAAGTTTAGGTAGTATCCCATTCAGGCCAAAGGAAAGAGGATAGATTTTCTAGAGAGAGGATTCCTTACTCAGTCAAACAGGGAGAGTTATCTCAGAGGAGTTCAGAATTCCCTGGTTTGGTCTAATTACAAACTGCCTGTACTCAAGAAGAGTAGTAGTGTTCCAAGAACAGGTTTGGATGCTGGGAAGAGAGTACCAGTTTTCTGGGCATCAAAAGAGTCAGCAATTACTCAAATAAAAAGTACTAGAGTGGAACAGTGAAATAAAAGCTTCTCAATATAAAGATCTAAGTAACTGTGAATAAATTAAGAACCTCTCAATAGCCTGATATATAAGAACAAAAATATGTGCTTGTACTAAGTTTACCTCCATAATTTCACCCCCCGATTTCTCCTGACCTTTCCATTTGATGTTAAATAAAACCTTCTGTTATTTTTGAAGTTTAAAGTGTCTCAAGTGCCATTTTCAAGGGTTTAAGTTAAAGGGTGATCCTATCCTTTCCCTCAGGTTCCTGAGCTAAGCAAAATGTCATGAGTGCCTCTGGGGATCTGCCTTCTGCGGATCTAAGTGAGGTGGAGGATCAGCTCCCAGCTCCAGAGGAGCCTCCACCTGAGCCAGATGAGGCTCAAGCAACCACCTTCCAGGCTTTTGCCCCAGCACCAGCTGAGCCACAGCTAAGTTCAAGCACACCTGATTCACCTCCAAGGGTGGAACGTCTGAGATCCCGATGCAGGCAAGACTTAGCAGTGAGAAGGAAAGAGGCACACCTGCGTGGTCGCAGATCACTAAGCCCCAAGTTTTAGTAGGAGCCGGGACCTCACTGCCAGCCCCTAACTAGCACAGGAAGTGGCTGAGTATTTTAGGCACAGCACAGAGACTACCAACTTGTGCTAGCAACAAGTCTTCTTGGCTAAGTTCTGCACCCATTCGGCTTGTGACTGTTTCTGGAACCTCTGGCTTTTGACTCTGGACCTGCTTGACTTTGGCTCTGTTGACTCCTTGGACTGGTTTACTTGTGAGTTTTCCCGCTTTGACCCTGGCTTGGACTGACTCTGCTTCTGGCTCAGTGTTTTGGACTTGGCAATTGGTTCCTGCTTTGCTTTGACCTCGGATTGTTCCGGACTTCTGCTTGACTCCTGGCCTGTTAGCACCCAGCCCTTGACAGAAATAACCAAAATATATCTGACTCACAGGGTGGGATAGCCAGGGTTTCATCAGGGAAGAAGAAAGCATGTTAGCAGGGCTGCTCAGTCAGTGAAGAGCTAGAAAAAATGGAGGGAAAATTTAGCCTCAGAGGGAAGTGGAAGGTGTCTATCATAATCACTTTTACTGTAAAAAATATTTCCCCTAATATTCAGATGGTCTTTTTCCACCTGTAGTTTAAATCCATTATTGAAAGTCCTGTCCTCTGCCGCTAACAGAAACAGCTCCCTGTCCTCTAAGTGGCACCCTTTCAAATACTCGAAGAAAGCAATCATGTCCCCCATCAGTCTCCTTGTCTCCAGGCAACGTTACCAAGTCCCTCAGCCTTTCCTCATAGGGTTTTGTCTCCAGGCCCCTGATCATTTTCACCACTCTCTTCTGCACCCGCTCCATTCTGTCCACATCCTTCTTGAAATGAGGCCTTCAGAACTGCACACAGTACTCCAGGTACAGCCTGACCAATGTGGCGTACAGTGGGACTATGACATCTTGCGATTTGAATGTATGCCTCCGTTGACACACCCCAAAACTGCATTAGCCTTTGCAGCTGCATCACACTGACTCCTCGTATTTTGCTTACAGTCCACCTATACTCCAAGATCTTGTTCACACACATTATTACCCAGAAGTATATTTCCCATCCAGTATATTTGCTTCTCATTTTTTTTACCCAGATGTAGAACTCTGCACTTTTTCTTGTTGAATTGCTTCTTCTTCACATCTGCCCAGTTTTCCAGTATGTTCAGAGCTTGTTGAATTCAATCTATCTTTGGGGTGTTTGCTACTTCTCCCAATTTGGGAGGAGTCATATGCAAATTTAATTAGTCTCTTCACCCCTCATCCAGATCATTTATAAAAATATTGAAAAGTACAAGATCCAGAACTTAGCCCTGTGGCACCCCCCTGAACAACTCCTCCTGAGCAGATGAAAAGTCATTGACAACTACTCTTTGGGTTCAGTTCCATCCAGGGCTACTTTGAGGCCAGAACCTACCAGAATGGCATTACGGCTTGCTTCCAAGCCTGCCCCTCCCCTTCCTGTCCTGGGTCGGTCTTTCCACTGCCAGCCACTGCAAGACAGCTCTGCAGCAGAGACCGAGGCAGCCCGGGCAGAGGTGGGGCTCTAGCTGCCTCAGCCCACCTCAGATCCGTGATGAGCCACCTGGCTGTCCCTGCCACAGGAAGCCAGCAGGAAAGGGCTCCACATGACCAATCTCTGAGCAGAGATCGGGCGTGCAAGGCCTTCCGGCTCCCTGCACTTAAAAGGTGCTTTCTTTAAGTGCAGGGAGCCAGCCTTGCTGGTGCAGGGAGGGTGGCGGCGAGGGCTTGATCTGGGGGTGGGCCATGGGGGTGCTGTGGGCTTGATCAGGGTGGGCCATGGGGGGGTGGCAGGGCCTTGGTTGGGGATGGGAGACCCTCCCTCCATCCCCATCTCTTTGCCCTCTTTCTTTCCCTCCCTCTTTCCTTCTCTTTCTTTCTTTTCATCTTTCCTTCTCTCTTTCTTTCCCTCTTTCCCTCTTTTAAGACCTTTAAGACCAAGGTTTATTCAAGTACAAGCTCTCCCTCCTCTGTGAGGGCAGATTTGTGTGCCCCCCCCCCATAGCTAGCAATCCAAAAGAGTCCAATGGCACCTTTAAGATCAAGGTTTATTCAGGTACAAGCTCTCCCTCCCCTGTGAGGGCAGATCTGCACTGTCAGGGGTGCGGCCTAATATGCTAATGGGTTTCTGCTGTTGGATGTGGCCTATTATGCTAATAAGTTCCTGCTAGGCTTTTTCTACAAAAAGAGCCCTGGTTCTATCCAGCTATCAATCCTAGAGTCCAGTCTGCGGTCCTCCAGTTTACCCATCAGAACATCATGGGAAACCCTGTCAAAAGAGTTACTGAATTCCAGGTAAACAATATCCAGGGGTCATTTCGAGCAGGAGCTCGGGGGAGCGCAGCTCTGGGAGTTGGTGCCAGCCCGCCCGCCCCCCCCCCCACGGGGGAATGCCTGCTTGTGTCATGGCTGCAGCAAAATGACCCCGTCCCCTGGAAAGGTCCTTGTTCCTCCGACCAGCCTTCTGAAGGCTTCAGCCACCACTGAAGCTATCCTCCCAGAATAGTGGTATTTCTGAGGCTTGGATTAGTAGTTGTCCCCTCTCTGCCAGCTTTATTTTCTTTTCTTTCTTTTCTTTCTTTCTTTCTTCTCTCTCTCTTTTCTTTCTTGCCTTCTGACATACTTCTGGTGATGTCAGGTGGTGTAACATATGCAAATGAGTTATGCTAATGAGTTATGCTAATGAGCTCCTGCACCTCTTTTTCTACGAAATGACCCCTGACAATATCAATGGTATTCCCAAAATCCAGTAAGCTCGTAATTTGATCAAAGAAGGAAATGAGGTTGGTCTGGCAGGACCTATTGGGGACAAATTTGGGCTGACTTCCCTGGATCACCAAGTTGTCCTTCAAAGTACCTTTGCTGGGACAGAAGTCAGACTGGCTGGCCTGTAGTTTCCTGGGTCAATCTTTCTCCCTTTTTTGAAAATATAGATGACATTCACCCTCCTCCACTCTTCTGGCACATCTCCTGTCCTCTAAGAGGTCTTGAAGATGATGGACAAAATCTCTGCAAGGTCTCTAGAAAGTTCTTTGAGCACTCTCAGGTACACACCATCTGGCCTGGGAGATTTGTACGCATCCAGTGCTGCCAGGTGTCTCTCAATAACCTCTCTGTCCACATCAACCAGCATCCTGGCTGCCATGCCATGCCATGCCATGCCAACTCCTATCTCTAGACAAGCCTATTTCTTTTTCAAGGAAAAAAACCTAAGGCAAAATAGGCACTGAGTCTTTCTGCTTTCTCTCTGCCCTCTGTCTGAGTGTCTCCATTTTCAAGAGCAAGACTGAGGGCACAGTCCAGGCCAAATTAAGCGCTCTGATATCCCATTGATTTTGGGGAATAATTATGTGCTTATTTAAATCTCCACCACAGAAATTGATGGGACTTGGGGTATGCCCTGGTTGTGAATATAAACATCTCTTCCAGTTCTGTGTTGTTATATTATTTTAAATAAGTACAGTTTAAGGCAAGTATGTGAATAACATAAACATTTATTTATATATAGAAGAGCTACATGTTATAGTTTCTCCAAGGCCCTTATTCTTAACCTACTCTCCTATGTCTTAAGATAACTACCCTAACCAACACTGCAAGGGTATACCAGAGCAGAAAAGCCTCTCATATAGCTAGCTTCCTATGATGGGGTGGAGAAGGAAGAGAACTGTGAGATCATGAACATGGAATTTTCAGTTGTTTCCCTCCCCAACTACTAATGATGCAATAAGTAATAGAAGAAAAGCCCAAGGTGGAAAATATGTGAACTCAGTTCTAAAGAGACTGATGTATCCTTCAGAATGACAATTCATATGCATGTTAAAAAATAAAATCAACAAAACTGGATATACCATGGAAAGGACATACACAATCCCACCACCAGTAAGTGTGGTTTCACAGCAACTCAACATATCTTTTCAAGAATATGTGCACTGCTTGCCTTGAACCTTAAGGGACTGGATTCTGCAAGACAGCTTGCTATCCAGTGTAAAGAAAGGTAATGTTTGACAAGGCAATCTGTCAGTAAAACTGCTGCTCTCATTCATCTGAGTATCTGCAAGTCCTGTGTGAGAGGTCGACTGCACTAGGGAACATCATTCTATCACAGGACAAAATAAGGTAAGATCAGAGTTTCTTAGTTTCTGTGCTGTGGCTTTCGAAGTGGCATGATCTAGTTTATACACTAGATTGCTTCCTAATTCCACAATGTCACAAGAAGGTTATACTTGAAAGTCAAGGATTTCATCTACTTACATATACAAACTTTGGGTTATATAGTACAATACCCTTCCATTAGGAACATTAGTAGCTGTTAGATGGTGCTTATGTGGAATAGCTGGAGCAGCTGGAAATGGACCAGAGGTTGTCTCTGTCTTTTGCTATAGTGGGACATTGCTTTTCTGCTGGATGTCTCTTGGAGATAGAAGCTTGGGTGCTCTATTACCAAACGTAAATTGAGATGCCATTGGTGAACAGAAAAAGAAATCTTAGCACAAAGAGTGATTAAAATGTGGAATTAGCCCTCAGAGACATAGACAACTTTAAAAGGGGATTAGACAGATGCATGGAAAATAGGTCTGTCACAGCAACTAGCCATGGTGACTAAAGGGAGCCTCCACATTCAAAGACAGTAAACCTCTGATTATCAGGGCCAGGAGGAAACATCAGGGGAAGGCCTCAGCCTTTATGCCCTGTTGTTGGTCCCCCAGAGAAACTGGTTGGCCACTGTGTAAGAGAGGATGCTAGACTAGATAGCCCACTGGTCTGATCCAGCAGGGCTCTTCTTATGTTCTTGATCTATGTGGAATTGCCCATGAACTATGCAAAGGAGTCAAAGAAAGAATTGTTAAATAAACAGTGGATATAATTTGATGCTCAGTTTCTCCCATAGGTTGCACATGGGATAGTAATGCCCAGCAGTCCTTTCGTAGAAAAAGAGGTGCAGGAGCTCATTAGCATAACTCATTAGCATATGCCACGTCCCCTGACATCACCAGAAGTGTATCAGAAAGGGAATGTCAGTTTCAGCCCCATTATACCCTATGGGCCATTGAAATCAATGGCAAAAGCTCATAGGGTATATGAGGGGCTGGAGGAAAGGGGGTTAGAGGGAGAGGCTTCAAACTTGCAGGGTAGCTGCTGGGACCTCTCCTCGAAATACCCACCAAGTTTCAAGAAGATTGGACCAGCGAGTCCAATTCTATGGGCCCCCAAACAGGTTGTCCCATCCCCTCCATTGTTCTCTATGGTGGGAAAAATGTTAACTTTTTTCCTTTCTCTCCTCCACCTTCCTGCCTTCCTTCCTCTCTCTCCCCTTTCTATCTTTCTTTCTGTCTTTCTCTCTCTCTCTCTCTCCCCACATTTCTTTCTTTCTTTCTCTTTCTCTCTCTCCCTCCCCCTTCCTTTCTCTCTCTCCTCCCCCTTCCTTCCTTTCTCACTCCCCTATCTCTCTCTCTCTTTCTTTCTTTCTCTCTCTCCCCCTCACCTACCTACCTACCCACCTTTCTTTCTTTCTTTTTGTTTCATTTTGTTCTTTGTGTTTTTATTAAAAAATTATTGAAAAGGGGGGGATGTAAAAAAGCAGAGAGCCTGGAAAATGCTGCTTGTGACAATATCTTTTAATTTTTGAGAATCTCTTTAGTTTTCTCATGGCATCTTCTGCTTAAGAAAAGTAAGTTTGAAGCCTGAGTTCATTGTTGTGTCTTGTTGGGAATGGCTTGCAAATATATGTGTGTCTAAAGTCTGTATTAAAGTGGTTTGGTGCTTACTGCCATGCAAGAGAAAACATCTGAAAAAGTAGCTTCATTGTTGTGTGTGTTGGCAGAACACTTGACTGTTGCATGGGAGACTTTGGGGGACATCTGCAGAGAAACAGAGTTGTAACTAAAAATTAGCATGGTCAGCAGCACTTTGGAGATTGCCTGTTTTGTGAAATTTAAAAAGTGGGCAGAGTTGATGAAGATGATTGTCCCTCTTCTCCTGCCACTGGGCTGACATCTGCCTTTAATGGGCCAGCAAAGTTGATGTTCTTAAACTTCCTAATAAGAAAGATTTCTGCTTCTGATGAGTTGATTTCCAACAATTGGTGATCTTGTGATGGTAGTGATACTTTTATGTGGTAAAGACCACCTGTTCACAGGATAATTTTACCTATGGAACAGACTCTGCATGGTAACCACTCCACTGGTACATAATTGCTTGTAAAAAGTATTATAGTATAATAATTCAGGTGGGTAGCCGTGTTGGTCTGAAGCAGCAGAACAAAGTTAGAGTCCAAAGTTTCATCCAAGTTATAAGCTTTTGTGTGCATGCACACTTCTTCCATCTGAAGAAGTGTGGGTGGCACATGAAATCTTATACCTTGAATAAAATTTTTTACATTGAATAAAATAGTCCACAAACTACTCCCGTCCAGTGCATCCACAAACCTAGAAGAAGAAGAGATTGGATTTATACCCCGCTCTTCACTACCCAAGGGAGTCTCAGAGCGTCGTACGAACTCCTTTCCCTTCCCCTCCCTACTCCTTTCCCTTCCCCTCCCCTGTGAGGTAGATGGGGCTGAGAGAGCTCTGAGACAACAGCTGGTACAGAGCTATGGCTTGCCCAAGGTCATCCAGCAGGTGCAAGGGGGGGAGTGGGGAATCAAACCCGGTTCTCTTAGATTAGAATCCACACACTTAACCACTACACCAAACTGGCTCCTAGCGTTGTTCTGCCAGTGAACTAGGGTTGCCAACTCCAGGTTGAGGAAATCCCTGGAGATTTGGGTGGGGTTTAGGGGAAGGAGGGACCTAAGCAAGGCATAATGCCATGGACTCCACTTTCCAAAGCAGCCATTGACCTGATCTCTGTAATTTGGAGCTCAGTTTAATTCCAGGAGATCTCCAGACCCCACTTGTAGGTTGGCAACCCTAAAAAATCATATTCAGTGTACAAGTTCTGCAGGAAGGCAAGCTGATTTCCATGGGAACCTAACCTTTAGGAATTGATTCCAATCCAGTGTGGGAATAATTGTTGGACATAAGATATTGGGTTCAGGCAAGATTTTGTATAGATGGGACAGAAAATAATGTTTTTATTGGTTTTGTCAAAACTGTTTTGACAACAAGGTAAACAGAATAAGAAGCAAAAGGTGGATGTGGCTGGATGACCACACTTCTGGTAACATTGGGTGTGGCCTAATATGTTAATGAGCTGTGCTGTTAGGGGTGTGGCCTAATATGCTAATGAGTTCCTGCTGGTCTTTTTCTACTAAAAGAGCCCTGAGGAGAACAGAACTGTGTGTGCCAACCTTGGAAGAAAGCTGAGATGGATGCATGGAAGGATGATATTGTGTGTTTTTTTGGTGTCTACGAGTGCAGAATGTTTCTTGGGGACATTTCTGAAATGGATGGGAAACTTTCAGTCTTAAAACCCTAATTTTTCACTGAAGATGAAATTATGTTGGATTAGCAAGTGGCTAGGAAAAGGTGAAGGCAGCAGGGAAAGAGGAAGACCCAAAATGAGATAGATTGACTCAGTAAAGGAAGCTACAGCCCTCAGTTTGCAAGATCTGAACAAGGCTATTAATGATAGAATGTTTTGGAGGTCATTAATTTATAGGGTCACTGTAAATTGGAAGCAATTTGATAGCACTTAACACAGAGAATTACAGGCAGTTCTGTAGTCCTCCTAACTATGCTTCACAGAGTCTCATGTATACATTTCCACATGTTCCTCCTAGTTTGGATTGCACTCTGGAGCTTTAACAGAGTTTTGAACAACAGCCCTAGAATATAGATTCACATGGGTCGCCATGCTGGTTTGAAGTAGTACCTTTAAGGCCAGAAAAGTTTTATTCTGGGTATAAGCTTTTGTGTGTGTGCACAGTTCTTCAGATACATTGAAACAGAAATTACCAACCATTACAGGATGTTGTCTGGAAAGGCTAATTAGAGTCAAGATGCATAAGTAACCGAGCAATAAATATAGCTAAAATTGGATTTAGGCAATTTGGTATAACCTGTGAATAGCAGCAGATTAGAACATATCATAACTAAAGAGTTTACAAACAGTGTAGTGAGATAAAAATCCAGTATCTCTGTTAAGCCTTGGGAGTTCCATTGTCTTGAGTGTGGTAATGACTTGTATCTCAGGAATCACCTATTTTAGTCTGCTTCTGAAATTCTTTTGCAATAAAACAGATACTTTGAAGCCCTCCATTGAGCTTCCTGGAAGGTTGAAGTGTTTTACGGGTTTCTCAGTTTTATCATTCTTGATGTCAGATATGTGTCCATTTATCCTTTGGTGTAGGGTTTGACCTGTTTGCCCTGTGTACAGGGCTCTGTTGGCATTTAATGGCATAGACAATGTTAGGAGATAAGTGAATGAGTCTGAGATGGTGTAGTTGATGTTGTTAGGTCCAGTCATTGCATTGTCTGGGTGTATGTGGCAGCAAAGCTGGCATCTGGGTTTATTGCAAGCTCTGGTACCAGTGTCCATGTTCAGATTACAAGTTGTTACAACACTCAGAACAATGGAACCCCCAGGGCTTAACAGAGATATTGGTTTCTTCACTAAACATGTTAATGTCATGTGTTCTCACATCTGTTTATAAACTCTGTTATTACACTGTATGCTAATATGCTGCAATCCACAGGTCCTACCAATTGCCTTAATCCAATTTTAGCTATATTTATTGTTCAGTTATTTATGAATCTTGACCCTAATTAGCCTTTCCTGGCAACACCCTCCCCACCTATGTGTAATGGTTGGTGACCTCTGTTTCAATGTATCTGAAGAAGTGTGCATCCCCACAAAAGCTTATACCCAGAAAAAAACTGTGTTGATCTTAAAGTTGTCATTGGACCTAGAGTAGAAATTGCATTCTTTCCTCACTTAATAGCTTTCTATATTCTGCTGAAAAGTAAAAATTTCAGCCATATTTGAATGAGGATATTTTGTCTCAGGTTCTCCATACTTAAGAGGCCATGTTATTTAATTGTTTTTCCTGGGGTAGATCTCAGCTAACAATATATTTACATACATAAAATCTATATTTTAAAAAAGTCATCCAGGAAAGGATTAACATTGTGTTAATCAAAGAGCTTATTTGGCTTTTAAAACTTGTTCCCTTTAGAATGAGTGCTCTTTATTCAACCTTTCAATGTCAGTTACCATTTTTAAAAACTGGTTGACCTGGAAGCATACAGCTAAAATTGTGGTGACTGTTAATGACAGTTTTATTGGATACTATGCTTATAGTTCACTTTTTGAGGTCTGTATGTAATTGATCTTTCTACCCTACAAGAGAAACACTGCAATAAGTTGGTTGCAGCACCACATTATGGTATAGAGGAAATAATAATGATGTCACCTTGAGATTCAAAGATCGTGGAATAGTAATACTCTCCTAGCTCATTCTCCCAACTGCAATGACCTCTCCAGTACTAAATCTTAACAGTCTCAGCATTATTTTTGAATTATTCATGCTAGCCTTTTCCCTCACTACAAAATCAAGGAAAATGAATGCATCATGCTCGATCAGCTCCACAGGTATTTTGGGGTTTTTTTTAAGAAAAAATATTATTTGGCTCTACTAAAAAGGGAAAGGAAAGAGGAACTGTACAGTGGGATGGGTCACATGCCCAGTTAAAACTAGGAAAAGAAATTTTACATGCAGAAAAGGGCAGAGCACTTTCTATATTATGCAATATTTATCTCCATTTGAAGCTATGTAAACCCAAGAATCCTGCATTAAGTCTAAATGGATTCTGTTTGTCTAGAAACTCACATTGAAATTCAGAAAGTACCAATGCTTCTGAGCTGTCTTAATTGTATTTTATCGAATGTTTTCTCTTTATTATTATTTTGTTGTTGTTGTTGCCTACAGCACTCAAGTATCAGTTGGGGAAGAGAATGAGCGTGATGTATATAAATTGCTATGTACATTTATTATTAAAATGTAAAATGATCTTAATCATGATTTAAACAAATTAAATCCATTGGCGATACTAGAAACGATGACTTAGCAAGTAAATCCAAGGTGCTAGTGAATGGAGTTGTTTAGCTGGAGTGATCAGAACAAGAGAAAAGCAATAGTCCAGAGCATATTGCATATCGCTCTTCTCTACAAAGGACCAATCATTAAAAAAAAACCCTCTTGATGGTTCTTAAAGGCAGTATGTTGACAGCTCTTCTAGTTTATCCAGCCTAGATAATAAGAGAAGGATACAGTTTTATCCGAGTGATGGATTTCATTAAAAAATGCACATGGGAGTAAAATAAAATGCATGTAAATGTAAACTTGGGCAGGTATCCTGATTCTTCTGTAGCTGGTGACCTTTAAGTTCATGATGAAAAACAAATGTCAAGCATTCAAAAGACAGGAGTATCCCTGGCTTTGCTGAGGATTTTGTATGCTATCGCACAGACTGTATTAATTTAGTCTGGCATCAATAACCTTGAAATCGGGATTTTGCACTAAAAATCCAGTTTTATGTTTATTCAGAAAGCAAAGATAAAAGGTGACTTTATTTTAAGGGTCTTTCCAGTGGGAACAGGGCAAACATAATGTAACATTACAGATTCTCCCCCCCCCCCTCCACATTGCCATTCAATACCAGCTCCCATAGCAACAGATTTTATATGAATATCTGGAATCTGGTGGTCTTCAGGTTACTTTGCATAGAATTTTAATTATAGCCATGGTAAGCTTTAGGTAGAATTCTATAACTCAACTGCAAATAAAGAGAGGTTACGGGGGGGAAAACACTTGTCAGAGATGCAGGTGTGTTTTTTTTAATAGGTCTGAAGTTTTTCAGAGATATTCAAAGAGGAATAAAGATGTATTTGGGGAGCTCAGATTAACTCCCATAATGGCAGAATGAAGCATAAAGAAATAAACATTCATACCATCCCAAAGTTGGTGATAGACAGGCTGTTGACAATAACAGAGGATGACCAGTAGATGCCTCCTGAAGGTCCATATGGGAGCTATCCAAGGCTCAGCGCAGAAATCTCATGCACTGAGGGACCTGGGGCACAGGAGTGAATAATGCGCCAGTGCAACAAAACAAAAACAACCATTATCAGCTGTTTGTACTGATGCACTGGTTTTGATTGGATTAATAAGGGCTACTTTGTTAGATCAGATGTGTGATCAAGAGCTTTAAATCTTGAGGGGGGAAATTACCTAATGAGAAATGTATATTTTCACTTTTTATTCTGTACACATACTGTGATTTATTTAAACTGAATGGGAGATACGAATGCACACAGGGAAAAGCACATATCCTTTAAGATGTATTCTTTTGTAGTTACATCTACATCTTTTCAATTTGCTCTGTTACTTCTTTGTTCCAGATTTAAAAGGAACACTTTTGCTGTGATGAAGGCAAAGCTGGATTTTCGAAGAAACAAAAAGGCACCCACATGTTGAAAAGAACGACAAGAGTACTAAAACCTCACTAGTTTTAGCCTAATTGAACAGCAACCTTTACGGCAATTCTCAACGCTATTAACATATATAGCAGAATATCCCAGCAGGTGGAAGGAAGTATTTTACAAACAGACTAGAAAGAACTGTTGAATCGGGATGAGCCAAGAAACTAAGCTTGATTAGGCCATGCTTCCTTCTTATTACGACTACAAAATTAGGTCAATTATATTTTCACTTTCTCTCATCTATTTGAATCCTGATCTTCTTCTGGCAGAAATTAAAAGTAGTTTTACAACTCCCTTGAATGAGATACACCAGATTTTCTTAGCTTGTATAATTTTTTGTAATGCTATTGCTTAGGAAACAGGGTTGTTGTTTTTTTTACAAGGATGGATACATGAGCAGGATCAGATATTGATTTCTGATATTTTAATTATAGTGAAGATCAGAAACCCAAAACAACAGAATTAGCTATGTTCACTGTGCTTTGATTCACAGATGCAGCCCCAATCCTGCTGTTGGTTAGACTGCTTCAACAACATTGACCTTAGCAGGATTCAAACAGCTGAGCTGTGTGCAGGGCTGCAGCCAGTATCTCTTGAGACTGTGCAGAATACCTCTGCTAACAATAACTTCATTGTTGCATCAGTATGTTAAATGTTCCTTTCTGGTGAGACACTAACATGAAAGAGACCTTCTATCAGTTTACAAAGAAGCAAAGTCTGAGTGTTGCTCCAAATATTCTGAGATAGCATTGTGACTCTCATTTCATCTCAGGAAGTCCATCCTGGCAGTGCAGTCGGGATCCATGGAGCAGTCCTGAATTGGCAGTAAGATGGGTTAGATGACCTAATAGGGCTTGTTTCATCTTTTGTTTGCATGGTTTCATGCTATCTGGGATTTGTGACTTCAAGTGATTAGAAAGCATTTCAAAGTGTCTTGTGAAATTGTGACAAATGGGAAACATGCACCAACTATAAAGAGAAAGAAAATCTCAAACGAGGCTCTGTAGCATGCAGACATTTCAAAACTGTTTTCAAATAGCAAATAAGACATAGCAAATTATTCATGAGTTTACAATAAAACATACTAAGGGAAAATAGCTTTTTCAACATATACTGCACTAACAAAAGACAGAGCTTATTACTGATTATGCTATGGTTGCAGTTAGAAAGTAAAGTTCAGCCTAAGCACTGGAACATATCTGTACTGTATATTTAGTCAGACCATCATTCTGACTTGCAGAGGGTATCAAGGGTCTCAGAAAGAAAGAGGGTCTTTCAGTATACAAGTCAAAGCACGTCCATGAAACTAACAAAAAAAGTTGTCCATATGCCATTTAACATTCAAGTGAAGTTAGTTTGTGCAAATGTGATCTCTTGCCCAAAATATGGGAAGGAAGACATGGAAAAACAAGTTATAGAAGGAAAAGGAATCTTTCAGAGGAAGAGGAAATGTGCATTTTTCCAACATAGGTCATACAGGACAGATCTGCAGACCCTTTGTAATATAAAAGGATTGACACAAGCAGGAGATGTTGGCTGTCACCCAATACAAATATTGCTAAATTACCAGGAGGATGGAGCTTTTGTGTAAGCCCATGAGAGACCACCTGAAACATACACACCAAGCATGAGTGGTTATCCATAAGCCATTAAATGTCCTTGACTTGGATCTATATCTATATCACAGGCACATTTCCCTTTACAAAAGGAAAGTACAGGAACAGCAGCCATAGTAAATCTTCAGGCCTAGAACTTCCATTGCGATGAATGGACCTTGAAAACTTGCTCCCCAAAAATTTACTGAATTACACCCTCCCAAATATATCACATAGCAAAATAGTTCTCTTTTAAGACACCAATCGTTTTTAATGTTATCTGTAGAGTCCGTTGCAGATGCAGCATCTATTTCAAATATCCGTTTACATAATGCAGAGATTAGTTGAATAGTCAGGGCCACTTCCAGGTCTTGGTGGGCTGCCAGGTAGAAAATGATGACCCATGGGCTTCCTAATCTGATTGTCATTTTAGTCAACATGATAACGTACCAGCAACACTAAAAAAAAGTCTAGGAGGACATACACTGGACGGCATGGCCCGTCTCCTTCCCTCAGCTATTACATGCACAGCATGCAGAAAAATTGCCAGTTTTCACAACCATCTTCATCTTGGCAAACATTGTCCATAAGACTGGAAGCAATAAATCTAATGAAATAACTGCTAGTTTTCTTGTTGATATTACATTCTTGGACATGTTTTCTTTCTTAATTCTTTTTCTAAAATACTTACCTATAGGGTACAGCAGTGTATCTCAGATATCTTTACCTGACATGAACAAAGTGGTAGTGTACATGAACCCATAGACTCAGCGCTTTACTATCCTGGAAAATATTGCAAGTATGTTACAGGATTTTAGCATGGAGCAATAAAGCACGAAAGGACCTTCAGCCCTTAGGTCTGAGTGTAATTCAGTTCTTTAGTGAATAAAATTAGCATTAACAAAAGATTTCATATGATACCCCTTCCTTCTGATGAGTACATATGGAAGTAGACCCAGGCCCATTAACTCATGCTGCATGGTAATGGAACAGAAAACATCAGCAGAGAAAAAGGCAATTATCACAGAGAATGCACAGGACTGCATGAGTCCTTATCATGTCATGAAATGTCAAACCTTGTGCCATGGAGCTCAAGAAAATGATTAGTGTACACTCCACCAGCAAATACATCTGTGTAAAATGACTGCACTCACTTTGGTGGGAGAAGGGGGAGTTAACGGAAATTTCAGTTTCAAACTCAAAAGATTTTTTTTTTCCCAATAGCCCTCGCTCTTTACCCAATTTTCCAGCTGAGCTGACTGAGGCACAAGGAGGTGAAGAATCTTGAGCAGGGTCAGCCAGGAAATCAATGAGCAAGGTCTGCTTAGAGCTCAGCTTCATGTTAGCAGCTCTTCCTTCCCTTTAGGCTGCTGGACCACCACTACCATGGAAATTCCCTGTGCTCCAAGTGCTAGCTGTGAGAGAATGATGATAACAAAAAGGAAAAAGTCACAGATGTGCTCTAAGAACAATTAAAATTAAAGAACGACACCTTATCCCCCAAAGAATAGAGGGGTTTAATTAGCGTGATGTAGTAAAACATGTTTCAAGAGGTTAATCCTTTGCCACAATGCATTTGCTATCAGATAAATCTCACAGATCCTGAGTAAAAAGTATCTTTTTTTACCACTGTGAACAAACAGGAGTTTTTTTAAAAAAACTGAGTTCCTAAGATGCCAAACAGCTTATTGCACTAAATCCTTGTTTATGTCACAGTAGTTGGCCTTGGATAAGTAATTCAGGATTTGCCCCTAAGTGGCATATTATTTACTTCATAATATCCCTGGTAATGCACTAGTGAGTTCGAGCAGTAATTAATCTAAAAAGAATGGTTCAGCTACCTCTGAGGGGAATAGGTTATTTTTTTAGAGCTATCAGCAACATTGTGCTAGCTTTACTAATGTTCCTTACCATCACTGGATTGATACCAAGTATCTCTAGCCATTTCTCTTTTGGGTTTCTTCCTCAGTCCAAAGTAGGGAAATGAACTGGGTACTTGAGTTACTGTGGACTAAATATGGTGGAGTGTAAGAAGAGCAATTGGCTTCTGCCATTAGGTCAAGGAAAACATGACTCTGAAATCAAAAGTCATACCTCTTTTAGCAAAATCTCTATCCCAAAATAGAATACCTTATCCAAAGCATTCCCTGTGAAGAATGTCATTATTTTGATAACTAGTTATTGAAGCAATTTGTAAAATAGCAGGATATGTGGGTTAATAATGAACTAGTGGGGACTTGTGAGATGCAAGAGCAGGGGACCCCATCCTTTTTGTTTCCCCCTCATGGGGCATCCCCTTGTTCCCCCACCACTGCAGAGCCACTCACTGCCTCCCTGGCAAATCGGTAGCTGCGGCTTTCTCCTCCAACCTCCCTGGTCCCAATTGCTCCTCTGCCCGCTCAGCATGCAGTGACAGCCCCACCTTTCCCCTTTTCCTCTTCATCCCCCTGCCTGCCCACCCATCCCTCTCTCCACTACTATGTCTGCCCACCCATCCTCCCCCCACTTCACTTGGCAGGCTAGCCATTAACTAGCCAGCCCAGCCAGCAGAAGCAGCCGCTTCCCCCCACCCCCCAATCCCTTTGCCTGCTGGCCTCAGATAGTGGTGGCTCCTTTCCTCCCCCCTCTCGGCTGCTCGTCCTTTACATCTGCCTGTCCCCTGCCCCCATTCCCTACCCACCTGCAGCACTATCACCTCCACCAGCAGGCTGCAGCTGTGGCAGAGGTGCATTCCCTGCACATACACTGACAACATACTTCTCTTTTAGGGGGATTCAACTCCTCTCCTTTTAGGGGGATTCAACTCCCTCTGTGACATTATTCTTCAAACCTGAGATTTCCCACAGAATGTAGAAAAGATCCCCTCCCCCTGAACCTGGCCCCATTGCTGGCTCTATCAATCTGCACAGGGGCTCAGAATTAGAGATGTTGATCCATTAGTCATTCTGTTAGGTCTTCTAGGCAAGCTGTGGAGTCTTGTGATCAAAAATTGTACTTTGTGAGTTACTGGCATTAAAATTGTGAGCAAGCGATCTAGCTACTGCATAAATTAGTTTGCTCTGGAGCCATCCTTCCTGAGCTGAGACAAAAATGTGTGAGCTGGAGGCTAAAAAACTGTAAGCCACTAACTCAGCTTAGAGGGAACACTGCATAGCAGTACAGTAAAGTCAGGAAATAAGAGCTTTATCGTGAAATTATATTTCTTTTATAAAAGCATATATAGAACTAATGGGAAATTAAATATAGCCATACCCATTTTAAAGAGGGTTTACATAAAAGTTTGAATAAATCCTACCATGAAAGAATTTGCTAGCTCAGCGGAATCAGTTTGTAAACACTCCCTCCTTCCTTTTCTCCTTGCCAGACACCAACCAACCTACCTTTTGTTTGCTCTCCATCTTCAGATATATTTATTGTTTATTTTTACACCACTTTTCTCCACAATGGGGACCCAAAATAGCTTACATTATCATTCTCTCTTCCATTTTATCTTCACAACAATGCTGTGAAATAGATTAGGCTGAGAATGTATAAGTGGCTCAAGGTCACCCAGAGAGCTTCTATAGCAAAATGGGTATTCAAACTTGGTCCCCCAGATCCTAGTCTGAAACCCTAGCCACTGTGCCACTCTGGCTTTCATGGGGTGGCTGCTGTTGAACAGTAGCAAGCAGCTAGTCCTGGTTGATTCATGCAAGTCACATGGTATCAGGTCAACTAGGTGGTTGGTGCTAGATCTGTCTGAAATGAATCCTCCCTCAAAATCCAAAAAAGCCTTGGAAAGGATCCTGCCCTCTCCCCCTGCCTTTTTTTTTTTTACATAAGCCAAGGCCTTAAGTCTGGCAACACTGTTGTGGTTGCCTAACCCCCCCCCCCCAACAATGGTCACTGAGAGGACATTTGTGGTTTAAAACAACACACACTGTCTCTATTATTGGAGGGGGGTTAACCCCTCAATGTGTGTGCGTGTATTAGATTTTTATGTAAACCTGATCCCCCCCCCCCAATTTTATAGAAAGATCTGTTCACGGCTCCAATCTCCATTTTGTCTGTTCACGGCTTCAGTCTCCAAATATAAGTATCCACAGATTTGGCCATGCTTAGAATTAGATATATTGATTATACCAGTTCAGTCAGCCAGTATCAGAGGCTTCACCACAAAAAGCATGATATTATACAGAAATATAAAATTAACATTGATCTGATATAGAATTGGATATGCTGAAACCCAGAACTTAATTATTTTAGTACATTTTTAAACCCTGCCTCCAATGAGTTCACTGTAGCATATATCATTTTCTCTTCTCTTACATTTTACCTTAACAATAACCTACCAAGATAGGTTAGGCTGTCCCAAGGTCAAAAGTTGTCACCACACAAATCCAGCTTTTATTAGGGCCAACCAAAATGGGGGGGAAATGTTATACAAATTTTTGAGCTCACCAGAACCCTCCCTTGGGCCACATGTTACAAAAGAAAGCATTTTTTGAGGTAAAAGTTCACCCAGAAAACTTCATGCCAAATGGAGATGTGAACCAGGGTCCTCCAAATCCTAGTTTAACACTCTAACAAACACAGCACACTAGCTTTTAATTGGCTGGACTTTGTTACGAACCTGACACGCTTCAAATTATCTATATTTAGTTTTGTACATTTATGCTTTTTTTAATTTTTTCAGATTTCCCATTTCTCTAAAAGGGAAAATGAAGGGAGGGGGGAATAAAACGGCATTTCTTTTACTACTCTGTATTGATGCCGGGGGGGGGGGGGGGGAGTCCTATGCCTATGCCTACATTTTGCCATTATTCTTTCTTTTAGAGTGCCCATTAACTCAAAACAAACGTATGTAAGTAATTGTTGGCAAACTTAAGCAATAAGGAAGCTACAGCTCATCAGTTCTAATCTAGAGATCAAAGCAATTCAGTGGCAACATAAAACAGGATATTCCTTTAAAAAATATAGTAGCAAGTGAAAAAAATGTGTGGAAGGGGAAAGGCTGATAGATAATGGTAGTAATTCTTACAGTTGGAAAAACAACTTATGTTCAAAAACAAGTTTTTTACAGATAAGGTTGATCATGTCAGTCTAGCATTTCCATCCTACATATGTGATAGTTCACCTTGCATATACAGAACATCTGTTCCATATGCACAGTCCTATCCTAAGTCATTTCCACATGGCACATTTGCCCTGGGTTTAATGCTGTTGGGAAGTGGTTACCCCCCCCCCACCCCCGCTTCATGAATCTCTCGGGGTTTCCTCAGCGTTTGTCTGGTCTTTCCCCAGATATGTTACTGTGAAGTTTTGGAAAGGATTGCAGCAAAGCCTGGATGGCTGCTATGTGGGTGAAAAAGTTTAGATTCTCCTGATCTCACTAACATGGCAGCCATTTTCCTGGACACTGTCCTCACAGTGGTAATTTCCTCCCCCTACTGGCAAGGTCTTTTTAAAACTGGCAACTGAATATTGTTATGTTATAACATCACAAACATACACCCATCTGTATCAGGTTCTCCAAATTTCCAGCTCTGATATTTTTTAAAGTAGGTCTCTAGCCCCTTTCACTGTGGAAGCATAAGGGCAAAGGCATATGTCTGCAACTAAATGTGCCAGAGATTGGTGCATCATTATAACAATATAATGATATTTAATTGTTGATTCAAATAAAAACTGAAAATGCACTAGTGATGTGTAGGAGGGTTGCTGCTGTGAGAGAACAGAGGAAGGGGAACTTTGGGGGGAAACAGTTATTTGGAAGCCTCTTTCCTGCTGTGCTGTATCACACAAGCAGTTCCCCATGTGGAAAACACCCTAGATTCTGCTTATAAGATGAAAATGGCATTTACAAATATAGGTTATTTTACTAGATACCACTACTGCAATCAAATCAAGTGATCTTTGTGGATGGCACTGCAGATCCACTAAAACGCACACATGGATACCACCTACATTGCATGGTTTGCTTTGCCATGCAAAAATTATGTGATTGACATCACCCAACCTCTAGGATACATGAGAGTTCACCTCTTGATTTAGATACAGATTTGCACCTGATGTCTGTGCAGGATACGGGTTTCAAACAACACTTTGAATAAAGGCCTTCTTTTCCAGTGCTAGGACATTCTCTGTACATGCAGAATTAAAGGTTGAGCTGGGTACATTGTATTGACGTGTTAATTTTTGTTTCTTATTAGTGATGGCTGTTTTAGGAAGCAAAATGAGAGACTGCAGCTCCCTCTCTACCTCATAAGGGTTGAAAGAGGGGATGGGGCTTGCCAGTGGACCCACAGAAGAAATAGGAATAACAGCCCTGGTTAGTACTTGGATAGGAGACCACCAAGGAAGTCCAGAGTTGCTATACAGAGGTAGGCAATGTCACACTTTAACACACATGAAGCTGCCTTGTTCTGAATCACACCACTGGTCCATCAAGGTCAGTATTGTCTACTCAGACTGGCAGTGGTGCTCCAGCATCTCAGGCAGAGGTCTTTCACATAACCTACTGCCTGGTCCCTTTAACTGGAGATGCTGGGGATTGAACCTGGGACATTCTGCATGCCAAGCAGATGCTCTACCACTGAGCCATGGCCCCTTCCCAATGTCAAATCACCTCTGATCTCTTGACTTGAAAACCATAAGTTGACTGCAGCTTGACAGCACTATCCACCACTTCTAATGATGCCTCTTAATTTCTTAAAAGAGGGGGTTCTCTTTCTTTTCTCTTAACAGCTCTATTAGTAATCGCACATCCTGAACACACAAAGATACGAATCTGACTTATACTGAATCAGACCTTTGATCCATCAAAGTCAGTATTGTCAACTCAGACTAGGGTTGCCAAGTCCGGGTTGGAAAATACCTGGGGACTTTGGGGGTGGAGCCAGGAGAAGGTGGTGTTTGGTGAGGGGAGGGGCCTCAGCATGGTACAATACCATAGAGTCCACCCTTCAAAGTAGCCATTTTCTCCAGGGGAGCTGATCTCTGTCAGCTGGAGATCAGTTGTAAAAGCGGGAGATCCCCAGGCCCCACCTGGAGGCTGGCAACCCTAACTCAGACTGACAGCAGCTCTCCAGATCTTTAGACAGAGGCCCTTCACATCACCTACTGCCAGATCCTTTAACTGTAGATGACAGTGATTGAACCTGGGGCCTCCTGCATACAAACAAATGTTCTACCAGTGAGCCACAGCCCCTCCCCTGTGTGTCAGTGCTTGGCAACCTAACATATCACTATGCCACCCTCAGCCTCTTTCTCCCAAAAAAGTGGCACAAATTACAATTTTAAGCAAGTTTAGTCAGAAAAAAAGTCTCCCTGTTTTCCATTGGACTTACTCCTTAGTAAGTCTGCATAGATCTGCAGTCTAAGACAATTTTAAACGAATTTTCAGACACAGGATTTGCTGATTTCTGGGACCACCACCCTCAAATTGCAGGCTGGCTGCCACAAAACCAGTTTTAGTTTCTCTATGACAGGCAAGGGTGTATAATTTCCAAAGCTTCCTTTTCCCATTTTTCCTACTTATGTTTTCTCATTTTTTTAATCAAAACCATTAGTACAATAAGCTTCATTCTGCCCTTCTCAACATATTCATTTTCCTTCTCATTAGCTTTGGACCCAATTTTTCTTCAGTCAACCATAATACTTATACTTTCCAAAAAATTTTCTGGACTCTTTTTTATTGCTGTCCATTGATGTTTTATTAATTTTCTCTGTAGAATACTGGCATTATGGAACAATTAAGAGTAATATCAGCTTTCTATAGCCTGAAGCACTTTGGAAAGTCTCTTACTGCTTTACAGGACTAGAATGAGAACAAGTCTATAAAAAGAACATTATCTTAAAGATCATATGGGGGGGGGGGGGGAAGAAGCCTCTTTTTGTGTAGAATGTGACACAACAACCGGAACTATCTACAAAGGACTGGGGCCAGCTTACATACAATTAAATCAGGTATGTGAATGGTTTTGTGTGTTATGATACATTTGCATAAATGCTCTTTTGGGGGCAGTTTCTGAATTCATTTTGCCAGCTTGTGCTACACATTCACTTGCAGCTGAACTTCAGGATCTGCTTTAGGTACAGTAGCACAAACAATACTTCGTACCATGGCGGCCAAAACAGCAGCTAATGTTCTGCTCATGGGGCTCAGCTGTCCAGCTGTGCACCACTTACTATATAAAAAAATACCAGCTACTTACATAATAGTTTCCCAGGCTGCAAGCAACGCTCAGAGTGTTTTATCAGGTGGAATTGCCCCCCTTCCCCACCCTGTTACCGGAGCCACAGGTGCCCTTTGTCTCATGCTGAGATAGGAGGAAGTCACAATTCAAGGCACACTGTGCCATCCATAGATCACATGTTGGCTGTGGCAGAACAGAACAATGCTGGGACCCAACTAATCTGGCCCTACAAGCACACTATGAGTGCATTTGGTGGTCCCTGTCATAGCCATCCAACAGTCAAATGTCGCTTCAACAGACAGATCCTTGCTATGTTTCTCTCAGCTGTTTTAGACAAATGTACAGTTTTAAATGGTAGGTAACCTGTAATGAGACAGAAATACAGGGTGAGTTGAACACTCAGAGAGATGTAGAGGGACCAGCAAAGTCATAGGTCCCTTTCATAAGGGCTTGGCTTCTGAAAAAAAAAATGTTTAAAGTTTCACACACCTTAAGGATGAAAAGCAACAAAACTGGAGCAAAACAGGTTTTGGAATACCCCTATTAAAGCTTCATTAATTGGGGCAGTGTCTGAAATCTTAAAAACAACAACAACAACAGTTTGCCTTCCAAAGGGACAATCGGTTAAAGAGCCTGAAAGGGTCTGTAGCCTCTTCGGCAACACAATGCCAAGGGTGACTATAAGTTGTTAAGTCCAGAATTTGTGTGAACAGCAAAGGATTTAATGGCAAGCCTTGTACTGTACTGTAAAATTAAGAGAGTATATGAAATGTTACAAATAAACATAAAGAAATATTTTTTAAAACAAGCTCATTTTACAACTGCTTTCTTTTCAGTGTAAATGTGATACATCCTTCTAGAGTCTGGCTCTAGAGTAAATGAGCTGGATTTCTTCTAAATGATACATTACATCTCGTAGAAAGGAGCAAGTTTGTCTTCACTACATCAGTAGCTAAGAAATTACATTTTTAACTAATGTAAAGAAACCCTTTTGATGGGCCAAGGGATGCAACTCCCGTAATATTTATATGCTATATACTGCAGTGGCCTTTTCCCTTCACATTTCAGAATTCTAAAAGGCCTGCCAAAAAAGGAGCTGCTATGAAAGGAAGAGACATTGAAGACATTCATAAGCGCCTAGACAGAAAATTGCATTTTCAACCTGAGAACCTAAATAGTTAAGGTTATGTTTGGGACACTGCTATGGCCCTCTTATTTTCTCATTATGCTGTCAAAGTTTGAATTCATGTCAGGTTTTGAAACCATTCAAAAAGGATACTTTCATAAACATCCATTTTATAAACTATAGCATATCTAATTCTTCTGAGTTCTGAACGCTGGGTTGAATGCGGAGCTTGTAGTCTACAGAGAATTTGCCTGGGGAACATAAAACAATCTAGTAGGTAAGTTGGAAACATGTTGACATAGGAAATGAAAATGGGAATTTGCCAGTAAGCTCTTACATCTATGGTTTTATATGCTACTTGGCCTTATTTTTATTGATTGGACTATTTTATCTCTTGCTGGTAGTAGCCCATTTCAGAAATACACTGACATTATCTACTCGGCAGTTTGGAAAATAGTGTAAAAGTCCCAGTGCATTTCAGTTCATGCTGTAATATCAATTTCCACTGATGCAAGATGCAAGTTAGCACCTAGTTTAAGTAGTTTAATTTAAAACATCAGTTTGTTTCAGGTTTCAGCAGATACCTACTGATGTGCAACAAAAATCTGGGAAAAAGTCAGTGTTCAGCTGACATCAGTCTAGACATTTCTACAGGCAAACTGTTCATCATACTTTGAAGGCCCTATATGGGGCTACATGTATGGACATGTATGTAGTTCAATTTTAAAGAACCCCCTTGTCAAGGGCCAGATGCCACAAGACTGCTTACTCAATGGTTTGCGAATTTGAAGCTATGTTTATCTTCCACTATTGTGGGCCAAGAAGCAGATTACAGTTCCATCTGACTTCCAAAACAGGGCAGAACAGAAGAGCCCGTGCCAGGTAACCCTTAGTCGTTGTGCTGCCCCCCCCCCCCTTTTATTCCTTTAGCTCTTTTTATTTTTAGTAAGGCTCTACCAGTCTAAAAACTTCCTTGACCCATGTGATCCTGCCCCTTCCATTTTCGTTCAGCCACTTTGTGAAGCAACTCCTTTGGTTTGCCTCTGTTGCATTTGGCAGATGGTCAGGATGTGTTAATATTTGCAAAGGCAAGTTAGCCACGGCCAAGTTTGAGAATCTCGGATTTAATAACATTGCAATTTTATGAACTGTAACAAAAAAGAGAAACAATAGTATAGGGTTCATTTTTTTAGCTTAGCAGACCTGTACAGCTATCACAAAAGTGATATTCAGTCTTCTGAAATCTTTTGAGAGTTCTGCTCCTCAGACAAACAGAAACTATCCTCATATGGCTGATTTGTAGATCATTACTACAGAACTGTATCCTGATACAAGATCCTATGACAACAGGAGGGTTCAGATCTGGGTCTGAGAAGGGCCTTAGACAGTGTGGTCAATCCCTCCCCTATCTTGGCTGACATGGGGGGGGGGGGGGGGAAGGTGAGCTTGTTTCTTGTTTACAAGCATGAAACCATTAGCTTATCTCTTTTGTATCTTCTTTTATCTCACCTCAGCATAGTAATTGGTCTGTTAAACCACACCATACATAGGCTGGTCACTTAAAGAAGAGTGATGTGGTAGAGCTAGTCTTACTGATCTTTACTGGTCTTTACTGGTCTTACATCACCTGTATCTGAAAAGGTAATTTATGTATTTTTAAAAAAGAAAGCCAAACATTACAAACATTTCCCCCCCCCCCCTCTCTTTTTTGCCTAGTGATTCCATATACTTCTGGCAAGCTATACAAAGTACCCACAAGGGTGCATATGACAGTCTATTATGAGGGTTATCTTTTCAGGACAGCAAATTGTGGGTACTGTGTTGATTTTAATCTTTAGAATAGACTTCAGCAAGGATTTTTTTTAAAAAAAAAAAATCTGAAATTGACTACCTTCAATATCCATCTCTTTGTTAAGGTCTTCCATTAAATACCGACCTGGAATCTGCTGGCATCCATCCCAGTCTTTGTTCTCATAAGGAAGTCAGCTCAGTGCTGTGGGGAATAGTATGCCAAACATGCTTCTGAACTTGGGGAAATGGCTGTTTTGCTTTTTTGAGCTCTCTTATGCTAAGTGAATTCTAAATCCGAGTGTTAATAATAAATAAAGCAGCGGCAGTTGGGGTTTAAGACGCAGAAGCAGAGAAAGCATTTTAAAACCCGGTACAGAGTTTTAATGCTGTTTTAATTGTTTTATTGATCTGATGAGATTGATGGTTTAAATTCTGTGTTATATTTAAGCTGCTTCCAGAATGTTTTTTGTTCTTTAAATAAATTTATACATTCAAAGAGAACTCGAAAAGCATAGGCTAGCCCAAGTTTCACTTATTTTCTGACAAACCATACGGCACAGTTCTTCCTTAACAAAACAATGCAAGGCCACTTCCCTCCCACCCAGCCAAACCCTGTCATGTACAGATTATTTCCTGAAAAACATCTTTTGTTGCTGAAGAGAAAGCATTTAAAAATCTTTTTGAAAGAAGCAAACAGGACCCCTGCCCCAGCAAGGCTCTTCTGCATTATATTTGTTTGGGTAGGCAGGATTGAGCATGGAGTTATCGTAATATTAAGAGTTTGAAAATACAACACTCGTAGACAGCCTTGGGTTGTAATCCCATCATCCTTACCTGGGAGTTAATGGGCCTTTTGAGTCAACATGCCATTGTTGTTCTTGCTGTCAAGTCACAACTGACTTATGGCAAAACGCCCCCCCCCCCGGGTTTTAAGGAAAGACATTCAGAGGTAGTTTGCCTCTGCATCACAACTCTGATATTCCGTGGCATTCTCCCATCCAAGCCAGTTTGATGTAGTGGTTAAGAGTGGTGGACTCTAATCTGGAGAACCGGGTTTGATTCCCCATGCCTCCACGTGAAGCCAGCTGGGTGACTTTGGGTCAGTCACAGATTTTTCAGCCCCCAAAAAACCCAAATCTGGCTCGCCACAAAAAGAGCTGGAGTTTCAGGCTGCCAGACAATCTTCAGATCTCCTGGCTATACTGCACCCACTGCCATATGATAATTAAATAGTTAATTATACTTAATTAATTAATTTCCCATCGAATGACTAGTGAGGGCCTGACTTTGCTTCTGAGATCTGATGAGATCAGGCTAACCTGGGCTATCCAGGTCAGGGTCAACATACTATTAGCAAGCCAAAACAGAATTAACTAAAGTTTTGTATCAAGAAGAGATGAAAAAAAACTGGAATGATTTATACCGAAAAGCAGATCTTGACGAAGACCAGTGCCTGCCCATGCAGCAGATGTTGGCATTTCCCACCCCCCACATCTTCTTGGATGAAACAAAGGGGGAGTGAGCCAATTATGGCTCAGTGTGGGAGCCATGGCCAATCAAGGGAGAACCTTCCAGCCAGGTCTGGCAGTGGGTATCCTCCATGCTCAGATCAGCCCAGCACGAGCTCCTCACCCACCCACTCTCGTTTGGACCTTGTGGGACTAGCTGGTTGTTGTTTTTTGGGGCTGAGCAGGAATTTTTTGGGCCACACCCAGACTGGCCCGGGGGGGGGACTTTTTTCACCTGCTTCACATGGTCAGAGAGGGTGAGGTATAAATAGGCCTGGTAAAGCTGGCTAGGCCCTAACTGGGAAGGCGGGAAAAGCATGGGTTGAGGGGATTTTGAGTTGGCAAGCACACTGAGAGATCATTGATGGGGGGTCCTCACACTGTGTGCCTATGGGCTCTGCAGAGTGGCTCAGTTGGGGGCCTTTTCGGGGTGCATATGATGAGCCTTAAGGCTTTGCAGTCATGGGCTGTCATGTGTCCTCCCCTCTCCTCTATGCACTAGCGTGCGGGCCATGACGAGTAGGGTGCGGAAGGATCCTGGACCTGGCTCTGAGCTGGGGTGGGTTTACCCTGTTAGAAGGTTTGCTTTGTGAAAAGTATTGGAGTCAGGAGGCCGGTAATGGTGAAATCAGCATTGTGGTCTATTGAGGGTCAAGATGGAGCATGGGGACAAAGGGATGGGGAAGCCACTTATATTTACAGGTAAACCACACCTTGACCGTGTCCCCCCTAAAGGGGATTGGTCCAACAGGGATTAGTCTCCCGCCAGAGGCTGTCATAGGTCCATTCAAATATCCTCAGCCTCTGTTAGGGGGACCGGCAGGATCCCTAGGTCCATTGTTCTCTGGGGAAGGAAGCTCTGTTGTTATCACATCCCATTACAGGTAAACATGCCCAGACATGTTCCCGGGCTGCAGACAAAGAGTCAAGCACCGGACATAACACTTTGCAAGCCCAATGCAACCCGTGCTTTAATGTGTTGGTGCAGATCAGCTTTTGAATAAATAAAATTCCCAGTTTAACCCATAACTTGTGTGGTGTTTCATTCAAGGGGTGGATGGGCAATGACTTTCTGAGCTACGAATACACAGCAAAATACACATTTGAGACACACCTCAAAACTGATTACAGTACATGCCTTTTTCTCTATACTGAAATTATCTCCATGTAGGTAAATTGTTGGGTGTGGAATAATTAATTATCTAGATGGATGAATAGTCTGATCAGGCATTGTGTACCCTGGAAAAAAAAGCTTTGTGTTCCAGTAATTTCTTGCAACAAGAGATTTGCAATTAAATGAGGATATTATTAAGTTGAAATATCCACAGTGCAGCATCAGCATTGTGAAACAATGTTCAAAGGAAGATGATGACACAGATTCGTACTTGCCTTAACAGCTCACTTCATCCATATGTTAGGCCAGGAGAACGGTCCCTCTCAGGAAACAGTACTTGTCACCTAGTGACTCTGAACTGGGAAAAAGAGTGGCTGCAACTCAGGAAGCAAAGTGGAGCAAGAGGTCCATTTGTAAAGCAACCTGATATGCACCCTCATCTGAACCCACAAGCCACACAGATCTTAAGGGTCTATGGGTTGCATGTTTCAGATGCATAAGCAGAGATTCTATGCAAGAGACTCATCCTCACATACACCCCCCCCGCCCCCATTTACAACACACCATTAAAACCTTTATGCTGCAGGTCAAGGAACCCCTGTGAACGAAGTGCTTCATAGCAGCGTATGCTGCAGCAAAGAGGTAGAATTAGACAAGAGTCATAAGCCCCACTTCCTGATTCTCAGCAGAAAAATGGGCATGCAGGAGGCTGAGGGAATGGTAAGGCGGGGAAATGGTGACTTGAGCTTCTTCTGCTGATGCATCTGTAAGATCCAACCATATGTTTGTATACAACTGTAACCTAGGGTTCCAAAGAAGACTGGACAAGGAAACTTTCATAACAGAACCCACAGGAATCAACGTTAGAGTCCAGTGGCACCTTTAAGACCAACAAAGGTTTATTCAACGTATGAGCTTTCGTGTGCATACACACTTTTTCAAATACACTGGAATGGAAGGTAAGGTTACTTCCCACAATTAGAAAAGATACCTTTACACACTTATCTCCTATTTTGACATATTTATTGCTTTGGTGTCCTTTTCCTCCCTTAATTAAATCTAAACAATTGTTGACCTTTTAACCTTAGCTTGTTATTTAGTCTTGTTTTTGCATAACTTAATACATCTTCATCATGTTACATGTAAATTTGCTGTTCAGCCTGTCTATAAGTTTGAACTCTACCTTCCATTCCAGTGTATTTGATAAAGTGTGCCTTGCACACGAAAGCTCATACCTTGAATAAACTTTTGTTGGTCTTAAAGATGCCACTGGACTCTAAATTTGTTCTACTGCATCAGACCAACACAGCTGACCACTTGGAGGAATCAACATTGTGAGCTTTCCCAGCTGAGAGCAAAGTAGGTTTCCTGATGAAATCCATCATAGAGCTCCCAGAAAATTCAGCTGAAAAAAGCATGTATCATACTGATCGGGCTTTTGCCAGAAACTTGCTACGAGGGCCTCAGAATTAGCTTTCTACAACTTCCGTTATCCAGAAAAAATAAACAAATATGTATTGATTGTTTGTGCTGGTACCTTATTTTTAGTTTTTAGAAAATTTCAAAAGGAAATGAAAAATGGCCTGATTACTCTTCTGCTCAGTGTAAATCAAGGGTAATGTCACTAGTTTAATCAATACAAACAGTAAAATCCAAAGAACAACATAACCTATAAACTAAAACTAGAGCATTAAAAGGTATTATTTATCTTACCAGGAGAAAAGAACAATCTCTAAGTGCCTACGCAGAATTAAAATCCTTACTTAGACTTTGTTCTTTACCACACTGTGTGCTTAAAACTTATTTAAGATATAAATAATTTGGAAAAGTTGTTAAATTATTTTTTTTACCATAGGCAGGGTTCATATTGCTATTAAGCTACATGCAAAGGCCTATTGCTAACAAAGTAAATTACTGAATTATTTACGTTTTCCCATTTGAACAGATGACTCTCTACCCTTACCCTGGCTATACTGCAATCTGCTTTTGAAATTCCCCTCAATTTCTAAAGCAGCTTTGCTATGTACAACCAAGGATGGGGGCTGCTATTAAAGAGATAATTCTAAACCTTTTGGAATCATGAAACTAGTTTCATAGCTGTTTGCTTCCTGGCCAACACTTCCTGAATGGCACCATGAAAAACTATGGTGTTTGGATGTGGGAAATCTAATATTCATATCAGTGCTCAGTCACCAAGTTCCCTGAAGGGCATGCACCATTATCTCTCAGCCTAACTTATTTCACAGGGTAGAGAAGAAGAGATGAGATTGGATTTATACCCCGCTCTTCACTCAGAATCTCAGAGCAGCTTACAAACTCCTTCCCCTTCCCCTCCCCACAACAGACACCCTGTGAGTTGGTGGGGCTGAGAAAGCTCTGAGAGAACTGCTCTTTCAAGGACAGCTCTGAGAGAACTGCTCTTTCAAGGATAGCTCTGAGAGAGCTGTGGCTTGCCCAAGGCCATCCAGCAGCTGCAAGTGGAGGAGTGGGGAATCAAACCCGGTTCTCCCAGATTAGAGTCCACGCACTTAACCACTACACCAAACTGGTAGACAGGATAAAAAGCTGCTCTGTGTTTTGTAAAGAAAGAATGGGGTATATACATAATGTATTCATTTATGCAAAGCTGCTTAGAACATTCTCCTAACCTCCATGTTGCCTTCACAACAAACCTGTGAGGGGGGTTAGGATGAGAGTGTGTGACTGGCCCATGATAGAGGGGGAGTTCTCATGAAGGGACCAGTTCAGTGGTGAAGGGGAGGATCTTGCACCTGTCCTTAACCATGATATTATTACTGCATCATTAATCACTAAGGCTGCGATCAGACGCTCAGTTTGATCCGCGGCCCCTCCGCTTCCCTGACGGATTTAAAGGGCACGATCAGACAGCAACAGCTGTCTTTCGTGCCCCAGTCGTCTTTGTCCTGTTCCCCCCCCACTTTACTCCGTACCTTTTTGCTACTGGAGAAAGTCCGGTGTAGGTGAGGGTGCGGTCTTGGCACGCAGTGGTCTGATCGGGATCTTGCGCGCCAAGACCGCGGCCGCCATCTTTTTAAAAAACAAAACCTCGCATGCGCACATGTGCACCCTCAGCACAAACGTATGCACATGCGTGTTTCCGTAATGGTTTGCTGGTCCACTCGTTTGCACATGCGCATCCGTGATTTTTTTTTAAAAAAAAAAAAGCTGCGGGCTTCGTGTTTACAGTGCGGTAAGGTCTGGAGATCAGCGACAGAAGAACTGCGCGCTGAGGTAGGTGATTCGTTTGCCGTCTGGATGCGATTACTTCGGGATGAATTCCTTCGCACTAAAAAAACCCGGGCTGCTTCCTCATTAACGCTGCCGTCTGAATGCAGCCCTAGTGTGTTATCTAGGGACTTGTTTATTTATTTATATTTATGTATACATTTGACTTATGGACCACCCTTCCCTGTGCACAGGGCTCAGGGCGGTGAACGAACAATTCCAACAGGCATTTACTGATCAAGTTAAAACAATTAATCAATACTGTTGCTTTCTACAATGGCAATATTTTTCAACAGTACATCATGAGAAACAGGGTTTTAGGATCATGCTGGACACACATCAAGGAACCAGCAATTCACTCTTTGCTTTATTCCAAAATCTGAATCAGATCCTTGGTCCATCAAATATTTACAGAAACATTACCGTTTTACCCAAATCCTTTCCTTTATATTTGGAAGAGTGTTGCCTTTATTTCGCATGTCTATCACTAAATAAACTGCCTTTAGGAATCACTTGCTTTTGCATATTCAGTGATGCAAATTATTTGCTAAATTAAAAAAAATTGTTACAAACCATTCTGTGCTTTTAATCATTGATTTTAAACATTGATTTCCTAACTCAGTGTTTTTTTAATGAAGCCAAGATTAACATGGCTCTTGACATTCAGCAAAAGCAAAAATCATGCCTGTCATTGTTTTGAAGTCAACTAAATATCAAGATACCTGTACCAAATACTGCACTAATCATTACTCTAAAACTAGTGATCTTTGACAAGTTTCTCAGCCTGGGCAAAACACACACACAAGTCTGTCTGTTTCTGCATGCCCATATTGCTGGCTCTTATCCTTATAACAGTCCTGTAAGGTAGATCACTACTATTATCCCTGAATTGCAGGGAGATGGTAGAATGGGAGAGCTCAATTTAAGTGGTTTACACAAGGCCATCCTTTGAATTCACCATGGAACTAACATTTGAACCAGAGATTTTCTGAGAGCCAGTTTGGTGTAGTGCTTAAGTGCGCGGACTCTAATCTGGGAGAACCGGGTTTGATTCCCCACTCCTCCACTTGGACCTGGCAGGGTGACCTTGGGCAAGCCATAGCCTGGTACCAGCTATTCTCTCAAGGACAGCTTGGGAAAGAGCTCTCTCAGCCCCACCCACCTCACAGGGTGTCTGTTGTGGGAAGGGGAAGGGAAAGGAGTTTGTAAACCGCTCTGAGACTCCAAGTGAGTGAAGGGCGGGGTATAAATCCAATCTCTTCTTCTTCTACCACACATAATTAAAAGTAACATGACATTAATATTTTCCTTCCTTCTTAGGAAACACTTTCCCCTGTAGATTTTTAAAATTGTCCTCCCTCTGTCCTTGGAGTTCTTAACTTCTCTCTCTCTCGCTCCGTACATTGTTTTCCACCAGGTCACTTTACAACACTGCACATACGTCCCACTGGTCAAGTGACTTGCCCTTTCTTTTTTACTACCCCTCATACTTGGAACCAGTGTTCCCTGTAAGCTGAATTAGCGTGAGCTAGCTCAGTTTTTTAGCCTCCAGCTCACACATTTTTGTCTTAGCGCCGGAAGGATGGCTCCAGAGCAAATTAATTTATGCAGTAGCCAAATCGCCTACTCACAACTTTAATACCAGTAGCTCACAAAGTAGCATTTTTGCTCACAAGACTCCACAGCTTAGAGGGGACATTGCTTGGAACCACCTCTCACTTCCTTCAAATCCGTTTTCCATGAAGAGTTTAGCACAACCACTGAGAGCCAGTTTGGTGTAGTGGTTAAGTGTGCAGACTCTAATCTGGGAGAACTGGGTTTGATTCCCCACTCCTCCACTTGCACCTGCTGGATGACCTTGGGCAAGCCATAGTTCTGGCACAGCTGTTCTCTCAAGGTCAGTTGTCTCAGAGCTCTCTCAGCCCCACCTACCTCACAGGGTGTCTGTTGTGGGGAGGGGAAGGGGAAGGAGTTTGTAAGCCGCTCTGAGACTACAAGTGAAGGGCGGGCTATAAATCCAATCTCTTTTTCTTCTTCACCCAACGACCATATTTCCCAGAAAGGAAGAAAACACTGAATGTAAAACAATCTGAATGTAACACGAATGAATGTAAAATGATCCTCCTAAAAATATACAAAAAAGTATTTTATTACTGAAAGTACTTGTAACTGTATGCAACAGCAGCTGATATACAGAAACGCAGCAAGTAGATTTTCCCATGCGATAAAGAACGGTAACAACGACATTGCTGTACCTGGTCAGGTTTCAAAGGAATGCGCGCACATATGGTAAAAATATGCGCTTGGCTTTTTATGCAGATAGGTGAAAGACCACGACAACTCAAACTGCGGCTTCCCGGAACTACAGGAGGACTTGAACGAGACGAGAGGTCAAGAGGCAACTCTTATTTCTGAGCTGAGAAGAATGGTTGTAACATGAAGCATGCTGGGAGCTGTAGTGTTTTATAGGGGAATGCGAACTTCTGCTTTTATTTCCCGCGGCCGCCTTTACTACGACTCCCATCAGGCCACCTTTCTTGCAAGAGAAATTCTTTCTGCACGCCGTCTGACGAACATTCAACATTCCAGCTGGTTTCCTCTTTCTGTCAGGTTAGCCACAATGTGTGATAACGTGCTTGTGTAAGAGGGTCGCTTCCAGAAGCTGGATTTTACGCATATTACTAAACTCTAAACAGAGTCCAGTAGAGCTTATTCCCAAATACCATTTTTTAAAATGCCGATCTTTACCCCATTATTTCTGCGCCTTCAACAGTGGCTTTATTTCAGTGCCCTGAAAAGCTCTGCCTTTTGCTTTGCATCATACGCACAAGCAGAGATCAGGCTTGTTTTAGGAACATGTTTTAGGCTTGGCAGACCTAAAAAATACGGACAGGCTTGCAGCGTGGTTCTTCAAACGCCTCTGCCAGGTATGCTCCGCCCCGCTAAGAGCTGGCGGTGCACTGATTCCTCTATAGCTTTGGGCTAAGAAACAAGCCCTAACACGTCCCTTTAGCTCTACCGCTTCCTCTTCCCATAATTGGGTTGCCCCTCCTCCAAGACCCTTGACACGCCTTCGTTCACACGACAATTTGCAGAGTACTTTCTTCCCCCCATACGCGTAGAAGCTTCTGCTCGTCGCTCGGTTAGCTGACGAGGTGAGCCTTCCTTGGTTCTCAAAGCGGGGTCTCTTCGTCTGACACTTGGCAATAAAGAGCAGAGCTGGGCAAGGGTTTGTGCCAGTACAGGGACAGCTTTGGGCCTCGAGAAACCGCTAACACGCTGCGCGTTCTGTTGCAGCAGCTTCCTGTAGAAAGAACGCCGAAAGCGGGAGTCTGAGGCCGTGCGGTCCACCCCCCCCCCCCCCCCCTCTCCCCATTCTCCTAGCGCGTTTGTCTATGTTTATTGCCCGGATTTGCTTGCAGGCGCCTGTTAAGCATGAGACCTGTTTTCCTGTTGCTGATCTTCAGAGTGACCTGGCGGAGAAAGGGGATGGCGCAGGCAGCGAGCATGAAGGGGCAGCTCAGTGGTTTTCTGTTTAGAAAAATTAGTCTCCCAAGGGCACGCAACTGAGAGGGAAAGTGAAGGTAGAGGGAAAGTTTGTTTGTTTGTTTGTTGTTTTTTTAAATCCGGACTGCCCTCTCAGCTGTCCACTGTTCCATTTTGGACGGAATGGGAAACCGCCTCTTTAAAAGGACTGTTTGCTTTTCGCGTAGTCATCCCCGGTTCCCTTCACTTTCCTGCGCGTTTCCGTTGGTTTTCGGCTTGTTTGTTTTCGCTTCTCGGCTCTGCTGGAGTCTGTGGTTTTGTAACATGCTGTGCGCTTCTCTGGTGGAGGACGGTAGTGTCAAGCTGGGGCATTCCGAAGAGGAAAACCCTCAAAAGAAGAACTGTACTTAAAGAGGCTCTCTGAAAGTTGACTTCGTAATGAAAATAATAAAAAAAAGGGGCCCAGCAGGGTTGCTTAGAAAACAAACAAGCCTTTTTCTTTTTCCTTTTTTTTTTAACCGTCTGGTCTCTCTTCAGCCTGGTATATATATCTGGAGGGTGGCTGACTGGATATATGTGTAGATTCTGTTGGTCTGAAGCAGCGGAACAAAGTTCGAGTCCAGTGGCACTTTTAAGACCAAGGAAGTATTTACCTGAAGAAGTGTGTGTGTATGAAAGCTTATACCTTGAAAAAACTTTGTTGGTCTTAAAGGTGCTACTGGACTCAAACTTTGTTCTGGATATGTGTGTGTGTGTGTGGGGGGGGGAGCGCTTCTACTGAAACCAGTTCTTTCTGTCTTGGATTACTTGCTTATAACATTCTAGCCTTCTCATTTCTGGCACAGGCATTTCTTATAACACAATAAGAAAACTGATAGTGAACCTCTAAGCTGCAAAATCTCCTTATGCTTTGGCAGTGAAGGTAATTGAACACCTATGGCTACATTCTTGTAGGGGCCCTTGTCCTTCAGAATAGCTATCTGACATCTAAAGAAATTTTCAGGTGGGCAGACAGGTCAGTCTTCCCTAGAAGAGTTAGATTCGCGTATAATAACAGCTGGTAACCGATGAAGGGAGCTTTGACTCTCCAAAGCTTATAAAGGTAAAGGTTTCTCTTGCTCGAAAACTAGTTGAATCCAACTCAAGGGGGTGGTGCTCATCTCAATTTCCAAGCCGAAGAGCCAGCACTGTCCGAAGATTTTTTCTGTGGTCATGTGACTGGCATGACTAGACACCGTGGTGTATGGAATGCTGTTACCTTCCCACTGCAGCGATACCTATTTATCTACTTGCAGTTTCTTGCTTTCGAACTGCTAGGTTGGCAGGAGCTGGGGCCAGAGATGGGAGCTCACTCCGTCACACGGCACTAGGGTTTCGAATGGCTAAGCTACTGACCTTCTGGTCTGCAGCTCAGCGTCTTAGCCTTTGAGCCACCATGGCTCTCAAAAGCTTATAGAACAGAATAGAACTCACACAGCCCTTTTTAGCATTCACACACATCCTAGGACCCTTTTCAGCAATTTAGGAACCATGTGTAAGGGGAAACAAGGTCAGACTACACACGAGTGGCAACTATTTGTGTGTTCACATGTATCTGACACATCTGTGTAGAATACGGGGGTCTGATTTTACATCAGATGTGCAAGAGATCTGAAGTTGTCAACCTCTTCCCTTCCATAGCCCCTTTGTTCTCTGTTGCTTTGGGCAGTTTTTGTAGGCCACAGAGTTTATGGTGTTGGAGCCAGGCTGGGAGAAAAGTGTGTGTGGGGGGAATGGAGTGTTGAATGGTACTGGGCTGCTCCCTTTGGCTCACATCACATGACCCCACTTTTGGATGTAAAATCTCTGCTTTACACATGAATTGATAGAAGTATGAGTAATAATGATAATCAAGACTGTCTAGTTTTGCCCTAAATTGTGAATAATAGTTTGGGATTACATACATTATAATTATTTTTCCAAATGTAGAGGGTACAAGAAGGAAAAAGGCACAGGAAGGAAAGGAGCTTGCATTCCCCCTCCCCCTGCCCAGCTCCAGACCCAGTGACTGCACTGGTTAAATACGACATAGTAATTACCAGATTTAAAGTTCTTGGGTTTCAAATCTACCTGAAGTTCTCATTTTCTGGTCATGAATTTTTTTCTTTCAAACTTAGCAAAATATTTCATATATTTCAGTGTCACATAACATTTTTGACATATCAGGTAGGGTCTCCCTCATTCCATTACTGTGTAGTGATTACAGTGTCAGACTAGGATCTGGGTGTCCCACGGTCAGAATCTACTCTGACATGGGCCAGTCACATGCTCTCAGCATAATCTACATCACAAAAAATGGAGGAGAGGAGAACAATGTAAGTGTGGTATAAATGAAATAAATAACTCAGTTCCTCAACAAAATGATTGCATGTAGAACTACCTTTGTGATGGTAGAACTTTCTGAGGTACAGATTAAGAATGTAGCCCAGAAGTTATTGCAGAGTTGCAAAAAACTCTAGAATGGAGATTCAGTTTGCATGTGGACTGCTAACACTCTGGATTAAAGTCAAAGCACACCATCAGAGCCAAATACGAATTAACCCACCATAACGTTGCCAACAAAAGTCTGTATGGTCAAAGCAATGGTATTCCCAGTAGGAAGGTTGAGAGCCGAAGAAGACTAGATGCTTTCGAATTATGGTGCTGGAGAAGACTCTTGAGAGTCCCTTGGTCTGCAAGGAGATCAAATCAGCCAATCCTAAAAGAAATCCATCTTGACTGTTCCCTGAAAGGCCAGATACTGAAGCTGAAGCTCAAATACTTTGGCCACCAAATGAGAAGGGAGCACTCACTGGAGAAGACTCTGATGCTGGAAAAGAGTGATGGTAAAAGAAGAAGGGGATGGCAAAGGATGAGATGGTTAGACAGTGTTATCGATGCACCGAACATGAAATTAAGCAAGCTCCAGAGGACGGTGGAAGATAGGAGTGTCTGGCGTGATGCGGTCCATGGGGTTGCAAAGAATCAACTGTGCAACTGAACAAAAAAAATAAACCTACCCTAAATCTCACTTGCCTGCATTGATTGTAAAAAGACAGAGGATGTCAAGTGAACTTTTAGGGGGAGGAAGTTCAAATCCTGAGCAACACTGTCAAGGATCCTATGTGTGGTCTCCCCTTGCCTAACTTCTTATGGGGATAGGGATTGAATGAGGTCTCTCCTGACAAATGCAATATATAGGCAGGTTTATATGGGAGATGGAAAAATACTCTTTGTTGTATGTTCCATGAGTCAACAAACAGTACTGTGGTTAAATATTTACGGTAGTTTTATATGCCTTCTATTAAAGAATTTTGTAGGTGCTGCTGGTTTCAATCTAGTCATGTTTCCATCAAATAATTTCAGGATTTTAGCCTTTTGGTGACCAGCCTGCATTATGGTTCTGGTTTGAAGCTCTTCTCATCCAGGAACTTCCATCTTATGAATTCTAACAATTTTCACTAGTACTTCAGTCACTGAAGGTGTGCACTCATTACTATGATGTTGTTGGTATTTTTGTACAAGAGCTGTTGCTGATGTCACAATGACAGGTCAAGTAGTCATGACTAAGGGAAACCTCCATATTCAGAGCCACCAAATACCAGTGAAAAGAGGCAACATCAGGGGAAGGCCTTGGCCCCTGTGCTCTGTTAATTGACTGTCCAGGGCAACTGGTTGGCCAATGTGTGGAGCAACTTATTGGACTAGACAAACCATTGGTGTTATCCAGAAGGGTTTATGTTAATCTGTAGTATAGAGCAAGGTCTGTCATTAGTTTTTAAATAGTTTTGAAAGTATTCTGAAGTGTGGGTGCCCACCTAGCCTACCTTTTCTTTCAGTGATCTCTTTAAGAGGCTACTCATGGAAGAACATCAGCAGAACAGTCAGAGGTGCACTGAGTCCCAAACTGACTTTCTCCAAATTCCTAGCCCTGCTGTCTCGGACTTGTCACAGGCGCCCTGCTTTCTGAGTAAGATCATTTCTAAGATTCATGTCAGGTCATTAATGTCCTTGACATCCTGGGCAGTTTCCTTGGTTCCTTCTCATCCATACAAAAGGAAATGAATAGAAAAGGAAATGTTAAGATTCAGTTGCTAAATTTGCAGATGACACGAAGTTGTTCAGGGTGGTGAGAACCAGGGAGGATTGTGAGGCATTCCAAAGGGATCTGTCAAGGATGGGTGAGTGGGCATCAACGTGGCAAATGGGGTTCAATGTGGCCAAGTGCAAAGTGATGCACATTGGAGCCAAAAATCCTAACTATAAATACACGTTGGTGCTGGGGGGGGGGGGGAAGCAGTGGGAGGACTTCTAGTGCCCTGGCCACACTGGTGGATTTCCTGAGGGCACCTGGTATTTTTGGCCACTGTGTGACAGAGTGTTGGACTGGATGGGCCACTGGCCTGATTCAGCATTGGATTCTCATGTTCTTATGTTAGAATTCAGAAGAAAGGAAGTGAATGATCTTGCAGCAGTTCTCCTGTATAGCTTGATGCTGCTCTAACCCTGCCAACCAGTTTATAGTGTGTTGGTGTGGTCTTTCTCCACTTGCACAGGCATCCCCCTATCTCCAGTTTGGAGATAACTGGTTAGTTTGGATCTATATCATCTTCACTAATAATAATTTGCACTAGTTTGAAACTGTGGTAAGAACTGGATTTATTTGCAGACTGTAGTAGTTATTACTGTAACTGTTCCCAGTTTTGAAGGAAGGATGGTTGGAGGATGCTCCATGTTTCCATGACTGGGCAGCATTACATCTATACCTGTGTTCCATCTTAACTTGTTAAGTGTTCTTATCTCACCTGTACCTGAAGTTTGTTTCATGAGAGCCACTAAAGAGGTCTGTATGGTGACTGGTACACAGCAGTAAAGTGCTCTTTGCCTAGATTTTCATCAGAATTAGAGCACCAAAGGGACTGTTTCAATTTCACTCCGACCTTCTGGCATGAATCAAAAACACCTTGATTGGATTGGTTTTTGATGTGGCAGTAATATTGTGTGGGTATTTTAATACAGCATTTTATATTTAGTCTGTATCTTACTGTATTATTTTTATAGCCTCCATGAGTTTTCAAGATGTGGCTGGTTTGAAATCTTAATAAAAATAAACCTTGTAGTCCTAAGTTGAAATCACTTGAGATTTGCTTTCTAGTAAATATGCTTAAGATTTCAGCCTTAATTATTTGGTAAAGAAACACATTACATTTTGAGGCTACAAAAACCCCACATTTGTTTTGGGAGGTTTCTCAGTCAGCACAAAGACAATAAACAGGAGAGAAGTTAATCGCCCTCAAGCACCCCCATTCCACTGATGGCTTTTACAGGCACCCAGTACTTAAGGCCTGGCTATGCAAATACTTCTAGCCAGCAGAGAACAGTTAAAGAGCCATATCAAACCCTGTGAAACCTTGGAGGGGATAGAGAGTTAGGGGATACTAGAAGCTAGATAGATAGGGAAGAAAGAGAAGGACTGACCCACAGTGCGATAGGTAGAGAGAGGTAATAAATTCCCTGGACACTAGGAGAATGAGGTCCATATTATGGGATCCATTTTGTGATGTCCATTGGCCAATGGATGGCTGCCATAGCATGTGTAGCTAACAAAGGGCCAACATTCCAGACAAAAACTCCAAGTAACAGGAAGCTTTTAGAATGCTGTAATGCTTAAACCATTGCTATGCAGAGTGTGTGTGTGGGGACTTCTTAAATAAATCATTTTTGTTTTTGATGCTCTCTGTACCAACTAGACCTCCACCATTTGAGCATGCTATCTAAAACAGACACGAGGGGAAGGGAGGCACTGGTGCTAGAATGCTGTTTCCTCGAGAGTGTGAGTGTGGTAAGACATTCCTGTGGTAAACAGGTGTTGGGTAGTGGAAGAAGCAGGCACAAGGCAGAGCCTTTAAATGGCATTGCAGAGGGAGTGCTAGGAGTGCTGGCCTTCTTAGTGGATAATTGACCTGCTGGTGGCAGCAGAAATACTGCTGAGAATTGGGCAGGCTTAGGAGACTGTGGCATCACTGGACAGGGACTTGGGACAACTACTGAGTGCCTAGATACCTTGGAGGGCCAAAACAAAATGGGTTTCACAGGTCAGCGTAGTTATTTTGCAACACTTGCAGTGCAGTGAACATTAAACACAGGGTCTCAAATTAAGATACGAAGCTGTATCCTAGAATACTATTAAGGTTAGTGTGCCTCCATAGCTTAAGGTGTCTTATGTTAACAGATTGCACCACCCTAGGTGAGACAAGGTAGTAGGCCTATACTACTGTGTGCCATTTTGTAAGCTGCCCTGAGCCCATTCGCGGGGAGGGTGGGGTATAAGTGTGAAATAATAAATAAATAAATAATATAACCAGTGTGGTTTTAATCGAGATAGAATTTACAGATTGTTTCGACTATATGTGGTGAGTAAAATTTCTCAGACTGCAGATGCCCAGGAAGGATGTAACCTATAGTTTTTCAATTCTACCTCATTGTGATTAGTGTCAGTTTTCTCCACAGTCCTCCTCAGAAAGCTCATCATGCATTGCAGTGAACACTGCTTTGCTATGAATGTGGTTCAGCTACTTGAGGTTTTGTCATAGAATCATAGAGTTGGAAGGGACCTCCAGGCCCATCTAGTCCAACCCACTGTACAATGCAGGAAATTCACAATACCTCCCCTTCCACACTCGCAGTGACTGCTGTTCCACGCCCAGAAGATGACAAAAATCCTCCAGGATTGTTTCCTGACCCCAAAGTGGCAATCAGCATCTCCCTGGGCATGTAAAAAAGGACCACAAAAACTAATCACTGAGACAACCCTTCCTGCCCTCCCTCTCATTATCTGTCTAAGTTCACAGAATCCGCATTGCTGTCAGATGGCCATCTAGCCTCTGTTTGAAATCCTCCAAAGAAGGAGAGCCTACCACTTCCCAAGAAAGCCTGTTTCACTGAGGAACAGCTTTAACTGTCAGGAAGTTCTTCCTAATGTTTAGCCGAAAACTCTTCTGATTTAATTTCAACCTGTTGGTTCTGGTCTGACCTTCTGGGGCAATAGAAAACAACTCCACACCATCCTCTAGATGACAGCTTTTCAAGTACTTGAAGATGGTGATCATATCACCTCTCAGTCGTCTCCTCTCCAGGCCAAACATAATTAGCTCCTTCAACTTTTCCTTATATGACTTGGTCTCCAGACCCCTTACCATCTTCGTTGTTCTCCTCTGGACACATTCCAGCTTGTCTACATCCTTCTTAAATTTTGGTGCCTGTCACGGGCTGGGTGCCAGTAAGTCAAGAGCTGAGTCGAAGTCCGAGACAGTCCAAGGTCAAGCCAAAACAGGAATGAATTACCAAGTCCAAAACACAAGTCGAAAGCAGAGTCAGTCCAAGCCAAGGTCAGAGAAGGAAACTCACTAGCAAACCAGTCCAAGGAGTCAACCAAAACCCGAAGTCAAACAGGGCCGAAGTCACAAGCCAAAGGGTCCAGAATCAAGCCGAAGTCAGACAGAGCCAGAGTCACGAGCCAGAAGGACCAGAATCAGGTTTAGCTGATGCGAGCCGAGTGGGTGCAGAGCTTAGCCAGAATGACTTGTTGCTAGCACAAGTTGTTGGTGTTTGTACTGTGCCTAAATACCCAGCCACTTCCTATACTTGTTAGCAGCTGGCAGTGAGGTTCTGGCTCCCTCTAAAACTCAGGGCTGAGTGATCTGCGACTACGCATGCGTGCCTCTTTTTTCCTAGCAGCTAAGTCTTGCCTGGATCGTGACCTTAGCCGTTCCACCCGAGGAGGTGAATCAGGTGGGCTTGAGCTTGGCTGTGGCTCAGCTGGTGCTGGTGCTGGGGTAATGCCCTGAGAGGTGCTTGCTTGAGCCTCCTCTAGTTCAGGTGGAGGCTCCTCTGGAGCTGGGGTCTGATCCTCCACCGCACTTAGGTCCGCAGGAAGCAGGTCTTCAGAGGCACTCCTGACAGGGCCCAAAACTGAAACCAGTACTCTTGGTGAGGTCTAACCAAAACAGAGTAAAGTGGTACCATCACATTGCATGATCTGGATACTATACTTCCATTGATACAGCCCAAAATCGCATTTGCCTTTTTAGCTACCGCATCACACTGCTGACTCATGTTCAGTGTTTGGTCTACTAAGACCCGTAGATCCTTTTCACACATACTACTGCCAAGATAAATCTCCCCCAACCTATAATTATGCATTAAATATTTCCTACTTAAATGCAGAACTTTACATTTATCCCCACTGAAATTCATTACATTTCTCTTAGCCCAGTTTTCTAGCCTGTCAAGATAATCCTGTATTCTGACTCTGTCTTCTACTGTATTTGCTACCCCTCCCAATTCAGTATCATCTGCAAATTTAATAAGCATTCCCTCTATCCCTTCATCCAAATCATTGATAAAGGTGTTGAACAAAAGAGGTCTCAGGACAGATTCTTGAGGCACTCCTCTTCCAGAAGATGAGGAACCATTTACAAGCACTCTTTGGGTGCAATCTGTCAACCAGTTACAGATCCACCTAACAGTCATAGGATCCAAACCACATTTTTCCAATTTGTCAACAAGTATATTATGCGGAACCTTATCAAAAGCCTTACTGAAATCAAGATAAACTATGTCTACAGCATTCCCCTGATCCAGCAAGATAGTAACCTTCCCAAAAAAAGAGATAAGGTTAGTCTGACATGACTTGTTCTTGAGAAATCCATGGTGGCTGTTAGTAATTACAGCTCTCCTTTCTAAATGCTCGAAGACTCTCTGTTTGATTATTTGTTCTAAAACATTCCCAAGTATAGAAGTCAAGCTGACAGGTCAGTAATTACCTGGATCCTCCTTTTTCCTCTTCTTGAAGATGGGAAAACATTTGCCCGCCTCCAATCTTCTGGCACCTCACCTTTTCCCCAAGAATTCTCAAAAATAATGGACAGAGGTTCAGAAATTACAGCTGTGAGTTCTTTTAGTACCCTTGAATGCAGCTCATCTGGCCCCGAGGACTTAGTTTCGTTTAAAGAGACTAGGTGTTTATGTACTACTCCTATGCAATCCTAGGCTGCAACTCCATTCTCTCATTTTTTGCCATGTTGAGCACCATTTCCCTTGCAAGAGAAGATTGAGACTTTTCACGTGTCGGAGCCATGACACGTTGAAGCATAGCCACACCAACATTGGGCCTACTTTAAATATTCCAGCCAATTCTAGCTGTTTTGTTGCTTCTTGACTTCAGTGGAGTGTGGTAGGATGCTGTGGACCATATTCAGGGATCTGATAAAGGCCCATTGTCCTATGTATGATACTTGTGGTTTAGATGAGCTCTCATGCTATCAAAAGAGAAGCCATTGTAGAGGAACATTCCAGCTAAACACTCATTTTCAGATACTCTGACTGCTTTGCAGGTGTCAGTCAACCTCCCCTCAGACTGGTAGTTACTCATCAAGGTCATTTTGAGAGCCAGTTAATTAGCCTACACAGTTTAGCTATGAATCTGGTATTGGGTGGGGGGGGAGCTCACTCTCACCCGAGAAAGTTCCATGGAGACAGCCTTGTGATTGGTTGGGAAGGTCAGGAAGTTATGGCTGACAATATCTGTATAGTGTAGACTATGGTAAAGAGAACATTGCCTTTCTTATCTCTTTTCCTCCACCCACCACCCTTGCTGCCTCAAGATACATTTTGTATGTTCTGGAACATCATGCTTCAGCTGTAAGAACCAGTACTGCTGCTGTTACGAATAAATAAGTAAAACAGTTAGTTAGTTTTGTTATTTTTCTGTGCATTAAGGCTCCACTTAACTATATGCTTTTCTTTTAAGAGCTTTTCTTGAATTTCTTCAGTAAAGCTTTTTTGCTTCATTTCATGTGAGTTACTGGGGAGTGGCTTGAACCTACCTAAGTTTGGTTATGTTACTGCACTAAGGCAAAGTCAGTCTTGATATTCAATATTATGATTTTGAAGAACTGTAATAAAATTGTTAAGCATTTCTCCACAACTTGGTTGTATTCCTACTTTTAAAAAATATGGACTATGATTCTGAATCCAATAGTCCTATGGCAGTCTGGTCCAGAATGTTCTGTTTTAGGGTAGAAAGGCAATAAAAGATAAGAAGTGCAGTTGGATAGGTATCATAATCAAGCTTGTATGTAACTTGAAATTGAATCTAAAGTAAATTTCCACTATTGCCCTTCTCTCTGCAGACTCCCTCATGTCATTCCTCAAGGCCCTCTGTTCCCCAGGAGCAGCATTGTGTCAAGACCCCAGTAGCCTTCAGTGGAGCAGGAGAGGTGGGAAAGTTCTGCTGATTGAGAATTTAGTCTGGATCTTTTTCTAAAGCTCTGTCTCCATCCTTTCTCCCTAAACATCTAGGACACTTTTGGATGTATTAACTTGTTACCAGGCTTTCTGGAGTTTAATCCAAGAGGTAGACTGGATACAGCAGGGTATCCGTTGTGTGAAATATTGTGATTATTCTCGAATTGTGGTTTGGGTTAAATGTAAAGAAACTCTGTAAATTAATTCTCTGGCACTAAAGAGTATCTTTATTTTTCTTGCAAAAAACATGATTGTATGAATCCTTTATATGTTTGTTAAGTAGTGAGTCTCACTGAACTCAGTAGGATGTACTTTAAATGTGCTTCGAGTTGCCCCCTAAAGCTACTGCTAATTTCTGAACAGGCTTTAAACTCTTACTGTAATAGATTTACTAATGTTCATGTTATAATTATCTGGATGTAAGTGCATTAAAACTAAGATACTTTCTTGGAAATACGTTTTGCATCCAAGTGTCCATTGATGAAATACGGATGCAAGTCTAGAAAAAATGTCTGAAATATTTCAGGATTGGTGCCAGACTCTTAGAATCCTGCTTCTCCTTTGTACAGAGTGGAAAAGCATTTAAAATTCTTGAATGGCACTATTGTTATTTCAAGGGCCCATGCAACTAAATGACTGGGATTTTTACAGCTCTGTATCCCATGTTGACTTGTTGCCTCTTCCAGTTAGCAAAAAGCTTTGAAAACTGATCTACTCTTCATGCTGATTCTACCTTCTAAAATAAATATATATTTAAAGATTTTAGTGTAGCTTATGAATCCGAGTAGGTGCACTTGCAAGCTAGCATCAGCAACTTTTATCTGCAGTCTGATCCATGACAAGTTAATTACACCACTTAAGCAGCAACTGCACAGATGCTCTATAGGAAGCTATAGTAGTTATACTGTAACTTGTGTTACTGTGGCTACTTTATCTCCTGATAACTCTGTAATTAACTTGTCACCACTGTTTAATGCTTAACGTATGTAGAGAATCCGTTAATGGCATCAGTAAAGCAATAGTAGCCTGAAGGAGCAGTTCATGCCCACTGGGAAGGCTATCAGGGCTTGCTTAAACACAGAACGCCGGGCCTGACCTGGAAAAGCATTAGGAAGCTTGCCGTTGAGAAGCTTTGGATAAAATGTTAAGTTATTGATGCATGCTAAGGTTATGTTCAACTACCTTGATGCAGGTTCGGGATATATATTTTTATATATGATCATTTGCAAAAAATGCAAGTGTGGTATATTCTCAGTCTAATGACTTACAAGCTGGGTCTCAGCAAAGGAGGAAGGAATTTGGAGTTTCCCTCCAATATTTTCCTTAACAATTGTTCAGCTTTAGGGAAACTTCTTCCTTGCCCCCTTCTCTTTTGCTTAACTGACATTCAGCTGCTGACATTGTTTGGTTTTGCTGGACTATTTTCAGTTGTCCACAGACAGTTTTTAGGGTTTTTTGGGGGGGAATTTATAAAGTCATATTTTTCTGCATGCTTGGGATGCCCCCCCCCAAAGTAGTAGAGGCCCCTGTCTAGACTGCAGGTGGACCTCTTATGGTGCTTTTGTCATCTGCACAGGAGCCAGCCAGTTTACTGTGATGATACAGTTCTGGAGGCATAGCTTTTGTTAATATTTGTTGTATACATAATCGTGCTGTTAAGAATGTTGTACCATCTGAACAATACATAACTAACTACTTCTTATACTGCCCAAGAGACTACTAACACGAGAGATGACACCCTAATGCACATGTTGAATGTTGAAAAGTCAGGTTATACAGTGGCAGTTTCTCTCAATTAGATCAGAGCTGAATCAGAGGCTCCTGGGAGCAAAAATACCACTTTTTCTGCACCATTCTCAAGAGTAGTGAGCCATTCTGGCCATGATGCAGCTGTTTTATAGTGAGTTTCAGTCTCTTTCCGGAAAGAAATTGCTGCCCATTATCAGTGATATATTTGCATGTTTTGGAGAAACCTTTTGAATGCGCTAAATCCTAGATGTGTGAAAGGTGTAAATTCTAAAGTATGTTTATGAATGCATCATGTACTTTTAAAGATTTCCCATGTTAGAATAATTTCCTGTTTGTAACACTTGTGCAGTCAGCAAACTACCCAATGCAGTCTGTATTGCCCATTCCCAGAAGTCGTAGGGTGAAACTGAATGCACGTTCTACCAATAGTATAACTCGTAAAAGCAAGCACTTGTTAAATCTATTTGTTTTTATTATAGACATCGATCTGCCAGTCGCAATAATGCATTTATGGACATTTTTCTGCAAGCACAGCGCTGGTGGCAGTTCTTACTGACAAATTGAGTCATATGGACAGTAGTTCAAAATAAGCTTACTTTATTGACAGATTGTGCAGTTCTCTAGTTCACTGAGTGTTCTTAAGATATCTGGATTGGCAAAAAAGAAGAAGAATATAGTAGAAATGTAAGAGAACCGGTATAACTCTTGAAGGGTGAAATCTATAAAACAAAGAGGGGACTAGTCATGTTTCTCAGTTACTTCACTAGTTGAAACTTTTAAATTTAAATGTGTTCTGATACCATATTAATGAAGGTAGCTGGAAAGACCACGGTACCAAAACAATCCTGTAGATTTGTAAAATGACTTGAGATAAATACAATATAGATGTGTACTGAAGTATAAGAAAATCTGAGAAGGCACAGTGAAGAAAGAGGAGGGGGAGAAGAAACACCCTCCATATTAGTTTAGTGTGGGTTTTGTTGACTAGTATGTCTCGGTTTTGCAAATTTAAACTGGATTGCAGCCTTGCTAATCTGCCTTTTGGATAGCATATGTGTGGCAATCTCATCTTCTCAGAGAGTGAAGATACTTGCATGAAGACCTCCTTTGGACTTTATAGATACCATTTAAAAAAATATTGGTCTCAACACATAGCCAATTAAGTTAAAGTAATCTGCATTGCTGTTGTGTGCCTTGAGTGTGAAACTGGCATTTGGCAAAATATTAGGGGTGTTTTTTGTAAACTAAAAGCCCCAAATGCTTTAGCTTTCCCTTGCAAGAAGGTTCTTCAGATCCTTGGAACATTTTGGCTACACTTTTCTGTATCTTTTGCAATTCTGAAATGTTTTTTAAAGGGCAGGTGGCCAAATCCAGGAGGAGCTGTGGCTCAGTGATAAAGCATCTGCCTTGCATGCAGAAAGTTCAAATTCAACCCCCAGCATTACCATTTTAGATGGATCAAGTAGCAGGTGATGCGGAAGACTAGAGAGCTGCTGCTGGTCCAAGTAGACAATACTGACCTTGATAGACAGTCTAGTTCAGTGTAAGTCAGGTTCATGTGTGTGTGTGTGTTCAGATTCTGCATAGTATGCACAATAATTAATGAAGATAATTAATCTTTATTAAATGCCTTGTGTTAAGTCCAGTTTTTTAATCCCTTATTTAGTAATTCTGAACATGGAATTTGCTTCTTTTTTTGCCATGACTTCTGTCTGAGTAGATCAAAGTCAGCAACCTTGTATGATTAATTAGGGTGAATTAGGGGCGGCTACCCAATTTTACTTTTTTGGCAGAATACAAAAAAAAGTGGCTCTTCTAGAACGATGGTAGGGCATTGTGACCTGTACCACAGTAATCACCTGTAGAGCAGTAAACAGAGGCCCCGTCATGTAGTCACTTACCCCTGTAGTTTACTTTTTATAAACAAAATAGCACTTGAGTAGAAAAAAGAAACCAAGAAGTCTATTTGGGTTCTTTTTGCCATTAAGGTATTTTTTATTAAGAAAATAGCGATTGAAGGAAGCATTTTAAAATGTTCTGGAGAGATTCAACCCTTCATGATAACCCCAAACCAAAGCAAGCAAATAATAAAAACCCCTTTGTGTGACATTTTTAGCCCTAGATACAAGCGGGGATTTGTTTGGGTTGGTAATATACCTCAAATGCAACATGTGCATTTTAAAGAGGATGGGTTGAAGATTAAAGTGTCTACCTTAGCAAAAAGATTTTTCTGTTTTAAAAGAGCCACAGTTGGCTCTGGAGCCACAGGTAGTAAACCCCTGCAGTCTTTATTGCACAGACTACTATGCTCCCAAGCAATCTTGAATTTTCTGTAGCCTTCATAACCTGATGTAAATTCTAAATTTTGTGCTCACTGTATCCTATATGGCTCCATTCCCAATACAGATAGTTGAGGGGGCCTACTCTTACTTCCCACCATGGTGAAAATAGCCATTCCTCCTCTGTGCTCCCTGTATTTTGATCAGTTACAAGAATACTTACCAGGTTTCCCTCACATATTACTAGTTGCATGAAACGCACAAATGTTTATCCACTGGGTCTAGTTACTGGCCTACAGAACACTCCTGTGTAGACTCTTGTCTAAACCACTGAAATCAATGGGCTTAGAGTAACTCTGGGGCTAGAGTAACTGCATAGAATTGCATTGTAAGTGAACCAGTGACTAAGCTTTTGAGATCAGGTCTCATGGGGACAAGTTGCATGCTCTATCTTGTAGACCTCACTGTTTGAGCATCTGACATCCTTTGGCTTTTAAAAAAAGTTTACCTCTGTCTTTTAGAGTATTTATAAAATGATTTTGGAGGCTTACATATAATCCATATTTCACCTATAATCATGAGGGCATGCCATTTAATTAGAGTGTTAACTACTTAGATACTGAAATTCATACTAAGGAAATTTTTAAGATATGGTTTTTACACTTCTCTTGCTTTTCTGTTTGACAACAAACAGAGATTGACAACAAAATAGCAGTGTTCACATTTTGGAATTTAATGCATTTAAAATCCAGACTATATAAATTTTAAAAAATCTTGTCAGAATGGAACACATTAGCAAGCTGTTTCTATTGTCACATAGGAAAATTAATAAGGGTTGTGTTACTGCCTTAAATCATGCTAACAATGCAGTCAATGTGCAAACTCTGTTTCTTCAGCCAGCTCTTGTTAGTAAATAACAGATACTAATGCTACCTTGTAAATGATGGTGCTACCTTGTAAATGATGGTGCTGACTAATCAGTTGCCATTATAATGATATTTAAATTGTCTTACTGTGATTTAGATCAATCAGTGTAAAATGCAAGCGATGAAATAATTATCTTCCGTACTTAGCACATTCAGGTATAAAGTACTGTTTCAGCATTTATTTAAGGGTGCTGTGTTATAGTTTGGTGTTCCTGAATAATTTTCCTGGTGTGCCTGGAGAGAGACCTTGAATAAAGCTTGTGATGGTCATGTTTATAAAGGGCAAAGTTTATAAATGGTTGTTTACAAATGGTCAGATAAGTAGAACCACTGGACGATGATTTTCATTTAAATAAGAGGATTCAGCAAGTGTAAAGTGTGTAAAATGGTGTGAATATTCTAACCTCCTCAGACAAGTAGATGAATTGCAGGACCCTAACTTCATGTTTTAATATTGCTGGCCTGAGGAAATGAGGTTCCATATCTCCTTCTCACTTTCATAATTGAGATACCCTTCCCATGAAAGACTCAGTTCAAAATTATTATCAGGAGTTTAGACCAGTCATCTTTCTAGCCCAGTATAATCTAGCCTGACTGATGATGGTTCTGCCAAGATTTCAGGTAAAAGTCTTATCTTGGTTCCAGAGGTTTGACTGTTACCTGAGAATAATTAGAGATACTTATGGTAAAATTAACCCATACAAAACCAAACATGAGAGCTGCTTCTGAAAATGGCAAGTTCAGATAGAATTCTGTCTCTTGTATTTAGTTCAATTGCCTCATATTTTGGTAATTCTGATGCAATTTATCCCATCCCTAGTAGTGCTGGAATAAGGGATAGCATCTGTACATGAGGTATGTTGAATCAATTATTGCTAGGAAGGGAGGAATGTGACACGGAGTTCACATTTCAGCCACAGCCGTTCTGGCCGGGGGGGGTACTCTAGTTCTGCCCTTGTACATTTATCTATTTATTAAAACATTTATATGTCACTTTTCCTTTTGGTTCAAGGCGGCTCACAATAATAGTTAAAACATCCCCAGTTTAAAACCAAAGATAAAATAGCAAGCCCCCAAATCCCTCCTCCCAAAACTGGCAGAATGTGCTCTGCCAATGGGTTAGCATACCTTTACAAAGACCAATCCCAGTCACATCTGGGAGTATATTTGACCTGCATTGTTCCGTTGACATTTTGCACAGCAAGATCAACATGAATCTTATGAAAGGACCTGTTATATGCTGAGTCCTTGGATCTCTGTGTGAAACAAGATGGTTTTTTGTTACTGAAGCTTGTGTGGCGATTTGGAGGCTGGAAACAAGCAGCCTTGGCGGTTCGCATCACTGTTAACTGTGAAACAGTGATCCAGCAGTACAGGTAAATGAAATATACAGTAGGTTTCTAAAAGGGTTTATTGGCTTGTAGTGACAAAGTTAATGCTCAAAGGGGTGTAGGTGTTAGTAAACATCTAGAATTATGCGTAGATTGTTAGAAATTCCCTTTGCAGATACCTAAACCCAATCCAGTTGACACTGTAATATGGTGAAGCGAAGCAAAGGAGGTGTGAAGGACTTACTCCTTTAAATGCTTGATATTAAACTTAGGAAAGGTATTTGTGTCATTTGACCCATTCCACAGGCTTCTAAAAATTACTTGTTGGTTTATAACAGTTCATTCTGGGTAGCCTGTGGAATGGGCTGGCTAACAGTATAAAGGATATTAAAACCTCCAAAACAGCCTTGATCTCCCACTGTGATCACAAATAGTGTACCTTTCTGTATGCCATGTGAGCATGAATGCCCAGGGAGCCTGTAACATAACTGGATAGTAGCTAGCTGAAGATTTCTGTTGGGGATTCCATGGGAGTACTACTTCTTGGGTTGCATCCCTGAGGGATTAAGGCAGAGCAAGTGCAAATATATTATTGCCTTATATACTTTATAGGCTGAGCCTAAGCTGTTGTACTATGAAATTGCAGCTGGATGGTATAGAAGTGGGCTTAAACAGGAATGGTATGATTGCAGCTATAATTACTGCAAATAAAACAGTCTTGGGTTAGGGAATAGGCTTTGTTTTATATTGTACCATTAATATTTAAAATGCAGATTTGAATTCTTTTCAGTTATCTCCGTTTAGTGTTTGTTGATAATTCCATAGTGAGAGTCTCTAAGAATATGATTAACCCTGAGGGTCATCTTATAATGTAATTATTAATGATTGATTCTGTTTATCCTTGAAATCAATATAAAAAGCAAAATTGCTTGGCATATATTTGGGGTTGATTTCTTACATTTGGTAAACATGACAACTAGTATTGGCTTTATATATTAAACACATTTGAAGAATCTAAAGCATGTGGCTTAGTTTTTAATAATTATGGCGATATGCGGTGGTTCTTACATGACATATGTTAATGTGGCCAATAGTGTTAACATCTCCTGCCACTAATAGTTAGGGTGGGGATGTATAGTAATTGATCTTCCTGGGAGTGCTGTAATGTAAAAACAATTCAGGCTGTTTGAAGTATATTTTACAAGTGTGCATTGGGCCTTTGGGATGTTACACTGAAAAACCCAATTGTACAGTTACCATGGGAACCCAATTAGAATAGATTGCTTGGGTTTTTAGTCTTTTCATCTTGACCAAAAATCTAATGTACTTTAAATGTTTTCATATGGAATTTTATTCATAGTTTGAATTGATGTAATAATAGCTTTTATTTGAATACTAAAATCAGAAAATATCAGGTATTCTGTGTATCAGCATTTCACTTCTTTGTGAATAGATAATCTTTCAACTAACGCAGAGATGTTTAAACTGGTGTAGCTATACTATGTTCTGTTTCATTGTGCTGCTATTTAGAGGTTTAACCCTACTTTTATGCTTGGGAAAAAAAGACATACAAAATTCGGATGTGGATACATGATAAACACTTTTATAGATCAAATGTGTTAACAATTCAAAAACAAGCTGGGGACCTGTGAGGAATTGTGGTGGTGGTGGGGTTAAATAGTTTGGAAATTCCTCTTCCAAATAGTGAGATGTTATGCTGTGCAACTCCTGTTTTACTGAAGTCTGGGACAAGATAAGTAGTATACTGCTTCCTTGGTCCTGAACTTCATCAGTTTAGGGTTACAACACAATTATTTTGTGGTGCTGGATGCTGAGGCTGAGCATGCTAGTAGCAGTTCATCTAGCTCCTATCCTAGACTATACAGTGTGGGGAATCTTTTCATTGCCCTCTTCCTTGTGTTATGTGGAGAGTTAAAGAGAGGGAAAATTAGATCAGAGGATAAACATCTCAAGGTAGTCTCCCTGCCCAATTTTTATTCCACTTTCCAGAATAAGCTTTGAGGTCTTCCCTTTGTAGGTCAGAGACTTTCTGAGGGTGTGTGTGTGTGTGTGTAATTATTGGAAACAAAAGAAATACAGTTCCTCCAGTCCTAGTACATCCCACTGCCAGACTTTTTTAGCTTGATCTTTGGGGCTGGGATGTTGGGTAGGAAGATGAGCTCCTCATATATCCCCCAGCACTAACCCCTCTTCAAAGGACATTTCCATGCTCAAGGGGTTCATGTAGCCCAACTCTCCCTCAGATGCACTCAACTTTCCATGGCTCCTGGTGAGCATGCTCAGCATTAGATTGGTGTTTCTGCTCTTTAAAAAAAATCAAATTAACATTTTAATCATACCTGGAGAACCCCCTGACTTTGCAGAAGCCCCTGCCTTGTCTGAGGATGGTTCTGGTTTGCTGATAGGCATAAAACCATCTCAACAGGAAGGAGTACTATTTATAGACTCTTGTAAGTAAGAGAAAGGAATGCTCATTCTGTCTGCAGAGAAATAATAGAATTAAACAACAACACTGAATATGTGGGATCCACTTTCTAGATTTTTTCTGGAAGAGATTGTATAAGCTGGAAATGTTTTCAGTTTTAAGTAGCATTGGTTAGAGCAGGGCAGAAAAGTTGGTGACTTGTACCTACACAGGTCACAGTAAAAGCCTGTAAAACACCATATTCTATAGTTAAAAAATAAAATCACTTAAATTGCTGGGATTATTCTTTCCCAGTTATTTTTTAAAGCTACATTTTAACTTTTATGGAAGGCAAAAGACCTCTGTATAACTGTATTTTAAAGTCTGAAATACTAAACAATGGTTATCAGTTGGAAGTATGAACAGAAGGTGGAAGTGGAATCTCTACGGGAGATAATTTCTGTGTACACACAAATTTGTGAAGGCCTGTGAGGAACAGTGTAAACTTTTCTTTTCACAGAGTATTTTAGTGGTGGTTTAATAAAAATAATTTCAAGGATTTTCCTCTAAAACATGAGCATGGATTCTGGTTTCAGCCATATTTTACTACTTTTTTGCTCATGCTGTGATCTCTGTTAGAGGCAAGCTAAGGCACTTCTAATGTCCAGCTGTGAAAGCAGAGCTGTAGCTTGCTTTGGAACAGATTCCAACATCATTCCTTGATCTACCAAGCAGAGAATGCACTCTGCCTCAATTGGTTTGGCAAATAATAACATAGCACTTGGAGCTGTATCTGACTGTGTGAATTGTTAAAGCATCCATGACATTCTAGCCATCCAAATGGCTAAGGGAAAAATTATTGCTCCTTACTAGGGAAAGCTGTTAATTGTTTGAAACCAAGGCTCTTTCCTAATACTTTCATAATAGACTTAAGCCCTATTAATTTATATGGGTTTGGATTAAAGGTCCATTGTTCAGGATTCTGAGTACCTGTGGTTAATGGGCCCCACAAATAGGTGGCATGTGTGGAAATATGTTCTCTTAAGCTTGGATCTGGAGTGTTTGGGTGGATGGACCTTCCATCTTCAGAAGTGTGACTGCTGATCCCCCTCCCACTGCAGCCACCAATTCCCCCCCCCCCCCCAGTTAGTCTTATCTCTAGGAACTGCATTTGGAGGAGTATTTGGGGCTGTAGCGGGAGGAGGGTGTGACAGAGTCTCACTTCATAGAGGGAAATCTTTCTGTCTCTGGAAACACTCCATTGGTTTCAGTCCCTTGACAGAGGGAGCTGACATGGGCCCCGTCCACACTGTCACTTTTGCTGCTAATTTCTCCCTATTGTTTTGGGTTCCTCCCCCTTTTCCACATGTGTTTTGCTCCCTCTGGGACTACTAGAGAGAACAAAACATATGGGGGGTGGGGGAACCTGAAGCAATAGGGAGAAATGAGCAACAAAAGTGACAGTGTGGACGGGGCCATGCTTGTCTTGATTGCAGCTGGGCTAGAGAAGAAAATTCTAAGTGAAGAGACCCAATGTACTTTGTTGCTTACATAGTGAGAAGGACTGCCTGTAGATGTGTGGGAGAATGAACTTAATCACTATCTGGAAAGAGATACTGTTCCTGCTGGTGTCCGCTGCTCCAAGCATTACAACATTTTTTTTGTCTCCACTAGCTATAATGAGCAGCAAGAACATTTGCTTCATGGTTGCAACAAAATTCTGACCCCTTTACCAAGTGTGTATTTATTTCTTATGCTAAGTGGTGACTGCTGTTTGGAAGCAATGCACTCCCAAACTGCTTACACAATAATATCAATTTAAAATATACAGCAGTAATGAACACCAGCAATTAAAAAAATAAAATTAAACCATTGCCTTTCTCATCTGCTGGCATGTACACATTATGACCTTTGGTACAGTTAGGGCTATGACCTTTTCACTAGGGTAGTATGCTTGTGACTAAAAAGTACTAATTTCGATTGGAAATTAGGATTTGCATTCCACACCCCCAGCTTTCCACACTGAAATGTGCCATGTTTGAGAAGAGGACAGTCTAGAACTCATCTCCAAGCTGTGTGGATAGATTATTTTTGTTTTGAGGATTCCATAATGTGAGCATGCACCTATGGAGGATAACAACCTAGATGTAGGTTTACTGACTCTGTGAGAACAAGATTTATATTTTCTTCTTTCTTCCACAATATTCTGTGGTTGTGAGTGCACCATCCTGTTTGTTTCCAAGAGGTGGTGGGCAAAGTATCCTTCCTCCTCCAATAATGTTTTCCTGCTGATCTTTGAGGGTGTGTGATTGTATTAGTTGGGAGTTATAGAGTAACAAGAAGAGGGACCCGCGATACTCGCGGGGGGTACCTCATGGCTGAGGAGGAAGCGGCCACAGATAAGCTTCCCCCTCCTCGGCACCAGCAGTGAGGCCTGAGCAGCTCCCAGCCGCTGGGCCCACCTCCAATCTTCCCCCGTCCCTGGTGCATCAGCAGTGAGGCCTGGGCATCTCCCAGCCGCCAGGCCCACCAATCTTCCCTCACCCCTGGGCACCAGCTAAAGTTCCAAAGAAAAAGAATAACACCCCTCCCCCACACCCTGTAGCTACTGTGTGTGTGTTTAAAAGAGGAGGGGAGAAAACTTGTGCCTAGCCTTGAGCTGGAGAGAGGAGGAGGAGACTGGATGTGTACCCCGTCCTTCCCTATCTGAAGGAGTCTCAGAGTGGCGTAAAATCTCCTTTCCCTTCCCCTCCCCACAACAGACAGCCTATGAGGTAGGTGGGGCTGAAAGAGCTCTTTTGAGGACTGCTGCTGAGAGAACAGCTCTGAAAGAACTTGTGACTCCCCCAAGGTCACACCAGCAGCTGCATGTGGAGGAGTGGGGAATCAAAGCTGGTGCTGCGCTTGGGGTGCACTGCCACTATTTCCATGATCTTCCCTGGCCTTGCTGGGCTCTCTGTACCTTGGCCACAGAGTATTCCCAATTTTCCACCCCTCTGCTGGGTGTGACTGGGCCACCAGCTGGCAGCCCTGGCCCAACACTGGGCCCACATCAGGGTCTTAGGATGGAACTACGGCTAAGTCCACTGCAGGCAGGAGTTCTCTTCCCAAATGCCCCCCTTTTTACTCATCTAACCGAAAAACTGCCTGCTTTTTGTTTCCTCTTTTCCATTTCAAAATGACCAGCAATGGGGCAGATTGATACATTCAGGGCTTTTTGTACTAAAAGACATTGATTGTCAAATGCCCCCCCCCACAACAAATTCCACTTACATAGGGTTAATCAAAGGGCTGCCAGCCTCCAGGTGGGGCCTGAAGTTTCCCTGGAATTAAAACCGACTTGCAGCGAACAGAGCTCAGTCCCCCTGCAGAAAAAGGGCTGCACTGGAGAAAGGACTCTACAACCCTTGTTCCCATCTGAGGTCCCTCCCCGGCCCCAAACCAGGCATTGCCCAGAACCTCCCCCCCTCCCCCCCCCGTTCAGCAATTTTTGGGAGCTGGCAACTCTGGCTGAGACTGATCCCCACCTCCCCACCCAGACCTCAAAGCTTTTCCTGTGACGCCTTACTTCGAAGGGACCCTTCCCAGGTTCGACTGCGCGGCTTCTCCCATGCCCTCCTGCGGCTTCTCTGCAACCTTCCCAGGCCTCCCTTGACTTGCGCAAAGGCAAACCCCTCCCCTAGGAAAAGTGCCTCTCCCTCTTTTCTGCCCCCCCCCCACTCCTTGCTCAACGTCTCTGTAGCAAAAGGCTTGGTGAGTTTAACCCTTCCAGTGCTGCAGAGACATGATAGATGCCTCCTGCCTTCTCTGTGAGGATACTTCCCAAGCAGGGTCTGAAGCAGCAGGACAAATTCAGGCCAGTGTGATGGACTACATTATTCAAGGTGTGCCTTGCACACAAAAGCTCCTACCTTGGGTAAATTCGCATTGCTCTTAAAGGTGCTGCTGGACTCTAAAGTTGTTCTCCTGGGACCTGCAGGGGGGGAGGAGCTCCACGTGTAGCAGCAGCCAGAGGTAAGGCTTCCCCCCCGGGCAACGATGGCGAGCCATGGGGCTCGCCAATGTCTTCCCTCCTGCCCCCGGTTGCCCCAGTGAGGCCTCCCCCCCACGGGCACCGGTGAGGCCTGAGTGGAGCTCGCCAGGCCCGCAGCTTCCCCCCCCAGGGGTACCGCTACAGTTCTGAAAACGTTCCCTGCGCATGCGCAGGGAATGCTCTTTTACTTTTGGGGGGATTTAAACATCCCCCCAAAAGTTTTTTTTAACTTTTCAGATTTTTCTACACACCTTGGGAGTCCCCCAAGTGTGTAGGAAAACCTCCCTGCCCCCCAGGTGCCCCCCCCCGCGTGGATTTAGCTATCCGCACGCAGGGGGCACCTTCGCTATTAGATATATAGATAACTTGATTAAATACTTGTAGCTTGCTGTGATGGACTACATTTAAAATTCTGTTTTCCTAATGCAACAAAATCAGAGAAGGGAGGTGAGTAGTTAACTCTGTTGTAGAATGTTGAGCTTGAGTGACAGGCTGCTCTTTTTCTCTCATTGGTCAGCACCAGCTGAGGGAAATATAAGATCAGCTGTATGCTGAGGGGAGAGTTAGTTCATTTTGAGTGCATTTTTAGTTCAGCAGCAGTTACTGTTCAGTAAAGTAAAAGTTCAGCTACAGGAGTGGATGTCTGAAGTGTCTGACTAAAAGTTTTGAATAAAGGGAGAGACTCCTAGTCTTAGCTGTGTTAAACATCACGTGGGGAAGAATTCCATCTAATAATTCAGAGTCTAGTGTCTCTTACAATGAAGTACATTTTCACATAGACACTAAGAACTGGGGTTTGAGATTTTGGCAAAGAGTGACTGGGCAGCAAGCTGAAGCTCCCAATCAGGCCAAAAGGAATTGGATTATATTTTCAGGGAAGAAATATACTGTAAGTCCTGTCCAGATATACAGGTAATGGGCACTGAAGCAGTTCCTGGTCTGTGGTGAAAGGAAATGGTTATAGGCTACGCAGGGAAAAGAAGACACATTGTGATTTCAGAAACGGGGAAATAATTTGATATCCTAAAAGAGTGACCTTTCCAGAAAAACTGAACAGTTATTAGAAAACTATATGCAGAAACATTGTAATGGAAACCAAAATACTTAGACAACCATCTCTCCTTGATTTCAAGGTATCTAAAAGAGGGCTCCTGTTTTCTCCTGACAAGTTCCTGGGCTGGTCAAAAGCCAAATCAGATTCTGTCACAGGGTGGGACATTAAGATTTATAAAGCTGCAAATATTATCACGCTACTGGGGGGCCAGCTCAATACCTGAAGGGAACTTAGAATTTTGGCAGGAAAAATCTGCCTTACAGTGAAGAAGCAGAGGTCCGTCATACTTGCAAACTCCTCAGTACATCTGCTGACTAGAGTTGTCAACTCCAGGCTGGGAACATCCTGGAGATTTGAAGGAGGAGCCTGGGGGAGCAGGGTTTGGAGAAGGGAGGAAAGTCAGCAGCAGTGCCATTTGCTCTGGGAGAACTGACCTCTGTAGTCTGGAGAATTCTAGGAGAACTCCAGGCCCCATCTCAAGGTTGGCTGTCCTACAGCTGACAAAATGTAGGCCAGGATTCTTTTGTTTTAGCAGATGTAGGGGACTTTCTTTTTGTTGTTTCTTGTCAAGTTTGGTCAAAGTATTCTTACTATAATAATCTGTCTCCAACAGAATTCATTTTCCTGTGGGAAAGTGGGAAATTCAAAGTCATATTTTCCTTTGGGTTAGTCGACAGGGAAACTGGAAGGTGAAAAAAACCCCCACCCTTCTTGAGTTCTGCATCATTTAAGATATAGCACCTGACCTCTAATATTAACATTGCTTTTCAACATGGCTTTAGGTGCTATACTAAGGTAATGGTGATATAAAATTTGAAATTTGCTGACGGAACTATGCATGTCTCAGGAGGAGGGAAAAGAAAAAAAATTGTTACCATTTCTTGTTTGTAGAATACAAACTTCTTTGAAAAGCAAGGTTTTCATCACAAGAAGAAACCAAATAGCAATGTGTAAACTGAAATCTTACTGTTGATTTTGATTATGCTATTACAGCTTTTTTTGACCAGATTTTAATTGTAGCATGGTTTTTAAAAATGCAAAACTTCTGGTGAGGATAAAATGTATGGCAATGAAGCAAAATGGCATTGTGCAATCATAATAACCTTATTCTTTTCATGGGGATGTAGTAATGGATGGGATTTGTGGGAGGTAGCTCGTGAAAGTGTAAAGGGATGATTCTGGAAAATGCCACTGGAATTGCTTATTGACTTTTTTCAGTTAGGTAGTATAGAATCTCCCTCCCCCCCACCTCTCTCTTTTTAAAATAAGACCTAAGGGCTGGAGGTTGCAAGGATGCAAAAGATTCTGTGCTGGCTTCAATATTGTTCAAATGTAGGTTATGGGTTTATGAGCCCTTGCCCCATGGAAGGTTCGAAGGCATACACTATTGTAGAATAGAAAAATTACTGATGTTAATATTGTTGGAGGAAAACCTCATTTCAGCCTTGGAAAATATTGTGAGTTCTACCTTGAAAATAATTCCAGTTCTAAAATATGCCTAACTGAACAATTGAACAGAAGGTTCAATCAAAGTGAAGTGTCTCCCCTGTCCCCGTTTTCTTCCTTAAATCTAGGTCTTGTCTGGTTACACTACCTGTACTAAATTGGGTTAGCATGATTAAAAGGGGATATCATTTCTATTCAGGCTGCTCAAAGCTCTTTATTTTTAACATACATTTAGCTGAAACACTGGGGAGAAGACCACTTCTTGTTAAGAATTCAGCATCCCCACCCATCTAATTAAGATCTGAGAATACTCTCTGCACATATGTCTGACTTAGCAAAGAAAGATCACCAGCCAACAAAGTGAAGCAAAACTTTGGAATGCTTATAAGTGGACAAATTTGTCCAGGGGCTCTCCTCTACTTTATATCTAAAGCTGCTAAACCTGTGATTATCACATTCCCCGCACAGTGGAAACTTGGAATCTATGTGTTTTTATAGATATATATCAATATTCCCAGGCAAGTCCTTTGGCATACACTTTTGTGCTGTCAGCTTGTGCTGTCACCTAGACTCATTTACTTGAAAATAAGTTCTTTCTACGCTGTTTACTCTGGTAATGGATTGTGTATTATTCTCTGAAAACTTTAATAAAATGTTTATATAAAAAAAGAAAAAAATAAGTTTGGTTGAAATAATTTGAACAGTGTACGTGCAGACGATCCAAGTGCAAAACTACCATGGTTTGTATTCTTGGTAAGCTATTTTTGTTGACTGATGAATCAAGTCCTTCCTGTCTTCAGCACCTGATTGGAAAACCAGGGAGCAGACAAGTGCTGGCATTTTCACTACTGTAGGCAGGGCAAGTGATAATCAGGTGAGCAAGTGGTTACATGCAACCTGGGGTTAAGTTACTACCTGGTATTCATGCCTGATGTAAATATAATTAAAGTTGAGATGTAAGAGAAACAGAAAGTACCAAAAACATAAAGTTGTAGTACTTTTAAGTATTCCCCATGTTTAATCCTAACACTTATTGTGAAATAATTTTATATTATTCTGGTGGAACTTGTTTCTGTGTAAATTTGGCTATGGGATTGTACTAGGGTTGCCAAGTCCGGGTTGGAAAATACCTGGGGACTTTGGGGTGGAGCCAGGAGAAGGTGGGGTTTGGGGAGGGGAGGGGCCTCGGCATGGTACAATGCCATAGAGTCCACCCTTCAAAGCAGCCATTTTCTCCAGCGGAACTGATCTCTGTCAGCTGGGGATCAGTTGTAAACGTGGGAGATCCCCAGGCCCCACCTGGAGGCTGGCAACCCTAGATTGTACCCTTCACTTGCCTTTTAACACACACATGTACATATAAAAAACTTAGTATTTGAACCATGTTCCCTATGTCACTATTATGAATGCCTTAGAATACCGTTATATTGCTCAATCTAAGGGAAGATGCAAATCTGCAAAGGTGGGGAGGGGGATTTTATAGTATATTTTAAGTCATATTTTTACAAACTTCTGGTTATATCTTAAGCTGTGCTGTTATCCTGCGAATCCCTGTTTTACAGGGCATGTGATGAAAGAAGTCCTCCTCATGGCATCTGTTGATAGTGACTCATTGCAGGTGGTAGATGACCTGCTGAACTTCAGAATTCCTGTTTGCTAGCAAGAAAATTCCCATCCACTATTTACAGCATACTCTAAAACGGAGTCCACTTTTGGTGGGATTTCACTTCATAACAAAATAAATTATGTGACCATGTCATCTCTTTCAGATGCTTACAAAATGTAGACCTCCCTGTATTTTTTCCCCTAACAAGGTTCATATTTTTTCTTTTTCATATACAGAGCTCCATTGTCTACTTAAGATGGCATCAAGACAGCATCAAAAAGTAAGTTGCTGTTGAAAAAAAATAGCACATTTAGGTCCACACTCAAAGTAATAATGTTGGTGAAGAATTCACATAACGTAGTTGGTTTCTTTCCCCAGTGTCCAGCAGTCAGTGTTAAAAATCCAGTTGACAAGATTGATGCTGCATTGTAAATCTCAGTAGCTCTGTCATGGTTGGTAACAGGCAGCAGTGGACCTTTCCGCATCACATATCTATCTTCCACAGAGCATAACCTGATTGAATATTGCAGTAGTTTTAGGGTTAACAGAGCTGTTTTCCACCCTTCTGTAACTAGATGAATCTTAGTTTTAAAGCAGATATCTTCCTTTTATCGGAATTAAAAATGTGAGTTCAGAGATTAATGTTAAAATCGATATTTTTTTTGTAGAGAACTTAAATTGAGCAGTTTCCCAGATTGTATAGAATGCCTGCTTAAATAGTGATAGTCAAAAATCTGTCTGTCTTGCCACACTTTACATAATTATACTTAAACATTGTACATGTAGTCTGCCTTTGCACTGCTTGTTCTCTTTTTGGTCTCGAGAATTGCTCAGTTACTGTACCTGGCACCTTGAAAGCCTTGCATCCCAGACATTTGGACAAGATTGTTGTGTTACTTCTGTGTAGTTTTTAACCAATTTGTGAAAATGTGGGTTGTAGCCCCACACTACAAAAACTGAGTAGTCCCGGCTTATAGTATTAATTTATGTAGAAGAAGAAGAGATTGGATTTATACCCCGCCCTTCACTACCCAAGAAAGTCTCAGAGCGGCTTACAGATTCCTTTCCCTTCCCCTCCCCACAACAGACACCCTGTGAAGTAGGTGGGGCTGAGAGAGCTCTGACAGAAACTGCTCTTTTTCAAGAACAGCTGTGCCAGAACTATGGCTTGCCCAAGGTCATCCAGCAGGTGCAAGTGGAGGAGTGGGGAATCAAACCTGGTTCTCCCAGATTAGAGTCTGCGCACTTAACCACTACACCAAACTGAAACAGTTATAATAAAAGGAACTGGAGAAACATATATTAATTGAGTACAATACTTGTAGTCATTTAGATTGTTCATTTTATTATTTTAAAGGGCATTCAAGTTTTTATTTATATGTAAGCTAGTATCCAAGGTTTCATCCCATGCTAGCACCCCATTAAGCACTTGAAATCAAGGCAAGATGTTATGAGTAGGGTTGTACAGAGGGACACTGTTTAACTTCCAGTGACTCTCGTTGAGCTATGTAAGAATGGTTCCAACTGTAGCCAGGAAATAAAACTTAACCTTTAATCTAGCTATGAAGGACAATGGTAGGAAGGATGCCCATTCTTGAAGTACCTATAGTGGTGTACCTGAATCACCTCTCTATTTTGTTCTATATAAGCAAAGAACTATTTGTGCTATTAATGCTATTTATAGGAAAGCAGATTGCTACATTTGAGGTTAAAATCTGACTAGTAGTACTGGCCCAAGATGGCTTGGCTTTCACTCCCCCCCCCCCCCCCAAAATCCAGGGAGCATTCCATACTGCTCCCTCAGAATACAAGCTGTTTCATGCTTTCTGACTCTTTGCTGTCCTTGTAGTAACGATTGGTATTTTGCTGCTTTATTATGAATGCTTAATTTAAATGTCATGTTCTTTCAAGAGCATCCAAGATACACCTCTAGGCTCATAGCGGTAGACAAACATGAAGTGACAGAGTGTAGAAGAGGGCAGCCCAATTGAAACAGAGCATTCTGTACTGAAATTGTAGTGTCAGTATAGAAAAACCACAGTTCATTATCAGTTCTAAATGGATACATCCACACTTTGGTTATCCGTGTTCCAGTCTTCCTGAAATACCTGGACTGTGATGTATTGTAGTTGCTGTGCACATTCAGCAAAAAATCTATGTTAATCCATATTTTTGTGTTTTCTGTTTTGTTCTTTTTACTGTTGAAGTAAAAAGTAGGATAATACTGGAAGTTAGAGGGAATTTTGCACTGCACTTGCGTGGAGTTTGAAAAAAATGGGTAGGAGCGGTTCCTCTGTGGTTGCCTTAGTATTTGCTTTCATGATAGCTGTTTGGTACTGGAGAAAACTTTCATACCTCCATATGTTATTCCTTGGTAGGAGAATATAGCATGAAGTAGCTCTCAGCTTTTCTTAAAAATTGCATGTTGGGAAAAGGTAGCCAAATGACCACCAGATAAGAGACATGGAGAAATTCTTTCCTGCCTTTGGTAATGTTTCAAGAAGCTCTCGGTGCTGCCAAACGTGTGTGTGCATGTGTGCGTGTGTGCATGTATAATATCTATATCTGAGTAGGATCTTTGGAGTATTGTGAACTGAATTTAGTAGGGATACCAGTTATTTTAGAACTATTTGTTTAACTTATTTTGAAGCTGACTATTGAAATGGTCCTATTTGTTTACGAGCGGAGTCTAGTGCTGCTTATCTCTTCGTTTAAAAGGGAGAGTTGTCAGTGGTGTTACCCATGTTGCTTGGATGAATTTTTATTATTCTCTAGCTCTGACTTTTCAGGTGTAGCTATTTTAGTATTATGGAGGATGATGGATGATGCAGGAAAGTTTCTTTTGAAGCACTTCTGATATTGTGCAATGCACTTGGGGGTCAGCTACACTTGACTGATGCATGATTTATCTGATGTCCCTGCCACTTTCTGAGATAAAGCTGCTATTTTATCAAAAATGCCAGGAACTGTGACTTAGAATTTATATGCCTTCCTTTTGCAAATAATTGCTCTGATTACTTTCCGGTATGGCAATAAAATGATAGAGGTAATTGCACACAAATGTGAGAGAGCACCAAAATACAATAAAATTAACCTGAATTAGCTTGACTTGTCGATGAAGTATTTATGAAATGTATTTTTGCAATAAGGGAGACCAATATTATAGCTGGAAGGTGAGTTATTGCCTTAATGTAATACAGTTTGAAATTTAAAAAAGAGACTGTTACAGTTGAGGGTGATTGTGCTTTTGAAATTAAGTTGAAGTGATTCTTATAATTGGCAGCAATAATGCATTGAGAAGGTAATATCTTTTATTGTGTTATGCCTAGTTGCATTATCTCTTAGTTTGTTCTGACTTGAGCTTCTTTGAGAACATAACAGTTCTTACAAATTTTGTGGATTTTGATAACAGAACATCCTATTTTGATTATAATCTTTGCCACTCTGAAAAACAGTTTATTGGCTTCACATAAACTGAAAAAAACCCACAAGTATTATTTGGTGTTTTTTTTTTAAAGCCAAGTTAGCTTCACAGTGGTCCCTAACCTCCCCCCTCCCCCCAGATTTACACTTGACTGCTTAGGTGTGTATAAAAATGAAAGTTTATTATCTTGCATACAATTGTATGCATGTTACACACACGTCAGTGGACATTCAGGAATAAAACTATTTGCTGTATAGTGTGTCAATACTCTTATTATATGTGTGTGTACAAAGTTGGTGAAATATTTGTGAGCCCTTGTTTTTAGATACTGTATTTTTAAAAGTTGAGACTGTTCGTAGTCTTTTATTGTGATTTTGGCTGGGGGGGGGGGGAAATGCAAGAGAAGCTAGGTTGTATTTTAGATCTAATATACTTCTGCGATTAAAGAACATACCTAGTTTTGCAGTGCAATCCTAAACAGAAATTTTGTAGGTTTTGATACCGTTTAAACCCATTAATTTCATTGGCCTTTGATGCTAAAATGAAATGCTGATGCTAAGTGACTAAAGCTGGACTATCATTCCCTGTGGTATCTTGTTCTTTTCTGCCTTAATATGTTTTGTTTAGCATGGTTGTGTGTGTGTGTGTGTGTGTGTTTTCCAGTTAATTGTGTGTTCTCACTTCAGGTAGTAAGTCTTTAGTGATCACTGAACCATGAATATTGCTGTCATACTGTAGTTTGCCAGCAAATATTTTTCTTAAGAGTAGGAAGTATTACTGGTTTATTATTACTTCAACTTTCAGCATGGGGGTTGAAGATGGTGACCACTGCAGACATCCTGAAGGAATGATTCTTTTAATTCTCTTTTAATCTCATTGATTTGGAACATATACAAATTTGACAAGCAGTGTGCTAGTTTTCAACTGTAACGGCACTATGTGGGGAGCAAATTTTGTAGGTCAGAAACTATTGGAACTTCCAATGGTAACACCACCAGAATCCTCAGACGTTACCTGAGAAGGCAAACCCTATATTAGCATTTCTTTTCATTTTGTTGCTGTATTAATAGGTACCTGGCATCTTTGCTCATATCCCCGTAAGATGTACATTTAAGCAGGATTTCTCTTCTTTCTCTACTTGCCTTTTATGAAGTTGATATTGTGTTTCCCCACAATGCCCCATGCATGTGTAAAAGACAAAAGGAGCCACCATAGGCATAGATTTCTTAAAAATAAAGCCTGGTCTATAATTTATTCATTTATTTAATTTATACCCTGCCCTTCCCACAAAGCAGGCTCAGGGCGGCTTACATTTGTTAGTACATAGTACTGTTGATTGCCGGTTATCTTCTCCCTGCCTTTCCAAAAAATTGTGATAATAAGAGGAGGAGGGAAGGAGACATGCTTACTTACTTCACTTTCCAACTGGAAAACAGAGGAAACTTCAACAAATCAGCTGTTGTTGAGATGGTTAAGTGGTAAAGTGGTCAGATTGTTAATTTTTTCCCAATGTGTTTAAACTGACTTCTGCTAGAAGGAGACTGATTTTTAACATGGTTTTTAAAGAGGTCTCTGACTGATTAGTGGGTAGGAAAATTTCATGCTACTTGTTTTAATCAGTTATACATTTTTTTAAAATGAAGCCCAAACAGTTTTATTGTACTGGTGATGTTAATTTCTGCTGTGTTTCAGATTTAGACTTATTTTGGCAAAATGGCATGCCAGCCACATTGGATTATTTTAAAATTTGGCTGCCAGAAATTTCGCAGTGCTTGGTTTAAAACAAACACACAAATAAAACAAAAACAAGAATAGATGTGCTGTGTTGATGGAAGATGCATTTTTATGTAATAATGTTAGAAATGTTGTTTATCAGTTGCCCACATTACTAACAACTCTGGCAGTTGCTGGGATGAATTATTGTAGTCCATTATTCCTCTGCTTTGGGCACTAATAAAGGCATCACTCTGTAATATTTTCTCTTGTGTATATATAAAGGTATGGAGATGTCTTTCTTGCTGTATAAGTATGAGTTGGTGCCTTTGGGGAACTGACATCATTCCAATCACATGTTTTGTCTTCTCTTATGGACTCCCACAAGAAATCTATATTCAGGTGTTGCTCCTTAACAGCTGGGAAGGGATCACTAATCTCTCTCTCTTTCTCTCTCATATAACCAAGTATATAGGGATTTAATCTCTTGAGCTGAGTCAACAGATAAAGATTATATTCAGGATATTTCAACTTTAATTAGTTTCTTCTCTTCTTGATATCCCTTAAAATCCATGATGGGATTTCAGCAATGTTGGCCATTGTCTGCTGTGTTGGTTCTCTTGGAATGCTATGATAGTGAAAGACTATCTAGATTCTTTTAAGAATAGAGTTCTGCATCTGGGTCATGAGCAAGCCAAAGGTGAATACCACGTTTGAAAGTTTTGTCATAGATGTAGGTAATAATGCATTCTTTGTATATGAATGGACTGAACTCCTGCTGTGTAAATACTTAGTTCTGGCAGTTTGTTAGGTGATGTACAGAATACAGAAATGACACAACCTTAAGGCTCAAAGTCAAGGTTAGATGGACAGGACATAGTTGGAAACATGAGACATGGCTTGATAGAAGAACTTGGATGAAGAGCAAAAGAAGAATAAAACAGTAACAGCTAGCAAAGAGGGTAGAATCTTGGTAGTACAGGAGAGGCTTTCTTGTACTGGGTCCAAAGAGATTTGAAGGTTGAGAAGAACTTGGATTGACAGGGAAGTGAAAAGGGGTTAAAAGATACAGCATATGAAAGCATAGAAGCAACAGAAAGAAAGGGAGAAAGGCTACTGATAGCAGAGCAGGAGAGACTAGTAGATAGCCATGATCCAGAGAATAGTAAATAGCATATACACCAGAACATTTCAGACCTGAAAGCAACATCTTTGTATGTATCCCAGACAACACCTGATTGTGTGTGAGAGAAAAGGACTTTACTCTCAGACATGGTGATTCAGATGCATGGTACAGGTTTAACCTCTCACCCCATTAAGGTTGCTAATAGCCCATTCTGGTGGGAGAACACCAGTTAGTGCTCCCTGTTCCCTGCCAGTGCTCAGTGGGACTGCAGGGGAACAATGGGTGTGGAAACAATGTTGTGCAATGCCATGGCATCATTTGTGGCCAAAAAACCAGAAGTAATGTCAGCTTGAGGCTCTAGACATCCTCCTGCTCTCTATGGTAAAAACTCATAGATTGGGAGACTCACATGATGCACTGACATCACTTCCATTTTTTTCAGCCAGTAATGGTGGTATATGATGCTATTCCCTTATATCTCCATCCCTCTGATTCTAATGCTGGTTACCAGCCAAGGGCTGGCAACGATACCCATGATGTCTTTTAGTTTACTTCCATATAAGAAAGTGTCTGTTATTCAGTTCTGTAGCGAGAAAAATGAAGCATACTTAGAAGCATTAAAAGCAGTATTTATTCCTCCCTCTCTTGATGCTGATTGCATTTTGTGCAGAGGACTAGATATCCATGAATGCACAACAGCAAACATTTTTTAGTTATATAAGGTTTAGAAACTGGTAGCTTTCTCATTGTAAGAAAATATGTGCTAATCAGAACTTTGTATTTGTGGCATTATGGTTAAATTTCAAACTTCTGGTTCATTGGGCACATTAGTAGCGTGACTGGGTTCAACTAAGTATCAGCTGGGTATGGTGCATTGTGTTCGTGTTTGGAGAAGAAAAATCTCAAGATTGATATAGTTGGTGGGGGGAAAAGTAGTATAACTTTTTATATGACTTCTAAAATATCTTAGAAAGAAATGAAGGTGAAATTAAAATGTACGTCTTTGGGATCGTTCACTTTGCCCTCACAAAAAGTTTCCCTTCCAGGTAGATGACTCTCAATCTCATTTAGTCTAGACTTTGTGCTTTTATTAGAATATAATTAATAGTTGATTTTGAAAGATCTATAGAAGAGACAAGTAGGTAAAGTCTGAGAGAAAACGAATTAGCATAATATGTTCATTTTCTTTTAATCAAACGTTTTAAGTTATTTTGCTCATTAATAGGTTAGATTCCTGCATTTTAAAAACTTCTAATTATCAAAAGATTTCCCATATACAATGGTAGTGTTTTTTCTTCTTTCAAAAGGTCTTTGAATTTAAGTACAGAAGCATCATTTTATTCCTTTTCAAAAACGAAATGTTTGAGGAAGATCTTACTATGTAGACAGTTCATCCTTTATAGAGAACTTGAACTCATGAGGTTATTTTAGTATATTAGGCTAGTACTTCATTTCTCAAATGCAACATAAAACAAACTGACTTTTACTATTAGTATGATTAGGATTATTATAGCTAGTGGTGACTAGGGATGGGCATGAACCGGAAAAATGGAGGTTCATCCCCGTTCATGGTTCTTGAGGAATCATGAACTGGGATGAATCTCCCTCGCTTCATGAACCAGTTCGGTTTGTGAGGTTCATGGATCTTCCCTCCCTTTTTTCTGCAGGCAGCGGCTCCCTGAGGCCAGCAAAATGGAAGGGGAGGGGGAGAGATCTTGTAAAAGCCATTTAAAGGGAATGTTCCCTTTAAATGGCTTTTGCACATCATTTCAGCAATCCCTTTCGCTCCCCCCCACTTCCAGGTGGTCTCTTTAAAAATGCCTTTTCTAGGCTCTACTGCTGGCACCAGTGTGTCTGCCAACATGAACCACATGAATCCACCTGGTTGGTTCATGGGGGCTCGTGAGGGTGAGATGGCATGAACCGAGTTTCGCAAACTACAAACTGGGCCTGGTTCATGATGAACTTCTGTTCGTAATTCAGTTCGTGCCAATCCATAGTGGTGGCATTACTGAAAAAAATATTTTTGACAACTTAGGTATGACCAAACTGTGTGCATTCTGTGTACTCCATCTTCCTAGCCCCCCTCTTTATAACAAGGTAACCGCAAAAGAAGCTGAATTTTATAACCTGCAGATGTTATGCAGATTTGCATCTCTCTTTTTTAATTTTTAATTTTTGTTTTAATTGTTTATGGTGTTTTTTTCCTGTGGACTGTCAAGGAGCTCTGTAGCTGATCACAGAGTCCCTTACTCAGGAACTCTTGGCTTAGCAGATATCCTCAGACATTGCCTACACATTTTCAAGTGTAGTCAGAAGGGCTAGAAAGGTTTATTTTTAAATGGCAGTAATGATGTTTTAAGGAAGCTAGATTCAGTTGCAAATACTGCATTGTGCAGCTTTCCAGAACTTTTGCAAACTGCAGCATAAGTGTAGGCTCTTAATGTGACAGACAACTTTGTCCAAGCCTCTGTAAATCCCAAGACTCTTAGATCAGGACCTAAAGCTTTTCACTATTCTTAGTTGCTAGATATTAGCTCCACATGTGGCACATCTTCATTTTTAACCTAAAAAATCTTGTATGTATGGGATATTTCCTGTATTTTTCTACATGGTTTATCCCCAGGCTAACACAAAAGGAAAATGAATATTTATTCAATTTGTGTTTTAGTTTGGAGACCTTTGGAGGCTAGAAAATCCATGGGTGATCCAACCACTACTCAAAGGGCATATCCTGTAACAAATGGTTGGTTAATAGATTTTTAAACCGTTTGATCAACTAAAAGGTGTTAGTGATTAATTTGGCAAGATATTTTTAATTTTTAAGTTAAAGTTATAGATGGCAGCTGTTGACTTTGAAGAGGAATTCCCCCTTCTGTGTGGCATAGGAAAGAATACCTTTTACAGTGGTACCTGCTATAGTATATGAATCATTTAAAATTTGGAGCATACTTTTTTCCTTCAAAACAATTTTATCTGAAAACAGACTTTTGTGGTTTAACCATTTAACTGATTAATCAAACGCATTTTAACCAATCAAGTAAATGATTAAACCACAGAAGTCTATTTTCAGATGAAATAATTTTGAAAAAAAAAGGACACAACAAAAGTTTAAAAGTAAGATTTTAATGGGATTACAACCTTAATCAACAGAGAAACCATCTTAGAAGAATTTTCCAGTCAGATTCAGCTAAGTTCACTGTTCTCTGATTCTCTGCAAGTGTTAGTCAACACCCCCCCCCCCCTGCCCCCTGGCATGCACTGGTGGTTATTCATCAAGGCCATTTATCAGAGAGGGGAAACTCACTCTAACCCTGGAAAGTTCCATGTATATTGCCCAGTGAATGAATGTAGTTTATTGCAGTCAAAGACCATAGTACATCGAATATAGTTAATAAAACAGCAATTATAGCAATAGTAAATAATGTCTTATATGACAATGTATAAAACTTTAAAAATATTTACACATTCCAATAAAAATCAGATAAAATCAAATTTAATCGGTTAATAATGGTCCCTCCACTCTCTCCTGATACAGTAGGCCCAGTGATTAGTTGAGGAAGTCAGGAGGTTATGGCTGGCATTTTTCTATAAGTATGTCGATATAAAGAAGAATCAATATTCCCTTTTACCCTTTCCTCCCTACCCCTCCTTGCTGCCAAAAATATATTTGTATTATGCTCTGGAACTGTTTGCTTTGAGAACCATCTGTGCTGTGTTGAACTCCACGACGTAAGTGTAGCTACTCAGGGTTGTTGTTGTTTTTCCTTTTTTTACCACTGAACTATATGCCTTGTTTTTATACTCTTTCTTGAATTTTGCTTTATGGTGTGTGTTGCTCAGGGAGTTAGTGAGACCAAACCCAGGTAAAGCTTGGTTATGTTACTGCACCAAGGCAGGGTCACCCTTGACATTCAGACCTCTGTATTAATGGATAGAAAATTATACTTGGCTATTTCTGTAAAAACAGAAATAAAAGCATTTCTCTGTTGAAATTTGGTATTCATTTCAGGCATTTGCTGGAATGGAAGCTATATTTGCAACAGAATACAAACCAGAGTAGACTAAGGCATGGAAACACAAAAAACACGTCAAGAACATCTTATGCATTCAGAATCAGTATTTTTTTTGGTCATAATTACAGTGAAGAAGCAACTATCTGGGCATATATTGATTCTATTTTTCCTTTTTGAAAACAAATGTTTTGGATTTTTTGGCAAGTAGCTAAAATCTGGAGTCAAGAAATACGCTATAGTCCATTGAGGATTATCATTCATGTCTTCGTTCTAATATGCAAATAAGGAAGTATGCTGAGAGAGCTCTATCTCTGTTGTATATGTTTTTTGTTTTTCTTTTAACTATAGCACACGTGTGATGAGTGTGAAGGAAACTTTTTTGTTACAGCCTGTCAGAAGCATTGCAGTATCACTCCTGTCAAAATTATGCTTCCTTTGAGCAATAGTGATACATCTGGAATGTATTATATCCAGAAATTCAACTCAGGCAATGAAGAATTGTAGGTGGCACACAGGCTGTTATTCTTTAAAAATTTTTAAAGGTGAACATTTGCTCATTCACTTAGTGAATGGAGCAGCTATGCACATAAGACACGAGGAAAGAAGCAAGTTTCAAAAATAATAGCTCCTCAGTCTTCTGAACACTTGGTTAAACTCAGTAGTTTTTATGTCAGGGACTTCATAAGAATCAAGAGTATATGACAGCACTAGTGTAACTTACTTGCAGTGCCCGATAACTGTGTGAAGGCAATATTCTACCTTGGCTGAAACTCCCAAACAATAAGGAATGGCAATAATAATGTACTGGGGGGCGGGGGGATGAAGATTTTGCATTTCAGTCTTAGACAAAATTGCCTCCTGACTCATCATTCTAGATGGAGAATACTTCCTATTTGGTGCAATCTTTACATCCGTTTTGTTTCTACATATTTCTGCTGCTCCTTTATTCTTCCACAGTGACTCATTGTGGATCTAATGACCATTCTTGCTGAAGTTCGAATGTGTAAATATATTTTTTGACAAGCAATGTGGGATCAAAATCTCTCTCTCCTGTTGAACCAAGCTCTACCTGTTAAGACTGTTTTTGTTTATGCCCATGTACAATACATTAATTAATAAATCCCTGAGGCCTGCAAATGATAGAAAATACGTATGAACTCTCGCAAAAGGGAAAGATTGAATAAGCATGGAGCTGTAGCTGAAAATATTTTCAAGCATAGTGCATTTTTCCAGTTTTGTGTTCTTAACTGTGCTGTAGAGGAGAGAGAAGACCTAAGACCCCAAAACATTAAATTGAAATTGAACTTTTTCTCCCTCACTTAAAGGACCAGTAACTTCTAATAACATATCCCTTTGAAGTATTTACTGTAATTTAAGCTTATAAATGCAAAATTAAATACTGATAGTATTTAATCATATGGAATGTACATTTAGCACTGGAGATAGTGGCTACATTTAGATTGAATCACTGTAGAAAGAGGAAAAGGTGATGATTTTATGGATAAACTATCATGCCCAATGCTAGCTTGTGGACTGAAGTGCCTGCTTTAGAACAGAAAAGGCACCGCTGGTACTAAAGCCTTATCTGAACATTGGGTTACAATTTCAATATAATGTCTGCATTGCTGTGTTATCTCTCCTTAGTTATGTAATCTAGAGAACCTTAGCCCTTGAAGGGGCACTGTGCCATCAAGGTACATGCTTCTTCAAAGTCACAGAAACAAGCCTGGAAAAACGAAGCTCTTCTGTATAGAACATTAAGTCATAAATCATCCTAATATTCCCACCGATAAATCTTCTGCAATGAAAACCTTTTTGATACTCATTCATTATTAATGACAAAGAAGATTTAATTCTGTTGGCTAACAATGGTAGTCCCATTTTACACATAGCATTTAGCTGTAATGAGCTATGTACATAGCACTGTGTTTGGATAAATTTGTTTGGGTTTCTGGACTTGAGCACAAAATACTGGAGTTCTTTTCTTCTGCAGAACCAACTTCAAAGCATTATTTTTCTCTGTAGCAAGTAAAATTGAAAAGTGTTTTCTTAAAATAGGCTTGTAATTATTCTAAGGGAAAATAACAGTAGAGGTGGAGCTTGTCTGTTACCAAATCAAAATTCCTAAAATGATTCATGTGCATAGACCTAGAAGGAAGGTAAAATGGCAGTTCATATGAATTCATAAGGTTTGCAGAAAATATCCTTTATTGTAAAAATTAAAAGAATATATTTGAATGGCTTTTAGAAGTTTAACATAATTTAATATTATGTAAAAATTGCTTTTTATATAATATTAAAATATGTTGACAAAGGTGGGTAAAAATAAGTATTTTTTTTAAAAAAATAAAAAACAGATTTTAAAAATTTAAACCAGATTCTTAAAATTTAAATCAAATTTTTTGACTTAAACTGGATTTTTAAAAATAACATGCTTTTTTGAGGAAAAAATAGATCTAAAGATAGTTTTGTGTTTAAGATACATTATAGTCCAAAGCTTATTCATCATGAAATAAGGATTAGTTTTTAATTATTTAGCATGAGGCTGTATATTTTATACAATGTTTATTTTTTTGGTAAATGAATTCCATTAATCCATTCACAATATCATGCTCTTCCAGAAGTTTCTGTGAGATTATTGGGCAGTTTTTCTATTTAGAAGATGTTATCACAGATGCTTGTTTTTACCATTTTCAAAACTGTGAATTTGTGTCTACAGAGATCACATGCCTCATCTTCACAGCAAAAATGTTGTAAAATAAACATACAGAGCTGAGGAAAAGACCTAAATCCCATTGTTCCTTTGCAAATCTATGTACACAGAAACAACCCCTTAGCACTTAAGATGTAAGTTTTTTTAAAAAAAATCAATGAATAGAAGATTGTTGGGAATAGAACAGATCTGCACAAGAAGCTAAGTGTGAAGAGGGAAGGGCAAGCAGTAAAAATGAAAGTGAAACCTTTTGAGCAGAATACTCCACAAGTCTTTGGATCTTTGTGAGGTTTATCATATTATTCTTTCCCTGGAGGAGAAAACCTATGATGGCAGCAGGCTGTAAAAGAGACCCAGTTTGGGATTTTTTAAAATGAAGATCTTCGACGTGGTCTCTGTGCTTTACACCTATGGGTTTACTGCACCTGTGTGGAAATCCATCGGCATTGTAGAAAGCTTTAATGGATTTTTGCATCCAGCACCTCCAGGCATGCACGGAGGCCCTATCGCGCATGCCCAGAGGAGCAGGGCATGGACATCCCGCCAGTTCTCTTCTGACCACCACACTGTTAGCAGCTCTGTCAGTTAGCTGAGTACTTGTGGAAAGCTCTCCTTCTTGATCGCTTCTATTCTTCCTCTATATATTTTTTCTTATCTTCTCTCCTTTCTATCTAACCCCCCCCCCAAAAAAACCCTACTCTTCCTTGGTCAAGGGTTTTTCCCCCCCCTTCTGCCTTTGCCCCCCCCTCCCCTCTTTGCTATCTCCCTTTGTCTTCTGCCTCTACTGTATGGCTAAAAGGTGGGGCCGTTTCAAGCATTGCTCAGCTTGTGGCAGCAAACTTGCCACCCCTGACAGCCACTCCCTTTGCATCTTCTGCCTGGGTGAGAGTCACCAGCCTGATTCTTGCATTCATTGGCAAAATTCAGCAACCAGACATGCAAAAACAGAGTGGCTCAACTTAAAGTGGCCTTATTGGAGTCGGCCTTTTGTCCTGCATCCTCTGGTACATCAGTGGAGCCATCCGTATTGATGGCCGATACCGTGAGGCCATCAACATCTAGACCTGCCTCCAATATCATCCGTTCTGCATCGAAGCACCCAGCTCTGACCCAGTCTACAGCGTCGACCCTCTAAAAAAGAAAAAGAGGGACAAGTCAGAAAAGCGTCATAAGGAGTCCACTGCCACCTCTGGGAAGCCTCCTAAGAAGACCTCAGCCTCTGCTCCCAAGGCCCCTTCAACGCCTAGCGCCTCCACCATTCCTCCTGTCATCAAGGCTGCTGCTACAAGTGTTCCGAACCTAACTACGGAGTTGCCGATAATTCACCTCCTTGATTCGTCTATTAGGCAACTGGACCCTCCCATGCCGGACCCCATCTTAGAGGCACAAGAGTTTTCTGAGGTAGACCAGGTACAAATCTACACCTGCTCCCCTCGATGCGAGAGATTGCTCTCAAAGTCTCCATTTTCTGACCGATCTGTATCTCCGATCAATACTGACCTCCACCGTCCGCAGAGTCGACCGATTGATGCCGATGCTCCCTCTACCTTTCCTATGGATAAAGACCACCACCGAGACTACCAAGATCAATCCCCTCATCGTGGATCACCTTGACATCGGTCCCCTCATCATGGATCACCACAACATCAATCCCCTCGTCATGGGTCACCTCGACATCATTCACCGATCCCCCCACAATGGGGCTGTCTGCCTCACCCTATGGTGCCCTGGGACCAGCGTCAGTTCCATTACCCATACGGTGCCTATCCGCTGTCCTCATCAATGCCATGGCTTTGTACAGACGTAACACATTCAGATTGGGACCGCTACTCCCACTGTGCTCATTCGCCAAGGTCATTCCGGCCACCCCCCTCAACCTTGCTGTTGAGATCCCCAGATGCTCCTGTCAGAGAACTGCTGTGTCGTTCTCCACCTGCCATGTCAAGTCCCACCGAACCCAGCCACGCACCAATGCCGGCTCGACATCAATGGGAGTCACCATCAGTACCGAGACCCCTGACATCGACTCTACTGCCTCCGCCGCAACACAGCCACAGCCCTGACATACCGGCACATCTTCCACCTCCACCACCGTCTTCATTGTCAGAGAGGGAATCTGATGAGGACCAGTCTGATGCTCACAGTTGTCCAGATAATCCCTCCCCCAAGCCAGATGTAGCAGATAACCTCCCCATTTCTCTGTCGGAGGACCACACCTCCTATGGTGATCTGATCAAGCATATGGCTCTCCCTTTAGGCTTGTCCGTCGTCCAACCGAAACCTGTAATCACAGACGCATTGTTCAATATCGTCCAACTAGACACTTCGACCTCAATAGTCTTGCCCATGTCAGCAGTGCTACTCCAAGCAGCTAAAACCCCATGGGACAAGCCATTGTCTGCACCCGTCTCCTCCAGACGCATGGACCATATGTACCGTGTCCAAGAAACAGGTGCAGAATTTTTTAACGAATCCTCCCTCCTGGAGGAGCAGAGGCTGGCTGCTCACAGAATCCAGAAGGAGGGATTGATCTTAGCCAAACAACAAATCAATACTTCCAAACACGCCCTTGACACGTTCTCCAACACAATGACTTGGGCTATCGCCTTGAGACGCCACTCCTGGCTCCGCACCACTACTCTCTAACTGGACACCAGAAGCTATGTGGAAGACCTCCCCTTTGATGGCCTGGGCCTCTTCCACTTGACAACTGATTCTTTCCTTCAGGAGATGGACAAAAGCATAAAGGTGTCCCCCACCCTCGGAGTCTCCTTTTCATCAAGGCAGTTCAAGCCCTGTACCTGGTCTAGGCCTTGGTCCAGGAGATCCTCAAGCTGTAGCTCGCCTGACCATTCCTGGCGCCCTTGCACATCTCCCGGAGCCCAGAGGGCACCCTACGCTCCTAAGCAGAAGTTTTCACTTGCCCAGCAGGCTGGCCATTCCAAGATGCCTAGGCAGCCCAAACAGGGCCTTTGACTCTCCCTCTCCGGAGCCATCTTCCACATGACTGAGCCCCTTCCTTCCAATGTGGCTCCGTGTGACATCAGACTCCTGGGTCCTTTCGATCATTTCCAGGGAGTACCTCATCGAATTTGTTCAATCCCTCCTATTCCAGTATTGCAGTAGTCTCCACTTCACTGTCAGAGATTCTTCTCCGAGAAGTCTCCGTCCTGCTCAGCAAGAATGCCATAGAACCAGTGCCTGTTCAACAACAACTAATGGGCTTTTACTCCAGGTACTTTGCGGTACCCAAGAGGGATGGCGGCATCCGGCCTATCCTGGATCTCAGGGAACTGAACCTATTCATAGAGTACCGTCACTTCTGAATGGTGACACTCCTCTCAATGCTTCCTCTGCTGCGCAGACGTGCCTGGATGGCCACTCTCGACCTCTAGGACACTTACTTCTGCCTAAATATCTGTCCCCCCCATTGGAAATACCTCCGCTTTGCCATAGGTCGGGACCACAACCAATACAAGACCCTACCTTTTGGTCTGTCTACGGCTCCCAGAGTCTTTACAAAGACTATGATAGTGGTCGCAGCCTTTCTTCGCCTACAGGGAATTACTGTCTTTCCCTACATAGACGACTGGCTTCTAGTGGCAAATTCTCCGCAGGCTCTCCTAGACAATATAGAGTTCACACGCTCTCTTCTAGAGGACTTGGGTCTCAAAATCAACAGGGACAAGTCCCATCTGTCTCCATCTCAGCGGCTTCAGTACATAGGAGCCGAATTGGACTCCGTAGCCCTGCGAGCATACCTTCTGGAGGACAGGGCCCTCCCTATCATTGTCCTGGCCGAACAAAGGTTCTTTCTTTTGACTGATTTACGGTCTTCCTGTTCCATGAGTGATTCTTGCTCAAGACCATACAATAAATCATAACCACTCTCTTCATCCCATGCAGAAAGACATAGACCTTGGTGGGCAACATATAATTTCCTAGAAGGTAACCATCTATATTTCTGATTTTGAGCTTGCAATTTAGCTGTGATTGGTTTTAAACTCCTTCTTATGGCAATTGCCTCTCTGGGGATGTCTGGGAATATTTGTAGAGACTCTCCTTCATATTGGAAGGTACCCAGTTGTTTAGCTGCGTCTAAAATCTTTTGGCGAACTCTAGCATCAGGAATTGTGATTAGTACGTCCCTTGGGAGAAGGCGATTAGGTTTTGGAGTGGGACCCATGCAAGAGGCATATATAAGAGTCGGGAAAACTCCTGCTTCAAGCTTTACAGAGGTGGTAATTAGTTGAGCCATAAAACTTATTAGGTCTGTATTTTCCTTTGCCTGTTCTGGCAAGCCTCTGATTTTCAGGTTGGTAGCTTTCAGTTCAGATTAAAGTGTAACTAAGTGGTCTTTTTGGGCTGCAGAGGCTTCTTGCAATGCCTTAATTTTTGTCTGTTTTTTGGTGCCCAAATCCAAAGCTGCAGTGGCCGTTTGGGCAGTTTGAGTAAGAGTGGCTTGCACATCATTTATTTGCACCGAGCGGGTAGACATCTTATCTAAAATATCTGTTTCCATTGTTTTGAGATATGATAAGATTGCAGAGGAGGAGGAATCCAGGTTCGTCTGTTCCACCTGTACTGTTGCAGGCACCATTTTGTTTTCGGCCTGATTTACTGTGCCGTGCTGAAACACCGCTTCTAAGGTGTCCTTTGTGTTTTCAGTGGAGGCTCCAAGTGCTCTGAGTTTGGCTGGATCTGTTCTGTTTGCCATTTCAGGTTTTGGCATGGTTCGGGAATGTTGTTTAATGCGGGAGTTGGTCTGGGTCAGGAGCTCCAAATTCACACAACCGCCATACACTTAGTGTCGCCCCGCCCCCCGGTGCGCAGCCACCTTGATGCCTGCTTTTGGAAAAGAAAGCACCCCTCAACCCTATGGGCCAGTCCTGCCTAGCATGCCATTTGCTGAGTCCCGTGGGATTCAGCAAGGCACAGGCTACGAGGACTTGAGCGCTTAACTGGCTGCAAACCCAGAGCAGCAAGATCAGGAAAGTGTTTACTTTCTCAGCAAACAGGCACATGAGACAGAAATGGTGTTGCTAAAAGGCAAAGGTGGCTTCAAGGCCAAGGAAGCGGCACCTTCCAATTTGCATCCCACATCCTCGGGAGGAATCCGGATGGCCAGGTGTTCTAAAGTAGTTGGAGGGGCTCCCAGAGAGCCATGATGTGGGCAGGCAGCGGTGTGGGCAGGAGCCTTGCTGCGCCCCTCGGAGAGACTGTGTCCCTAGGCCATCGCCGAGGTTTGGCCTAATGGACAAGTCGGCCCTGCCCCCAATGACTTAAAAAATTCCAGCAATTTTACTTCTCTACCCCCAGCCTTTTGGCATCTGTTTTCTAGGTCTGAAAGCAAGTTGTGGGGGTGCCTTTAGCTGCCCCCTTTTCTATGGGGGGGGGCTTGAGGCCGTAGATGATTAGAGGGATGCTGGCATAACATTAGTAAGCCAGCTTCAAATCCGGGTATCACAGACCATAATTAATCTAGTGGCCTTTGTTCATGGTATCAATGAAATGTGCTAGATTGAATGAAAACCATGGTTTTTGCATTATGCTTGAACTGCCCCGTCAAAAGCAGTTTGTGCTGTCTTTAGTTCTTTAGTTTTTGCGTGATGATTATAACTTTTTTTTACACAGTCGTTTGAGCCCTCTTGGTCACAAATTAGGTAAAAAGCATAAAAAGCATATCCAGAATCTCTATGTAAAACCAAGTAAAAATAGATTGCAGGTGATGGACTAAACAGCACAGTGGTGGGTCTCCTCATAGCTTGATGGATAAGGTTAGAAGTAAAGGTAAAGGTTTCCTTTGCTCGAAAGCCAGTCAAATACGACTTTAGGGATGTTGTGCTCATCTCTGTTTCCAAGCCGAAGAGCCAGCGCTGTCCAAAGACATTTCCATGGTCATGTAGCTGGCATGAGTAGATGTCGAGTCTTTGCTTTGCACTGTAAATAATTTTCTGGCCATATTGTTTTAATACCACAAAGGATTAATTCAGAACTAAAATAATTAGGTTCTCTTGCAGCTGATACATATAATAGAATTCAGTAGTTTTGAGTTTCTTGTTCCAACAGGTTGCAAATCTGCTAAATGATGGCAGGATTAACTTAACTTTAGTGTACTACAGAGAGTGAGATTCTGGGATGGCATGACACATTTTAAGCTGATGCTTGCCAAGACATAACAGTTTAAAAATTGACATTTGGGCTCAGCACCATACTGCCACAGTCCTTACTGCTTCATGACAAACTGTCATTCTACAGTACTGTGTCTAGTTGGTAACTGTAAAATTATCTTGTTTTATGTTGCATGGGCAAGTGTACTGTTGACAGTGTTCAGGAGCAAGACAACTGTGCCTCTTGTGTACGATGGTAGCTAAAAAGTGTCAGTTCAGGAATTCTGTAAAAACAAGGTGCCAGACAAGCCCAGGAAGTTTGCCTTTCTGTATGTTTTTTGGATTCCCTGTAATTTTAGGTTGTAGTCTTAGACCCTTTTCAAACTGCCTTTGTATTTTGTTTTAGTAACTGGTTATTAATGGTTTTGCCCCCCGTCATTTCAGACAAACCCATTTTAGTAACTGGCTGTTAGCAGAATTTATTTAACTTCATACAAACCCGCTTGCATCGGGTTATCAAAGTGTGGTTGAGCCGCTTTTGAGGGAAACTGTTTTTTCCCCTGTTTCAGCCCCTTTGCTGTACTTCTGAATTGCTCTGTGTGCTGTTTAAAAGGTTCATAGTGCTTTCTACAATGCTGCTTTTCCCCTGCCCTTTTTTGCCATGCATCTTTCTTGGACTCTTAAAAAAAAATGTTCTGAGGTGAGCGCTATAGCACCAAACCTCTATAGCACTGAGTCATTGCATCTCAATGGTGCTGCTATAGCACTTCAGTGCTATAGCGGTTTAGCGCTACAGTACTCACCTTACAATGTTGTATAAAAAGTCCAAGAAAGACCATGTGGCAAAAAAGGGTGGAGAAAAAAGCAGCACTGTTTGAAATGGTCAGAGTGCTTCAGAGATGGCCCATTAACAGAAAGAAATTTGCTGTATGAAATCCCCATCCCTGTATTGCTTTACTCAAAATCAGGCCAACAACGAAAAACATCCAGTTTAGAACAGTAATGTGAAAAGGACTGCAGCCCCTCATGTATAAAATGGGTTAGAAAAGGTGGTGGGGACTTTAATAGGTGGATTCTTAGTAATTCAGCTTCTTATTCCTGTCTGTAAAACAGGACTGAAGTGGTAATTGATCTTACACACTTTTGGTGAAGGTAAATGAAACTAGGATAGCAAAATGATATTTGCAGTTTGAAGTTGCTGGCAGAAGCAGAATAAAGAGACCTGAAACCAAGGGCCAGCTTTTATTAATTGGTATCTGCAGTGGCCAAGGGCACATAACACATTCTATACCTGTTTGACAGTGTGGCCTCATAATGGGGTTCAGAAGAGTCAGGCCTCTCCTGTCTGTGGATCCCTGATTTTTTGGGCAATGTCAGTGTGGCTCTGAGCCCCGGACGGTCTATATGTATACAGTCTTGGGTCCTCCTTGCTAAGCATTTGCTGGTGTTCAAGGGAGAACCTCATGGTATGCCATGTTCCTTTCCCCCAAACTTTGTTGTCTTTTGGCCAAGGATAATGGCATCCGTCAAGTGCTTCCTCTCCCAGCCCCGTGAAGGCCCCCAAATAGCCCAGATTTCTGGTGTGAGGTTTACTCCTTCACCCTACTAACTGATGCCTCAGGTTGTTCCCCTAAACCAGAGGTTCCCAAACTTATTTGGCCTACTGCCACCTTTTCAGAGAAAAAAAAATTAGCGCCCCTGGAATTCTACCTTCAAGAAGTGGCCAAAAAGATGCAGATAGAGTCAACCACGATACAGGCAGGCTAAGGCAGTGAGAGGCCTGAAGCCAGAGGCCAGCAGCAGCCACCACACAAGAGCCCAGCAGCAACACCAGCCTTACAAGGATGCACATGCATTTGCAGTTTGCAAATGCATGGCTGTGGGGACCTCTCTTCACCTCCCCCTCCCTCTCTGATCCCAGGGAAGACTAGGAGAAGGCAGGAAAAAGCTGCTTTAGATAGGTTCTGGTCTCTTCTTTCTTTATGCTTCCATCGCCCCCTTATTTTTATTCAATGCCCCCCAGTTGCACCCAAGGCTCCTACCGCCCACCTGGATTGTTCCAGCACCCCCCAGGGGGCAGTATTGCCCACTTTGGGAACCAGTGCCCTAAACTTTATACATACTGGCTCAACTAGCTTTACCCACACTGCTGTCTCCAGTCTGAAGCATAAATAGCCCAAGCTCATAGTCCACCAGGTCCTGGACAAGTCCCATTTCCACAGTCTTCCACACAGTAGAGTAGGTACCCCCCCCCCAAGCCAGTAGGGGCAAAGAATCATATTCAGCCCCAAACGGGCAGGCAGCTGCACCTACTCTGAAGTGTCAGCGAGGTGGGAAAGTGTTGTGATAGGATTGCTAAAGAAACAAAGAGGATGAGGGCAGATGCAGCAGGCCTTTAACACCTTTGCTTGCCCCCCCTTGTACCAGTGTTCCTCCACACTGCAGCATTGGGACAGGCACACACATCCTGGTGTGCAGGGGCTACTTCAAACCTTGCTCCCTCTCATTACCTCATTAATGGATGGGATGGAGTGACATTCCATGGAAACTATTTGAGGAACAGTCCTACAGTGTAGCTTCTATTTTATTAATAACATATATAGCAATGAAGAGCACAGATTTGATTATGGCAAGAAAACATTCCTTTCAGTCTTTGCAATGTCTGGATGATGATTACAGTAATCAACAAATGGAAGGCACTTAAGCCTAAACTGACCTGAGGAACCTAAGCTTTTTCTCAAACTAATAGGTTTGTCCATAGGTTTTATTCATTTCTGCTTTCAGAAGCCATTCTTGAGTTTTCGCAGTTGTTGATATTTCCAACATTTATGGGACTTTAGCAACATCTAAAACTTTTGAGTTATTTTACAGTTAATTGACCCTCAGTTTGAACAAATCTGATTAAAAACAGATGAGATCTAATAATATTTGTAATAATAAGATCACTCTTCATCAAGCGTAGTGGTTACAATGTCAGAGTAGGATCTAGAAGTCTCATGCTTGGAACCCCACTTTGGGTGCGGTCACACGGCAAGCTTATCCCTATTTGTTCCCGCTATAGATTTGATCGGGAATATCTTATCTCGGGTTGGAATGATCACACATTCCTCCCCTAACCACTTGCATCACGCAGTGAGGCTCCAGGCACCATCCAGATAGCCATGCCACCCAAGCGGTGGCTTGGCTTTTTAAAAAATTGCCTTTGCGCATGCACATATACACATGGCTGAATCACCACTCCCACTGGGAGTCGCCGTACTCCCTTGTTTTTGCAGATCCCCCAACAGCAAACAAAATTAACTGGCGATGTACAACCAAGGACTGGAGTCTAGATGTGTGCTTGAACGTTCATACATTGAATTTATTCAGCACAGGATTGCTCGTGCGCACAATGATGGAAACTTGGGGAAAAAACAACCATTGCAAGAAAGACGTTCAGATGACCTAATCAAGATCTGTGCAAGATATGGCTGTCCAGATCGGCGGAATAGCAGATTCAAAGCGCAAATACCAGGAAAGTACTTGATTTCCTGGGTGTAGGAAAACTTGCCAGGGAACTGGGAGAATTGCGTGAGTGAGCCCACTTTGGTGCGGGAGACGGAAGCGGCTGTGTGACCAGCAATTTTAAATGTGAGAGGGAACAGCGGTGAAACCCGATCAAAATGACCATGTGACCACAGCCTTTCTCTTGAAGCTCACGTTGGACCAGTCTCTGTTATCCTAAGCTACTTTGAAGGGTTGGTTTGTGGATGAAATAGAGGAGGGGAGAAGGATGTATGCTGCCTTGAGCTCCTTGGAGGAAGGTGGAGTAAAAATGTTCTAAATAAACACGATAAAATGAAAGGAGCTGAGATCAGGCATGGTGAAGAGCACCTTCCTTCTACTTGACTTCAGTGATGCTTGCTGGAAACTGGGTCTGGCTCAGAGTCTAGGCACATTGGAGGAATCCCTGGTTGCAGCATTCCTCCCCCCATTAGTAATTCCAGATAGGAGGAGGGAGCTGTCAGCTGAATCCAAGCACAATAAAAGGGGTGCTTGGCTGCTGCCTTCCCTCCATCTGACCTCAGGGATGACAGCTGAATGTGGAAGGACAGAGGAGGTTGATGTAGGTGTTACAGAAAAGTATAGGGTTGTTGCCTCAGCACCTTCTCATGGCCATAGTGATGGCAGCCACTGGAGGGGTGGCAAACTCTGCAGTTGTGGAGCTAGACAAATATGTGGCAGGCAGATGACATGTGAAAGATTTTTTATGAAGTCTTTTAAAATGAGCTGAACTGCTGCAATATTATTCTGACTTCTTAACAAAATATTTTAATATGTTCAGGTGGGCTCTAGTAATACACCACTTGCAGGGAGAGTGTTGATAGTCAACAAAGATGGAAAACACTACCTGTACTGCCCCAGCAGGATATACAGTAAAGCATAGCAAGCAGTTTGTATTAGAGCAGGAAAATAGGTCCTTTACCTGTAGTTCATTAATCCCTACCCCAGTTCTCAAGTTATAATGAATGCATATTCAGTGTGTGTACATGGTGCACTTGATTTATCTTTATAAATGTGTTGAGTAATTCTCATGTTACATTCAACACTTATACAGCTGAATGTGTGATTGAATCCACACATTTCTCCGGCCTGTGTTTTCTTTGTAAAGCAACACATTGGCTTTTTCTTACAATCAGAGGTATGCATGTGCATGCAAGATGTACGTGTGTTCACTATAATTTATGAACAGGGCTATGGCTGGGTCTAAACATGAGTCTCCATCTTAGACCTTTAACACCTCACAAGGTAAATTCTTTGCGTTCTGTCTTTCACATCTCTACAATGGTACGGTGGCAAAAGCCATGCTTGGCAGTCTCACCCCTTCTTTGCAAGTATTACAGATTTGAACCCAGAAGCACCCAATGAGACATAGCATATGCTAAGTTTCAGAACTGATATAAACTGATGACCCAAGTCTATGATGAAGAAATGACAATGAAAGAGACCCTTAACTGGGCACTCTGAACCAACTATCATAGCACAGTTCTGAGAGGTGAACTTGATGACTCATGGTATGCTGTCTTGCTTTGCTTTTGCTTTACAGTCAGTAGTGGGTTTATTTTATATATATATGTGTGTGTGTGTGTGTGTGTGTGTGTGTATATATATGTGTGTGTGTGTTTGTGTATGTATATATATGTGTGTGTGTGTGTGTATATATATATATATATATATATATATATATATATATATATATGTCATAGTTGTAACCACGTTTGACGAAAGCAGCTTAAGGCAGGATTAGCCTAGTCTAGGCTTTGCTTGACTTTCATTTATTTGCTTCTGCACTCATTCCCCTCCTAGCTGTGGTCACAGGCAAGCCACAGTGTCTGCCTTTGGTAACCAAAATAATTTGATCTGGAAGCCATGTTTCCCCTTTCCTCATGCTTTATATTTCCTGCTATATACTGTTTAGAAACGTTACTGGCTTTTCTTTTGCAATGCTGTCATCTTTATCAGAGCCATGTTGTCTAACTGGATGGGCTATATAGTTGAACTGGTTATTTATGTGTAAAAAGCAGAGATGTATTATTTTATTTTATTTATTTATTTTGAATTTGTATCCCGCCTGCCCAGCAAACGCTGGCTCCATATTAGTAATATGCAACAGTGATTCTGAAACTTTGGAATGCATCCCTAGTTTTAGTGGGGGTGGGGAGGAAAGAAAGGCTTTCAAAAAGGGATATGGTTTTGTTTTGAGATAAGTTGAACTTTCCTCTCCTCACGAACCAAAACAAACTGATAGGGCTGAGTGTCATTTACTAGAGTGTCTTTACTGAACTGTGTTAGATTCGTTGGACTCCCACAGGTGCCTTATTTATTCCAACCCTATTTGGGGTGCTTTGTTGCAATACTCCTTTCCTGTATGCTGCTTTAAGAGAGGTCAGAGAGTCTGTTCTCTTCTTCCTAATGTCAGTATTGACCCAATGCAAAGAACTTGTCATACAGCAGCAGACTGCATACAAGGATCAGTGTACACTGTGCAGTGACCCGGTTGTTTGCTGTACTAGATTTTGGGATGCCCAGAAGGTAGAATAAGTTTAGAAGCAAGTTTAGAGCTTTCTGTGTTCAGAAAGCGCAAGGCACATTGAACTATAATCAAGATGTAGGGAGGGAGGATAATACTGTCAGACGACGTCTCATCTTGAATATTTTCAAATGCCTTTTAATACTTACGGTGTGAACAGTTACCTTGCAGTGGTTCTCATTCATTTTTCACAGACAGCCTGTGAATCAGGTCATGGTCTGTTGCTCTTATTTTATACACCAGGGACTAAGACTGAGCTGAGATTTGAACTTGATTCCAGGTCCAATAGATTTCTGAAGTTTTTCTAGTCTGTATTCAACATCACTGGGCTGGAGTGATAGACAGAGCTAACTCTTAAAGAGACTAAAAGTGAATTGTGATGCAGGCAAGAATTAATGCCAAGGTTTTAAAATAAGCATGCGGTGCTAGAGGGTGATTTATGACGACCACAGTGCTGGCTTTACTGCTTTGGCTGTTAGCACAGAGAAATCCTTGCCTTCACCTTTAAGTTAGTTCAGATCATTATTATTTAAATACCTATTCAGGTTAAAAGGGAGGATGAAACAAAATTCATTTCATTTTTCAATTGATCTGCAAATAGCCGTGAAAATCAATTTCTTCTCCGTGCCCAATTAAAACCAACCATTTCCCTAGCTTCAGGTAAATTCAGTAAAAATTAAGCTTGATCTTGAAGGCAGCATGTGATCAGTATCACTGTTGATGTCAGGCACTGGACTGGTATTTGAATGTAGTTGCCACCACACCCTGGGCATGTTGCACTGCTTTTTGTAATTTCAACAGTGTGTGAAGCCAAGGGAAAAGCCCTTAAGGGTATGCTACGCTTCCATTGAATCATTTCCATGTTCAAAATATTGGCTGTTGTGTAATTGCTGTGAAATCCAGTTATGCAAACTCTAGCTTCTTTCCAAGCTAGAATTTTTGCTCCTGGAAGAGAGGCTGGAATAGTGAGGATTTATTTCTCAGGTTTTGTATCTTTGCACCTCATAATAAATCAGAGAGCTTTGCTGGAGTTGGTGTTACTGCCAAAGGGGAAACATCCCTTTGGTTCAGACAGAGCTTATGGAAAAGAAACTCTGGCACTTTGTGTATTATGAATACTTGCTTGCTTTTTCTTAGGCCTATTACTTGATAGAATGGGTGATAGTGTTCTCTGTTCTTTAGGCTGTAGGGAGTTTTGTTTTGAGTGAGTCATACTGGTGAGTGCAGGTTTATAATTTTTTTGTATCTTCTCAGTTTTATAATGCAGACCGGGAAATTTGTTTCAGCATTTTTAGTCCACCATCTGAAGAAGAGGTCCCTTCTGAGGGCACGTTCCCCTTATCCTCAGCACAGTGCCCTGTTTCCTCTCAACCCTCATGCTCCCTGACAGCGACGGGACTGCCATTTTTAGAGTGGGACATATCTAACAAGTCCCCGAGAGTCTTCTCCATGTGCCTAACTGACTGTCTCTGCTTCTCCAGGTCAGCCAACTTTGTCCTGAAGGGTGCAAACTCGTTCCCTGAGAACCAGGAGCTCCTTGCACTGAGCACACACACATCCAAGACTCCTATCCAGTAGGCAGATAGTTGAACATGTGACACTCCATGCAAAACACTGGATCATAGCCCCCAACCCCCTGCTGGCATTCTGCCTTCATAATTGCTTTTTTTTAAAATATTAATTATATATAATCCCCCTTTTAAGACCATTCGTATCTATCTAATCTGTCTGTCTATCAAATTTATACCCCACCCTCCCAGCCAAGGCCAGCTCAGGGTGGCTTACATAAAACAATAACCACATCAGTAACAATTTAAACAGTCTTAAAATCCTCTAAAAATGCCAACATTAAAAGGTGCTAAAAACATTAAATAACATTTAATTAAAATAAACCTATTATTAACAATGGTAGCCATCAATCAAAAGCATAATCAGGTGATTGTTCCATAGATCTAATCCCTATGTGGCTAGCACAGACTGTTGTTGATGGCTCCAGGGGACAGGGCTCTCTACCTTTCTGTAGTTGGTGGCTCCTAATTGAAAGCCTGGTGGAAGAGCTCCATTTTGCAGGGAACTGCATAAGGTCCCACAGGGCCCTGATCTCTTCTGGGAGCTCATTCCACCAGAACGGAGCCACCACCAAGAAAGCCCTGGCTATGTTTACAGCCAGCCTGGCATCCTTAAGGCCAGGGAGGGCCAGTCGATTTTGCGATCCTGATTGTAGTGCTCTCTGGGGAACATGTGGGGAAAGGCAGTCCCTCAGGTATGTAGGCCCCTGACCACAGAGGGCTATAAAGGTAAGCACCAGCATCTTGAAGCGAATTCAGTATGCTATCGGGAGCCAGTGCAATGTCTTCAGCACTGGCTGAATGTGCTCCCATTTTGGCAGGCCCATTAGGAGCTTGGCCGCAGCATTTTGTACTAGCTGTAGCTTCCAGATTTGTGACAAGGGCAGCCCCATGTAGAGAGCATTACAGTAGTCCAATCTCGAGGTGACCATCATGTGGATCACTGTTGCCAAGTCGTTTTGTTCAAGGAAGGGAACCAGTTGCCTGATCTGCCGAAGACGATAAAAGGGGGACTTGGCAGCGGCTGCTACCTGGGCCTCCAATAAACACAATAATACAGATAATAGCCCATCATCAATCATAAAAATAACAGCACAACATTCCACCATTACAACATCTCACTCCTGCAGAAAGTTGATAATATCACCTGCAGAATGATAGCAGTAGAGGCCTTTTTGACATAGTCACTCCACTAAGTAAGAGGTTACCACTGAGAATGCTCAGGCACAGATTTTACCAGCATGCAGGGTGGTACCTTTACAGTAAACCATTTACTCAAGAGGAGTTGCACAGACATAAATAAGGCTACTAAAAATCTTCCAAGTAATGCTGCTGCAGCTAAGCAAAACTATTTGATCCAATGGTTGAGCACAGGAACACCTAAGCTGCTGCCACCAGCACATCTCTTAGATTCAGAAGCACGAGGAAAGTGGTAGCCCAAATATCCACCAGTAAGCTGAGAAGGAGATGAGAGAACTGTCATGAGTCACTTTCCATCTAAACCAGAAGTAACAGGCCATGGATCCAATAGAAACACTAATCTCATATATACCCATTCGGTCAGGAGAGTGTTTGAGAGTACCATACAGCCAGAGGTTACTTGGGCAGGAAGTCCCTTCACAGCAGCAGCCGTCAAGTGCACCCCTCAATCCTAGTTTTTACTGAGGAAACTGGGCACTACAGTTACAGCACCTTAAGAGATTCCATAAATGACTGTCCTGGTGGAAAGACTACTTGCCTTACTGGAAAAACAAGGAAACTAGGGCCCTGGCTTTCTGGTCCTTCCTGGGCTTCTTACAGAACCCCTAGGCTAAGAGCCACAGGCCAAGAGCCCTTTGGCACATGTCTCTGGCAAGGTGCAGCCTTAAATAGAAGCCTCACCCAGCAGAGGGCAGGGCTAGCAGCTATTCAAATTACACCCAGGCAATCCAATTACAGTCAAACAATTCACCCTTTCTCAAACAGCCAGGACTCTGTAACAATTTAAAACTCACCCACACATTCCCAAACACTGTCCTCCCACACAATACCATCAGCTGAAAGCAAATAAAAAAATACTCACCCCTCCAGTAGCTCTGTCTTCTACTGCTTCTCAGAGCTCAGCAAGGCTACAGTCCATTATCCTCCAATAGGCTACAGTCCACTATCCTCCAAATCTTTTGTGGAAGACATTCCTTTTGAAGGGGAGGGCCTCTTTAGTTCCACTAGGGACACTGTCCTCCAAGATCTAGACAAACGCATCAAGATCTCTTGTTGTCTCGAGATATCCTCTTTCACCAGGCAGAATAAGCCCAGATCTTGGAACAGATCCTGGTCTTGGCGTTCCTTCAACAAGTCACCTCCTGACTTGCAGTGGCAACAGAGATCACCACATACTCCATCTTGTTCATATGGAACCAAACCAAAGTTCCTATTGCCACACAAACCAGGCCCAAGGCTCCTAAGGGTGCGAAGTAGGGTCTTTGACTTAACACCTCTACCTTACCCCTCGGAACCCACACATCTCCATCTTTACTTACCTGCCTGGAGACGGATCACTTCAGACAAATGGGTACTTTCCGTCATTTCAAGGGGGTACACGATAGAGTTCATTCATACACCAACAATGTTAGTCTTCACTCCTACCCCCCCTTCTGCTGCCCTCCTAGAAGAAGTACAAAACTTACTGGACAAACAGGCCATAGAACCAGTTCCTATCCACAGCCGCCATCGAGGCTTTTACTTCCGTTATTTTATGGTCCCCAAGAAGGATGGAGGCCTCTGTCCCATTATAGATATCAGAGGGTTAAATCACTTCATTGCCTACATAAAAATTGGATGATGTTACAAAACATCTTCCCCCTCATGTGGAATGGTGCATGATGGTAACTCTGGACTTGTAGGATGCCTACTTCCACATAACCATACACCATCATCACAGAAAGTTTCTCCTGTTTGCCATAGGACAGCAGCATTACCTATACAAGGCTCTCCTTTTTGATCTATCAACGCCTCCCCGTGTATTCATGGAAATGATGATTGTGATTGCTGCTCATCTACGTCTACAGGGTTTAAAGATCTTCCCATACATAGATGATTGGCTGCTGGCGGCAGACTCCAGATTCATGCTTCTAAAACACATAGACATAACCCTTACATTGCTACACACTCTGGGGCTCTGAGTGAATCACAAAAAAATCTATGCTTACTCCCCCTATGAGAGTTCAATTCATCGGAGCGATTCTAGATTCCTGAACCTGCAGGGCATTTCTCCCACTCAAGAGGGCAGATGACATTGTTACCCTGATTTATCAGATATGCATCTGCTCTCCTAATGCAATACCTACTGGGCATGTTGGCCTCCATGACTTCTGTGGTTGTGTTTGCCAGACTCCACATGAGCCCACTGCAACTCTGGTTCCTGAGACAGTTCGGTCCTCAATATCAGCAACAGTAACACTGATCTTTCATTCTCCCTCCCATTCTAACCTCCCTGGAATGGTGGGAAGATCACTTAAATCTTCTGGCGGGAGCACCCTTCCAATCTCCCATTCTGTGTCTGACAATAATGATGGCTGCAACTGTATGGGCGTGGGGTGCTCACCTCAATGGTCTCTGTGTAGGTGCCAACTGGGAAGCTCATCTATCACACTGTCATATCAACTTTCTGGAACTCCTAGTATCACATCATGTGGTCGCGATCCTGACAGACAACACCACCGCTCTCTATTACATAAAGCACCAGGGTGGCACAGTTTCGAAACACCTCTGCAATCTGGCCTTGGAAATTTGGGATGAATGCCAACTCTGAAACATCTTCCTGGTAGCAGCTCACCTCCCCAACATACAGAACGTCAGTGCAGACTTCATAAGCAGGGGAGGAGCATCACTCAAGGAGTGGAGCTCAAATGGAAATATCTTCAGCCAGTATTTGATGCCTGGGGCCACCCGATGGTGAATGTCCTTGCGACCAGACACAACAAGAAATGTCACATGTTATGTTCCAGAGCAGGTGTGGACCCTCTCTCCCTGGGGGACAGTCTTCTTTACCCTGGTCCCACCAGCATCTCTTCCTCTTTCTCCTGATTCCACTAATCACCACAAGTTCCTGTGGGAATCCCAAAGGTGCATTCTAGTGACACCATGGTGGCCTCGCCAGCATTGGTTCTCCATGCTTCTATACCTTTCCAAGGGTTCCTTCCATCACTTTCTGGTAGTGTCAGATCTCCTACTCTCTCAGGGAGGCCTGGTGCTCTACCACAACGTCCCACACCTGAAACTCACAGCATGGAGAATCCCTTGACAATTCTACAGCAAAGAGTAGATCATGTCTTGTTGAACTGTCGGAAACCTTCCACTCGCAAGTCCTATGACTGCAAATGGAAGAAATTCTTAAATTATCTTGACTCTGCAGGGCTACCTCCACCCCCCTTGGAACTCTCTGTTATCTTTGGCTTTTTGTTGTCCTGAATGGATCTAGGCCTAAGTCACTAGTCCCTTCAAGGTTTTTTTGGCTGCTGTCTCTGCCCATCACACCTCTGTTGATGGATATTTGATATTTGCTCCCCCTCTTACCAAGAAATTTCTTAAGGGGCTCATCTATCTCTTCCCTCCAATCCATCATCTCACACTGGCCTGGGATCTCCCCCTGATCCTGGCAAAACATTCAGGGCAACCATTTGAACCTATGGCTACCTGCAGCCTACAACCTTTCCTGGAAAACAGCCTTTCTGGTTGCTATCACTTCCGCCAGGCAAGCGAGCAAGTTCTTGGCCCTACGTTGTGACTCTCCATATTTGACGTTTTATCAAGATGGTGTGTCCTTGGCTCCTGATGTCATCTTTCTTCCTAAGGTGATCTCAGTGTTTCATCTCCAGTGGACATTGTTCTCCCTGTGCTCTACCTTGCTCCGAATGATGACACAGAGCATCATTCCCACACTCTTGGATGTTAAAAGGGCTTTGCTTTTGTACTTAAATAGGACTCAGGACTTTCGTAAGACTCTGGTCCTCTTTACATCCTGTGCCACATCCACTCTGTGTTGCAAATTGTCCTCTCAGAGGTTGTCCAAATGGATTGTAGAGATTATTAAATTCTGTTATCCACTGCCAAGAAGCCGCTCCCTGAACCTCTTTGTGCATACACCCGAGTGCTAGCCATTTCAACTGCCTTCCTCAGAGGTATACCTCTCAGTAACATTTGCCGTGCAGTGATATGGGCTACTCTTCACACCTTTGTGAAGCACTATACCCTGGATCTGCGTCTCTATCAGTGGACTTCGGTGGGGCATTCTGTGCTGCGATCAGTGTGTGTTTGAGGCCCTCCAGCACCATCCTCCAGTTAGGCTTTGGCCTGTTACTCTCCCAGAGGTGTGATGCATAGAGACCACAAAGAAGATAGACAGGTTGTTTAACTATAACTGGTGATCTTCGAGTGGTCATGGTGTGCATTCACATCACCTGCCCTCCTTCCCCTCTGCTGTTGGTTCTCTTGTTTCTTGAGACTTGTGGCAGTAGTCAAAAGGAACTGGCAGGACTGTTGTGCCCCTTGCTGTGGTCATGCACAGTGGAGCCCCTTGTGAGAGACCTGGGGAATGGGCACGAAAATCCTTTAGCTTTCAAGTTTACCAGTCAGGGTCAGCACAGGTGCATTATATCCCAGAGGTGTGAATGCACAGATGACCACTTGAAGATCACAAGTTACAAGTATGCAACCTGTCTTTCTCAGTTAGCCCAGTGATTATATTTCTTAGGGGGTTTATGCTGTTTTACATTGTAATTACTATGCTGAAATGATCTGTTGCCAAAGGTTTTTTTGTGCGTGCGTGCTGCTGTAGTGGTTATGATGGGAGCTCAGAGCAGTCTAGCAGAGGCTAGTGGTTACAGGCTTGGCAGTGGCAGAGAGGGAGGCTTTTATCAGCTGTTCACAAAGGTGGGAAGGTAGGCAGCAGCAAGGTCTGTTAGTGGAAGTACTGCTAAGAAAATGCGGGTTTTCCTTCAGATTTTCCTGCCAAAACACTGTTCCCCACTCTGACTGAGAAGCCTCTTACTAGCGTGTTTTAATAACAGAATTATAAGTTTCTGTGTGTCCCACCCTGTGGTAGAGAAGTTATTTGGCTTTTGTCCAGGCCAGAAATTTATTGTAGCTAAGCAGGAGCCCTCCTATAAATCTCTTTGGAAATGGCACTTGACACAAAATAAAGCTCAAACAGAATAGTTGATTTTATTGAACAGGTACCGTTGGGTTAGGAATAGGGCAGGGACAAGAAGTTGAGGTAAATTGTATTGTTTATACAAATTGTAATATTTTGAACAGGCTACAGCAGGGGTGGCCAACCTGTGGCTCGGGAGCCACATGCGTCTCTTTTACATATATTGTGCGGCTCCTGGCAGGGCGACTGGGGAAGCAAAGGGGAGGCATGCTTTTTCTTCCTTCCTTCCTTCCTTCCTTCCTTCCTTCCTTCCTTCCTTCCTTCCTTCCTTCCTTCCTTCCTTCCTTCCTCTCTCCCATCTATTTGCTTTCCTAGTTTCTCTCTCTCTCTTTCTTTCCACTTCTTTAATTCTTTCTTTCCATCTCTCTCAATATCATTAGCAAACAAGTAATATCATTATCAATAACTGGTTTTCCTCGTTTGTTTTTATTTTTGGCAGTCCCATTTAACGTTAATAAAAAGCAAATTTGCATATTTTTAAAAATAAAAAAGTGTGTGTGATATTTGTTCCTGTCTTGCGGCTCTCAGACATCTGACGTTTATTCTATGTGGCTCTTACGTTAAGCAAGGTTGGCCACCCCTGGGCTACAGAGTATAACTGAAGCTTATATTGTTAACTGTGAAAGGTTTGTCGTGATTTCTTTCAGCAACCATGTGTCTTAATAAAGTTTCATATAACTACCTGAGTTTCATCAAATTTAGTAGTTTCTTCCCGTATTTAAATACTTTCCTTGTGGGATTACAACTTACCCTTTTTACTCTTGAGGAGTCTAAGACTGTTTCCCTTTTCACACAAACCAAGGGTCCCTTCTGAGTTGAACACACTGAAGAACAGTGTAAGAAATATCTTCCTTTAAATACCAGATTTTTAAAAAGCCTGATCCTGGGGCTGGCTTGGCTTCTCCTGCAGTGCAGTTAAAACTGTGCTGCAGGAGAAGCTGGCCCCAGGAGTTGCACACAGATCCTGGGGCTGACTTTGCTTCTCTTGCTGTCAGTCCTTGCTGGCTCACTTCTACTGCAGTCTGGTTTAAACCAGGCTGCTGGAGAAGTGAACCCCAGGAGCTCCTGTACCACATGGAGCACATTGCTCTGCATGGCACAGCCTATCCTGGCTGGGATTGCTTCTCCTGCCCCCATCCTCCATTGTTTCCAATGGAGGGGAAAAGAAGGCATTTAAAGGGAACGCACTCTTTTAAAAAACCTGCAAGCTGCAAGCCTGCAAGTGAACTTCAAAGGCATTTAAATGGATCATAGTCCCTTTAAATGCCTTCTCCAAGCTGAGAGTTCACTCTGACGGCATTTAAAGGGACTGAGAGACTTTTAAATGCACTTTAACTGTTGGTATCCAGCGGTCAGCCATTTCAGATAGCTGAATAAATACCAGCTAGCTATATCTGGCTAAAAAAAAAAATCTGGAAAATACTGGTAAGGTATTTTTTAGGTTTTTTCCCAGCTTGAATAGACCGAATGCACATCCCTAGTTGGATACTTTGGTTCATTCCCAACAAGGAGTATTACTCTGAAACATTCCTTTGCCTATTTGTCTGTCTACTTTTCTGCTATGCAAGTAAGGGAAGTTAGTGTAACTGGAAATGTTCATTCTGTCCAGATAGATAGTTTAGCTGGTAGATCCACCCAAGAGTAGAACTGGATATTCTGTGTGGGTGGAAAACATCTTTTTCATGCAGTTCCTTAGCAGGGTAGTTTAATCTAGTACCACTGTTTCTTAGTTGTTTATTTAGGATATTTCTATGCTGCTCCTTCAGTCCAGCTCAAAGTGACTTATAGTTAAACAATATAATCATATCTTATCATCTATTTAGTTCTTTCTTCTATTGGTTTTAGACTGTTGTAGACTGTTTTTGACTGCTTTTGTTTTTCCTAAAGTTAGCCACTGCTATCATTAAGGTTTCAAGGGAGTTTGCTTGCTCTGGAAGCAGATAATCCTAGTTGGTTGGCTCTGCGTTTGGAGGAGGAAGCTAACTCATTATTCTGGGCTCTTCCACCAACCATATATGACAGATATAAGTCAAATTTCCTTTTCCTATTTGGAGCAATACATGAAATGTGCTTTAACGTGCATATCATTGAGATGTGATGTACTTGGAGAGAATTTATTCACTTTAAATATTTGATTTTCATTTGAACAGATTGCTTTTAAAGATGGAAAGACTCAGTGTGAGAAAATGTGTGTGGCGCTGAGCAGCCCTGTGGGAAGAATTGAGATATCTGGATGCAGTACAGGAGTACACGAAATCCAACTGCAGGGCAATGTTCTGCCATCCAGTGGGTAAGCCTGTCCCATCAATTGATTACATGCATATGCATTCATTCATGCTACAGATTTCCATACAACTGGAATGGAATATAGTTGTCTGGGTTGTTGTAATAGTTATCAACTGAAAAAGCTTCTTTATTTTTGATCATTTTAGTCTGTATGAATAAGTGTGGCCTCAAATAGAGCCTGGTGCTTGTCAGGCTTTGTCACTGAATGAATTCGGAGTTCATCCTTGTATATGTTAGTCTTTAAGGTAATGCTGACCAGGGATCTATATGCTTATCAGTAGTGATTCATCTTTTAATTTTACCAGGCAAAGTCAGAGGTAGATCTGCTGGTTCCCAGTCTCAGAAGAAGGGTAGAACTCTTTGATGTTGTGCTGAGATTTAGAAGCTGTTTCTGGATCTCAAATCCAACATCAGGGATATGACCCCACTGCTTCCCAAGCCAGGAAAAAAGCAGTGTTTGTGGTAACAACTCATTTTGGATCACAGTTGCTGCCCTAGTGATAACACTTCTATTGACAAAATTGTAGGTAGGATACATGGATGAAACCTGCATGAGGAGTTATTTTGCTGCCTTCAGTGCTGTCATCAAAAGATTAAGTGAACTGCATGAATTCAATTGTGCTGCTAATGTATATGTATACTAGGACAATGATATTATCTCACAATCATACACTGATACTGTGGAGCCTCATATCAAAATCTGAATAGCCACTTTCTGTAGAACTAAGAACAGAATATAAAAACCTGCATATGCCCAAGTAGTTGAACATACACAGCTTTCGTGCGACCAGTTCCCGTCCCATAAAATCATGTGTGTCTCCCTCCCTATCATGTATGGCCCTATTTCTGCCACAAATCTTACTTTGGACTAGCAGGCTAATGCTTTAAAAATGGAATTAGAGTGTATATAATTTTTCAAAGGCTAGATTTGTTGTTGTTGTTTTATTTATGTTTAAGATGGCATACAAATTAAAATACCATCTTAAAAACCATTAAAACTAACATGCAAATATATTATTAAAACAAGTTAGTACCAAAGTTTAAAATGAGTACAAAAATAAAGATCAACAGTTAAAACATTGGGGAGGAAGGAGAGATCAGTGAGGGAACACCAGGCTAAACAAAAAAGTCTTCACCTGTTGGTGGAAGATGGCAACAAAATGGGAAAGGCAAATTTTCCTGGGGAAGAAATTCCTCTCCTGGGTTGCCACCTGCCTAATTTCAGAAATTGTAGGCACCCAAAGCAGGCCGTATGAAGATGACCACAGTGGCCAGGCAGGTTCATAAGGGAGTCCTTCAGGGATGTTGGTCCCAAACCATATAGGACTTTGAATATCAGCAGCAGCACCTTGACTTTTGCCTGGAAACAAATTGGAAGCCAGTGCAGGTAGAATGGAACTGGAGAGTTGTATTCCCTATGACCCATTCCAGTCAGCATCTTGGCCGCAGCATTCTGCACCAAGTGAAGTTTCTGAATACTTCTCAAGAGCACCCCCACCTTCTCAAGAGCACCCTAGAGAACACTGCACCACTCTAATATAGATATAACCAGGGCATGTACTACAGTGGCCAAATCTTTGCTGCCCAAGAAGTGTCACAGCTGGCTATCCAGTTGAAGCTGGTAAAAGGCATTTCTGGCCACAGCTGCCACCTGCTTATCTAGCAGTATGCCTGAATCCAAGAGCACCCCTAAACAATGGAATAGGGGAGGAATGGTGCTCTGTTATAGAACTGGAGTCTATGGGGACTGGTGTGGAAGTTATAACCGTGTGGAGATTGGGAGAAGAACAAATGACATGGCCATGTGTGACTCCTAGGGGGTGAGAGCAAGAGTGGCTTGATGGACATCAGAAACTCATGGCAAACCAACCTGCGTTAACATTGTAGTGTATTGCTATGGTGTCCCAGGACACTTTAGTCCCAGGAAATGCACCCATTCACTGGATCTGATAATAGCTTCCTTGCTTATGACTTCTCATTATTATACATTTCTGACTTCCTGGAAACCACTAATTTTCTTTTCCTAGTTTTTGTATTGTACATTACCATTCTTGTATTTTTAATTGTTAATGTATTGTATACAGTTGAGACTCAAATAGTTTGATTGGTTTTCCATCCTATAAATGCATGACTGTCCAGAAAGGATAAATTTGAAGTATTTTCCAGCTACTTTTCTTATAGTTTCCCAAGCGATGTTGGGGGGGGGGGGGATACAGCTGTTTCATGGTAAGGCAGTTACTTGATTAAAGAAGGCTTCGTTAAATCTTATGATTTCACTGGAATAACAAGGTCATCCATAATGGTTGAACTGGCAACAAGAAGATCTTTCAAGGATGGCTTCTTCAGTGAAATCAGAAAAAAAAATATTCTGAGAGACCTGTGAGGAAGAGCTCTCCCTAAACCCTGTTTTCTGACTGTGAGGCAGGAATCAAACTGGAGGAGAAGGATTTCTTCCATGGAGAGAAATGAAGCTGAAAGGTGCTTCCTGCCTCCGGATACCACTGGAAAGATCTGCACTTTGTAAAGGATGTTCCCTGCCTTTGAGTAGAAGGAACCCTGACAGTAGTGCCAGTGTTTGGTTTTAACAGATAAACCCATTAAATCTTTATAAATCTCCCGGTGAATAAAACTACAGCTCTGAAGAAGAAAGTTTACTTTCTTTTTTTTTAGAGTAATTGCACATGTGTCACAACAGACCCCACATCGGGAGAGGTGTCCTCTCCTGTATGTTTGTGAGAAAAAGGAATCTGTTGAGATTTTTCAATCTATTTAATCAACCAGGTTAAGTAGATGTTAAAGCTTAATTCATAGGTATCATAAGTACATGGAGCACTTTAGGATACTTTATGTTAAGGAATTTAAACAAGTAGAAGAAATATTGTTGTTCATAAAAGTATTTTCTTTCCCATGGCCTCTTTTGCTAACCTTTTTTAAAGGGGTCTTCTATATCTTCCTAATGGCAAAGATCTAAAAATTTTAAAGCTACTAATAAATGCTTGCATTGCAATATAACATTTAATTTCTTCCCTTTATTTATAGGGAATAGTTATTAAAATATCTAGGTTTATTATTTATGACAAAAAATAAGAACAGAACAGTGTGTACTCTCCCTTTTAAACTGGCTAGTAAGCAAAAGAAGCAAGAACATACACTCAAAATATTAATAAAAATAGGCTCCTATGATGTAGAAAGACTTTTAGGGCTCCAGTAGGGAGTCCATTCTTGCTGGAAGCTGAGCAGTAGCTTTGCAATCTCCCTAAAGCCTTGAGAAAGAGCTCTGAAATGGGGTGCTCTGTTCATGCCCTTCTGTTCAATGCCAAGAGCAGTGCTCCTGCTGAAACCATTTACTCCATTCACTTTCAGCCACAGCTTCTTCACGGCAGTGGCATTATACGTGTCCTTGTGCACAAGAAACTTCACACAGCTTCTCACGAAAAAATGTTTTGCACAGGGTTGGTGGGATCCCATACTGTAGAGAAGGATTACAGTTCATAAAGGTTGAAAGAAACTATTTTAGAAGTCAAATAAACAAATGCTTAGAAAATATGAATAATCTGTTGAAACATCAATTATATAGTAAGTTAATTGTTACCAGCCTGCATAAAGGAGTCTGGATATCATCACCTGTGATTAACTTTTTTCCTGTGATTGCTCTTAGTACTGTAATAGGAGGTTTTAAATGGAGAAACCTGAATAGCATTTTTGGCCTGTGTTATAATACTCAATATCTGCCTTTTAGTTTCATTTCAGTCTTGTAAGTGTGAGGATGGAAGCCACCTGCTAGATCATGAGCCTCTACAGAGCTGCCATTTTTGCTGCTCTTTGGGGAACTGGCTGATAGTGTGTATGTACAGAACAAGGTTCCTATGTCTTGAGCCTCTTTCAGTATATATATTAAGGGAAACCACAGGATGGCAAGCAAAAGTCTGTGAGCATGAGTAGTCTCAATAGGCTAGCTGATGGTCCTTTCTTTATGCCCCTACCCTTTTGGCTCCAATGAAACTCAGACCCAGAAGTGTAATACCAGCCAGTTTGGTGTAGTGACTAAGTGCACGTTATTTTCTTGCCTTCCCCTTGCATCTCAGTTACAGTTTTTCTATGTAGTTTCCCTGGAACAGAAAAATTTTAAATTGTAGGTTTGTAATGTAAGAAATGGTGACATATTCCTTTTGGCTTATATTAATCTACAAGTTATCACTGATAATATTACATGAATGTTTGAATAACTGTATAAATAAATATATTGATAAACATTTATCGTAGTCCTAGATGTGTTGACATTTGGTGAACATCCGTGGAAAATCCCATGCTCCGCCCCACCCCCGGTAGTGACTGTGTTTGGTCATTTTCCAACAATGTTGTCATGAAGATGGACTTACTTGCCATTGCCTCCTATAAATATCTTGTTTACTGAAGAAACAACTTTTACTCCACCTAATTTGCATTAAAAATTTCTGCTCACTGTTACTGGAGGTAATGCTGCTGTTTGAACAATAAAGTTCTTGTATGAACATGCACTACAGTACAGTCCTTAAAAATTGGTTTATTTTTTAGCTCTGCTCTCTGACGTCGATGTAGATTCCAGTCATTAACAAAAATGTTAAATTTTACTATACTGTGTTGAAAAAGTATACACCCCAGAAATATTTGTAGGAATTGTCTGTTTACAAATTACCGTTATTTTGTTTTCTTATGATGATGTTTTGTATTAAAAAGTCTTTAGAAGGCTTGCAATGAAGGTTGTGTGCTTCTTTGCCCTGATAATCACTTTTCATTTCAGCAACTCAGTAGCAGAGCAGAATTTTCTGTGTGTGGAGTATTTTAATGACCAAGGGATTATAAGTCTAGCAATGCCTGCTCCTGATGGAATCCATGTTATTACTTTTAAATCTTCTTATCCTGTGCCTTCTTCCAGAAAGTCATCTTACCCTCCCTAGCTGGTTGGAGTAGATGAAGCATTTTAGAAAGCTCTCACTTCAAGTCTTCTTGTTCATGACACGAGGGAGTCTTCAGCACTCGTGAATGAACATCAGTTAAACCTCCTACAACTGGAGCAAACATTGATTTTTGCTCCAAAGATGTCTTTATGCACACAGTAAAAGAGGTGGGAGCAATGAGCACAGAATGTCTTGTTGAGGTAGATAGCTCAAATTTTGGTTCATCATTTAGCAGTTTGGGAGACTGTTACATGTGGAGATTCATGGACAACCTTTTCAGGTTAGGAATCATTGTTAACTTGAGTTTACAATGTTGGAACCCCTTAATATTTCGTTATATAGGCCTTACTGTCTTCTCTTGTCATTCTCTCTTTAATCAATATTCCCTTTTTCAATCTCTCTCTCTCACCCTCAGAGCATTCTGTCTTCCTTTTGAAAATCTAAAAACAATCTCCAGCCAAAAAAAAGTTTATAGTGCTGTTCAGGTGGTCCACCTCTGGTCTTCATGTGACTAACTAGTTGAAAATCAATTGTACAGTTGATTGGAGAAAGACTGTTCTCAGCTCCTTTGAGTAATACTCTTTTCTGTGGTGGCTGTACAGGAGCTAACAGCCCAGCCTGGGTGTCATGCAAGTTGGGTGGTAGCAAGTAGCCTGATGATTGCTGCCTGGCCTGGCCCATATGATTCCTTCCCCAAAGGCCAAACAGCCCTGCCTCCTCATCCTGCCCTTTGCTGAGAGAAACCAAGGCTCAATGGCAAGCAGCACTGTTGTGGTTGCCTAGCAACAGCCACTGAGGGCATTTGTTTCTTAAAGCTATAGGCATAGCTTCTCTTATCTGAAGGGTTTGAACTCCCTCCCCCTTTAGATTTTTCTGGAAACTTGGGGCTTTTCTCAGGTTTGTGGGAAGATCTGTGTTGTCTGTTCATGGCTCTGGATTTAAGTTTCCACAGATGGGGCCTTGTTGAGAATTAGATATATTTGATAATAATCACTGGAATAGGATATTTGTTGTATGAGGTAATGTTTTGTTTAATGCTTGCTGGGGACAAAAAAGAAGATAGTCTGGGGGAAAATAAAGCAGCTTATAAAATTTTCAGTTTATCTTAAAATTGTTTTTCATGCTTACTGATTCCCCTGATTCAAAACTCCTTGACTTGAGATGGGAAAAAATTGAAATGCTTGTGTAGAATAAGGATGTGTAGCAGTGCTATGTCATTCTCTGAAGTTATATACATCAGGTGTTCTAGTGCTTGGTATTTAATTTTAATGTTCTGGTGTGTGTGTGTGTGTGTGTGTGTGTGATGTGGTTTCAATTCACTTCCGACTTATGGTGACCCTTTGAATTAATGACCTCCAAACCATCCTATAATTAACAGCCTTACTCATGACTTGCAAACTGAGGGCCATGGCTTCCTTCACTGAGTCAATCCATATCATGTTGGGTCTTTCTCTATTCCTGCTGCCTTCAACTTTCCCATTCAGGGGTCATTTTGAGCAGGAGCTCAGGGGAGCTCAGTTCCAGGAGTTGGTGCTAGCCCCTCCCCTGCGGGGGAATGCCTGCTTGTGTCATGGCTGCAGCAAAATGAACCCGTCCCATGGAAAGGTCCTTGTTCCTCCAACCAGCCTTCTGAAGGCTTCAGCCACCACTGAAGCTATCCTCCCAGAAGAGTGGTATTTCTGAGGCTTGGATTAGTAGCTGTCCCCTCTCTGCCAGCGCACTCTCTCTCTCTCTCCTTTGTTTCTTGCCTTCTGACATACTTCCGGTGATGTCAGGTGGTATAGCATATGCAAATGTTATGCTAATGAGTTATGCTAATAAGCTCCTGCACCTCTTTTTCTATTAAATGACCCCTGCCAGCATTACTGTCTTTTCCAGTGAGTCTTGTCTTCTCATAATGTGACAAAGTACGATAACCTCAGTTTAATCATTTTAGCCTTAGGGAGAGTTCAGGCTTCATTTGATCTAGAACCCACTTATTTGTCATTTTAGTGAACCATAGTATCCATAAAACTCTCCTCCAACACCACATTTCAAATGAGTCTACTCTCTTGCTGTCCACTTTCTTCATTTTTTTTTTACAAATGGGTTTTGATTTTAAAATGCAGATTCTGAGTGGTAGATTCGTCGCTGATGGTCTGCTACTTTTCTCAAAATACAACTGAATACAGAAAAAAAGTGTATTAGAGAAATATTACTTCCCCGTTACAAATATCTAGACATCAATCTCTGTTTCAGCAGATTCAATGGATATGGCAGGAAGAGTTATTATATACTGTGATCCTCCTTTTATTAAAAATAAACTGGGCAAGGTTTTCTTCTGATGGCTTTTCAGGTGATAACTACAGGATTGTTTATACTTATAGTCTAGATGATCAGAGAAAGAAAAAACCCTTAACTTTTTGCTGGAGGTAACATTAAAAAACAACAACACACACACCAGCCTAATGACAAAAGACTGAAAGTTTTCCATTCCTTTTTGAGGCTTTTCAACTAGCACGTATTCAGTCTCTCAGACTCCTGTATCTGCTTATACCGATCTGTAAATTAGTTAGTTTGTATGGTATTTACAGATGTTAAATTATGTTATATGTGTGTATGTGTATAACATACAGAAAGACTGAAGTTTCTGTAAATCCAGGATAAACCTTTCCATCAAACAGTTTTTATTCAGACACTGTAGACTCAAAAGTGATGGTAAAACACTGGGTGTTATAGTGTCTTCATGGCCTAGTTCTCACAAATAGTTCATGGTAGATCTTTATCTGGATTGACTGAGTTGCATATTTTTCTGTATAAAAGGATTCCAGCACACAGAAAACCAGAAGGATTCTGGTCTATTCTAGATACTAATCTTGATAATTATATAAGATGCCTTTATACTTAAAGGAAGAGTTAATGGCAGAAAAATTTGTGATATGTTGATAAAAATCTATACCTATAAAGCCCTATATGGCCAGGGTCCAACATACCTTAGGGACTGCCTCTCTCCATATATACCCCAGCGAGCACTGTGGTCAGGATCAGACCATCGACTCAGTGTCCCGGGTCCAAAGGATGCCAAGCTTACCAGAACGAGAACCATGGCTTTTTCGGTGGCAGCTCCCGTCTGGTGGAACGAGCTCCCGGAGGAGATCAGGGCCCTGTGGGACCTCATGCAGTTCCATAGGGCCTGTAAGACACGGAGCTCTTCCACCAGGCCTTCGAATAGGAGCCGCCACCAGAGACACCGGTTAGGCCGGTGATTCCACCCATCATATTAACTAGCTGTGATGGAACCTGACTCAGCACAGCCCAAGCAAGATGGCTCGGGGCTCAGACCTGCCATTAGGTCGCCAGAGGTTATATTATTGGAAGCTTTAATATCTATTAATTATGTATTTTTTGGAATGTTTTTAATTGATTTTATGTGTTTTAATGTAATATTTAGGCCCTAGGCCCATGGAAGCCGCCCTGAGCCCGTTCGCAGGGAGGGCGGGATATAAATCCAATAAATAAATAAATAAATAAAATAATGGACTTCATAGTATTTATCATTATAGAGCTAGAGTGAATTCAGAGGTCATATTTTATCCAAAATAACACATTATTCTGCAATACTTCTGATTAGTAATAAAGTAATTAATATTTGGAGTATTCTAAATTTTGTTAGAAGAACTCATAAACTGACTGTTGTCCTTGCTTAGAAACTTCTTAAGCAGTTTCGGTACAAAGTGTTTTATGGTTCCTTTTTGTCTGTCACAATGAAATTAATGACTGACTATGACTTTGAAATTGAGCTTCTTGTAGCCAGCTAGCCAAGCTCTTAATCACTACTATCTTAAAAACAGATAACATTTTGGTAAAAGAATCATATGGCCAGTCTTTATATGGAATGGTCCGGTTCTTATATGTTCATCTGGTTGACTGTTAATTGATATACCTCATGAAATGGAAGAGTTAAAAAAAATTGAGAGATTCATAATTGTGTGCGTAGTATTCATTTCCTTCACACAAGAAATCTTATAAAATTTAGCTTTTCCATTAATGTATGTAAAAATATTAAAAGCTTTTGTATATTGCATTAAAAACTTATGTCGGCTGCCCTGCATTTTCCTATTTATTAAAACTTTTCAAGCAGTAAAAACATTTTACTTGTTAATGAGGGGAAGTGGGGAAATTAATGAAAGAGCTTGGATCCTCCAAGATGTCTCCTTTTAACCATGCACAACCGGCTCTCTTTTCCCCCACTCTATGTAGTTTAATTTCTGTGTTAGGGTTCAGTAAGCAAATGCAAATAGATGTAATGATTTGCATCAGTAGATTACGTCTCAGTTTAATATCCTCGGATATTTTGGTCAAGGACTTTTTTCTTTGTTAGGTTGGCACTGTTTTCCTACAGTAAAAATGTATCATTGCAACATTTATGTTCAAAGTCTCACACATATATTACTTTCCAAAATTAGCATCTGCCATCACTATATAACCTGAAAGGAATAGATACTTCTGTTAAGCAAGGTATTGGGCAATGTTGTTTTTCATTGTAATGTAACATCTTTCTCTTATCTCATTCTATGCCTGTCTTACAATGAATGTAATTTTGGACTGTGTCTTAGAAACACTCAGTGCTATTGGTGCCAGGTTCTATGTGATGGAATTACTGACTGTTATTCTGTTAGGACTTCATTAATGGGAAGTAATATCCCACTTGCTTGCTGGGACGACTCTAATTTGATGTTTGAAATGGGAAGCCCTTTTCATCTGACATCGGTTTAAAGGGGGAGGGTTCTTTGACTCTTAGGGCAGGTATAAATATTCTGTTTAGAAAGAGATCCTTCCCAGCTGAAAGAACTGCAGTCAACGACCAAGCCTCAAGTCTACAAACTGAAAATTTTTAACTTGGGTACTTCTGACTATAACCTGGGTACTGAAGACTTCCTAGGCAGCAGCTCATTAACATTTATATGGAAGGCAGGTTGTTTTCCTTTTGCTCATCTGTAAACAGCAGCAACATCCCACTTCCAGTGGAGGATGGAGGTGATTCTTGCTTCTACCATCTTCCTATGAAATTGCTTGATTTGCTTGCACTATAGAAACATTTAAGGATGCCTGCACACGACACGACAAATGATTTCATAGTCAAAACTAATTTGCCATTTGGTCAGGGGTCCTTTTGAGCAGGAGCTTGGGGGAGCGCAGCTCCGGGAGTTGGTGCCAGCCCCCCCCCCCCCGGGGGAATGCCTGCTTGTGTCATGGCTGCAGCAAAATGAACCCGTCCCCTGGAAAGGTCCTTGTTTCGCCGACCAGCCTTCTGAAGGCTTCAGCCACCACTGAAGCTATCCTCCCAGAAGAGTGGTATTTCTGAGGCTTGGATTAGTAGCTGTCCCCTCTCTGCCAGCTCTTCCTGCCTTCCTGCCTTCTTTCCTCTCTCTTCTTTCTTTCTTGCCTTCTGACACACTTCTGGTGATGTCAGATGGTGTAGCATATGCAAATAAGTTATGCTAATGAGTAACTCTAATGAGCTCCTGCACCTCTTTTTCTATTAAATGACCCCTGCGTTTGGTTAATAACAGCCTGTTTTGTATTTTGGCAAGTGTATTCTTGATTAATACTATTTCTTTTTGTTATGTTACCTTTTAAAAATTATTTTTAAAACTATGGTCTCTAAATGCTATTTGTTCAGCTGTTCTTGGCAGCAGTAAATTCTATTGTTGAGTCCTCTGTATACAATAATCCACTTTCTTTCCTTATTGAGTTCTTCATCTGTAGCATCTTCTATTTATTTGGTTCTCTTCAGCCAATTGACAGAGTGAGGGTCTTGAAGAAGAGGCTTGTTTCTGGGAGCCTATCTAAGCTGTGGACTTTCTTCTTCCTGAAAGTAACATGTTGGGATTTCATTTTCCTATTTATTGTATGCTGTGATGGACTGCACTTCTAAAAGCTAAGGAGTGCTGTGTAAACAGATAAGACTGTGAAGGGTTAATTCTTCACAGTGACTTGAGTAACAGGCTGTTCCAAGATTGCTTAGCATCAGCTGAGCAGAAAAACATTTCTGAGGATAATTCAGTCTGATTTCAGCCCTTCCTGAGAAGAATCGAATACTAACAGTTTCAGAATTCAGCCCTGACTGAGAGCAGTTTTAATACAGACAGGAGAACTGGGGGAAAGTTGGCAAGGAAATCTGGGAAGTAGGCAATGATGTCCATTCGGGCCAAGGAAAGGGGATAGGTCTAGAGAGAAATGCAAATTCCCTACCCAGTCAAACAGGGAGTTAGCTTTGAAGAGTGCAGAGATCCTTGGTCTGGTATGGTTAGAAACTGCCTGTAGAAATCTTAAGAGTCAGCTAAAATCTCAGGACAAGTACTGGTGTTTCAAGAGAAGCATTTGGGTACTGGAAAGAGTGTACCAGCCTTCTGGAAACCAAAAGAATCAGAAGGTATATTAGAGTATTTGGGAAAACACTGGAACAAAAGCTTCTCAACATAAAGATTTAGGTTAAGAAACTCTCATTAGCCTGAAACATAAAAACTAAAGTCTGTGTATGGACTGATTTTACCACAGTTGTCTGAGTTTCCACAGACATTTTACCCCTGATTTCATCTGACCTTTCCCCTCCATGTTGAATAAAATATTTTGTTAATTTGGAATATAAAAATTTTTCGAGTGCCATTTAAGTCCTGTAAGTTAAAGGGGACTCCCATTCCTTCCCTCAGGTTCCTGGGCTGAACAAGCAGCCAAAATATTATACTCTGACAGGGTGGGTGAGCCAGAATTCTTCAGGAAAGAAGAAAACAGACACTTAGGGTGGTGCAGTCACAAAAGGGAAAGAAAAACGGAAGGACAATTTTGCCTTTGAGGGAGGGAAGTGGAGGGGGGCATCATATATGCTTTTGCCAAGAGTCAGAAGTCTTAAATATTACTAGTATTGTTTTCTAGTGGAAGAATAGTTGAAGGTGGTTTCATTTACCCTAAGAGTGTATTGGCCTTGCAAATCATTCATCTTCAACACTATGTTGTCACTTGCTATTTACATTTAATGATCCTCATCTACTAGTTTTATATCCTGACTCCTTATTAAAGAACAATATGTCCAAAGATAGATTTTTAATTAGCAAAAATAGTATTAACATCAATGACAACAGTACAAGAACTGATTGACAGATCTGGCAGGTTTATTAGCAACAAAATCAATTGGGAAAAATTTAGCTTGATGGCTGCCAAGTAAAGAGAGAGAGAGAGAGAATTAAAAATACTAAACAATTTATAGTTTGTGACATAATGAAATGTTTGGAGATTAAGTTGATGATAAGCCAGCAATGCTACGTTTATAGCCAGAATTCTAAACTATTATCATAGATAACACAAATTATATACATGTATACACACATCCTCCCTCAGCTGCTGTAGTTGGGGATGGTATAGCAGATGTTGTAAATCTGTAGTTCATACTGTGCATACTGAGGTAGCTATGTATAAAATATCTGAAACAGATTTGAAATCTATTTCTCCATAGAGTCCCCAGTTGATGACTATGAGGTATGCTGGTAGAAATTGAAATTTCTGCCAACTTCAGCTGGTGCCACCTTAGTGTTCAAAAATACACATGAAAATGTATCATTATGAAAGTGATCTCTACCAATAAAAAAATACTGCCAAATTCCAATGTATATCTTCTCTACTTTCTGGGAATTGGGTCATTCAGCTTACTCAGAGGAAGTTTATGTGGTGGCTTCTCTCACCCTACTCCATTATTACATTATTTTAGCCAGCCTGACAATGATTAAAAATTACAATTCTGCAATATCACTAAAACGAAGTTCAATAATAGAGTCCTTAGCTGCTCTACAGAAGCAGGAATCCATAGGAGCAGACATCCCATTCCCTCCGCCTTTGCTTATTTTCCTCTTCTGCTACCTCTTCTCTCTCTCTTTCATTTGCAGAATGAATGGGGCTATTGTCTGTACTGGTCTGTATTCTCTCAAATGTTGGAACATATCAGAACTGTTATCATATGTGGTCAGGGGGACTTGCCTACCTGAATGGTCTCACTTCCAGTTTGTTTCCAGCTCCGCACTAGAGTAACCTAAATATAAGGAAGACCAGGCTTCTGTCCATAATCTCTCGCTCCAAAGAGCCTCTCACTGAGGTATAAAACAATAATGTGCCCGGTTTGGATACTGTGTCTCAGAAATGGTAACCATGGGGCTGATAAAGTGACAAGCCTTAAATATAAGTTTGGAAGAAGTATATGGTGAAATCACAAGTATTTTATTGAGGGGAATAATCAGCCTACTTATTCACAGTAATATTAATACTCATGCTTTATTGCTAAAATGTCAGTGTTAAGATACAAATACTCGAAATGCTTACACACATACAGTGCAACGAGTATGATTTTCTCTCTCCGAATACAGTAGTAGTTTTGGGTATTTCTTGAATGAAGATAAAAGATCTCTTTTTCCCAGACTTGAATTCAGTTAAGTTAATAGGTATCCTTCCGATTGGCTGAACAACTGTTATAATCAAGTAACCTTATATTCTTCCACTGTAATTTTAAGAATGTGAGAGGCACGTAGAATGGATGCTCTTGTCCTCTAGACAATGAAGTTTAATTCTGGTTTACTGTTTTCACCACAGTGAAATCCTTGGACAATGTCTAAGAAACTTTCACTAGCATAGCAGCTGAATGAAGGAATTGTGATATAGTAAACTGCTGTGCGGCCCTTGCTTTGTCAGCTTTCCCCAGATATTTTAATAACCTTGGGGAGGGGCAGGGCAAACTTTATAGTACCTCTACATATTTTTTCATGTGCTTTATGTAGTTAACATGCACTTATAACTTTTCTTTTTGGCAGGATAATTCATTCTTTTGGTGTGAACTGCTGCTGTTTCTCCCAGCACGGTTCATTATTCTAAAATTACCTTTCTTTCCTGCAGTTTAACTCAACCAGGAGAAAGTATTACAAATTCTGCTGTTAATGTTTCAAATGCACTGTTTATTTATTTTTTTAATTTATAGTCCGTCTTTCTCACTTGGACTCAAGGCAGATTACTCAGAATGAGTCAATACAGTCAGCAGGATGGAGCGTTAAATGAACAGTGCAATCAGGGTTGTGGAACCAAGCATAAGTCTAACAACAGAACTGAAGCAAAATCATAAATATTAACACGACACACTAAATGATACAAGAATTACACAGTAAGATCCTGGTTTCAGCAGGCTGTACATAGTAGTATAGACCACAGTCCCTAATAATTTATCATAAGAACATAAAAACATAAGAGAAGTCAATGTTGGATCAGGCCAGTGGCCCATCCAGTCCAACACTCTGTCACACAGTGGCCAAAAAAACACCAGGTGCCCTCAGGAGGTCCACCAGTGGGGCCAGGACACTAGAAGCCCTCCCACTAATCCCCCCCCAAGCACAAAAAATACAAAGCATCACTTGCCCCAGACTTAGAGCTAATAGCCACTGATGGACCTCTGCTCCATATGTTTATCCAGTTCCCTCTTGAAGCTGTCCATGCTTGTAGCCGCCACGTCCTGTGGCAGTGAATTCCATGTGTTAATCACTCTTTGGGTGAAGAAGTACTTCCTTTTATCTGTTCTAACTGGACTGCTCAGCAATTTCATGGAGTGCCCACGAGTTCTTATACTGTGAGAAAGGGAGAAAAGTACTCCTTTCTCTACCTGCTCTATCCCATGCATAGTCTTATAAACCTCGATCATGTCACCCCCTCAGCCGTCATTTCTCCAACCTAAAGATCCCAAAGTGCTTCAACCTTTCTTCATAGGGAAAGTGTTCCAACCCTTTTATCATTCTATTTGCCCTTTTCTGCACTTTTTCCAGTGCTATAATATCTTTTTTGAGGTGTGGTGACCAGAACTGTACACAGTACTCCAAATGAGGTCGCACCATCAATTTATATAGGTGCATTATGATACTGGCTGATTTGTTTTCAATTCCCTTCCTAATAACCCCCAGCATAGCGTTGGCCTTTTTCATTGCAGTCGCACACTGTCTCGACATTTTCAGTGAGTTATCTACTGTGACTCCAAGATCTCTCTCTTGGTCAGTCTCCGCTAGTTCGGACCCCATCAATGTGTATTTATAGTTAGGATTTTTGGCTCTAGTGTGCATCACTTTGCACTTGGCCACATTGAACCCCATTTGCCACGTTGACACCAACTCGCCCATCCTCGACAGATCCCTTTGGAGTGCCTCACAATCCTCCCTGGTTCTCACCACCCTGAACAACATCGTGTCATCTGCAAATTTAGCCAATTCACTGCTTACTCCCAACTCCAAATCATTAATAAACAAGTTAAAAAGCATTGGACCAAGTACTGATCCCTGCGGTACCCCACTGCTTACCTCCCTCCACTGAGAAAATTGCCCATTTATATTCACTCTCTGTTTCCTTTTAGTTAGCGGGTTTTTGATCCACAAAAGGACTTGTCCTTTTATCCCATGACTATTGAGCTTACTTAGGAACCTCTGATGAGGAACTTTATCAAAAACTTTCTGGAAGTCAAAGTAAACAACATCTATTGGGTCCCCCTTGTCCACATGTTTGTTTACTCCCTCAAAGAATCCTAACAGGTTAATGAGACAAGATCTTCCCTTACAGAACCCATGCTGAGTCTTCCTCAATGATTTTGTTCATCAATGTGCCTGCTAATTTTTTCCTTCATAACAGTTTCCACCAACTTACCCGGTATTGACTTCAGACTCACTGGCCTGTAATTTCCCGGATCTCCTCTGGAACCCTTTTTAAAGATGGGAGTGACATTCGCTACCTTCCAGTCATCAGGAATGGAGGCAGATTTTAAGGAAAGATTACATATTTTTGTCAGGAGATCCACAAGTTCACATTTGAGTTCTTTCAGAACTCTCGGATGTATGCCATCTGGGCCCAGTGATTTATTTGTTTTTAAGTTGTCTATCAGTCGTAGGACCTCCTCTCTATCCAAATACTCTGTGAAAAATTTAGTACAGCGCAACTTTGTTGCCAGTGTAGAAAAATTCTCTCGAATCCATTGTTTTCTTGCAGCCATGTTTTTGTTAAGCAAGCAAGGTCAATTTCTTCTTCTAGCAACAACTCGTAGAGGTGTGCAGTTTTGTGCTTCACTGATCTGGTGTTGTGCAATATTAGTGTAGACATGGGAAAGGGGCCTTGGTTTCAGCAACTCTTGGGATGCTATGGAGGTTAGACGAGCATGCTTGCTATACACTAGCCATTTTTGATAAAATTCCACTCCCTACCTACCAGCTTTCTTTTGAACTGAAATAGTGCATCCATCAAACATCCTGTTCCAGGTGAAGATTTCTCCCAAATGCTACTAATGAACCTCCCCAGTACCCCACAATCAACACTCTAGTGTCCACAGGACATAGTCACAATTTGCTGGGGATAGAATTGCCCAACTCCTGGTGTCCAGTTAAGTAACTGTGAATAGTGTAGCATTTGTTATTCATGTGAATTCAGTAGTAGTGCTTATTTAGGGTTATCATACTTAAAAAAAGCAAAACAGAGGACATATTTCCTGACTTACTTCAAACAAGTAATCACTATGACAAATTTCATTTTAAATACCCCTACTATTTAAGCTGTGATAATTGCTGCTAACTAGGAATGTTCCTAATCTACCAACCCCAAAAGAGGACATTTTCATCAGTTTTAAAAAAGAACCCAAAAGAGAATGGACACACAAAAAAGAGGACATGTCCTGTAACATGTCCTGGTAATGCTAGTTTATTGGTTTGGTACCTGCATGGGTTTTCTTTTGGAAAGTAGCACAAAATTTATGTCTTCCTTATTATCCAGAATAATATACAGGACTGAGTAGAAAATTTCAAAAAAAAAAAAAAAGCTGTTTCAGTACGTTATCTTGGATAGAATGTATGTACCTAAAATGCTGAGATGGTATATTGTTACAACTAGCCTTTCTAGGCCTTAAAAGATTTCCAGATTGACCTCTGACAGACTGACTTCAGCCTTCAGCTTGATTCAGCCTGGTGAACTATCCCTGCATTTTTGAGGAACAGATATCTGTGTAATGTGTAGGGTTGGAATACCCTTTTTTGTGAGAACTGATCTTGCTGTTAGAAATTGTTTCACCAGCTTGGAAGTCAAAACAACTCTTTCTCTTGCTTGGAAAAAGAGACTGTTTTTCACAAAGAGACAGCCAGAAATGACACCAAGAGACTACTCTGACTTAACCATGCAAGTTGTAACTGTTTCTTATGCTATCATTTTAATTTTGTTTAATTTTTTAAAATAAAATCTTTAAAAGGAAACATTGTTTTGATGCCTTTTTATTTTTTTCTGTAAGGAGAATAATCTGATCAAAAAATCCTCCCCTTTTTGTTTGGACCAAAGACTGGCTTGCTGTTGTAACTGGACAGATAACAGTGCATAGTTCCTGTAAGTCAAGAGTTGTCAGTTTCCCCCAAAGGGACTTCTGTGACAATGTTCTGCCCTTTCTAGGCCCCTTGGATTCTACTTTCAGTACAGGGGTCCTTCCCCCTGCTCAGTTTTTAGCTAACTTGCTTTGTGAAAACAATGCCTGAAAAAAATGATTAATTTTCAAACATGGTTTAACACCTTTGCAGTAATCTCATTCAGGGTGATCTATTTTGTCCAATTGTCTGTGGAGACCAGGCTTACATATGTTGTGAGTTTCAATTTCAGTTGGTCATGGTTGGGGGTCTTCTGTCAACTCTTGTGGGTCACATATGTTTTCTCTGTGTTAGGAAATATTGCTAGTAGTTCTTGAAGTTGTTTAGCTGCTCTCCATTTATGCAGATATCCTCTGGGTTTTAAGATTTATCTCTCAGTGTGAAATGGTTATCTTCTGGATTATGACAGTATGTCTTTCAGAATCTTGTTTTCCTGTCTTTGTTGAAATAGTCTTTTCTTGTGGATGTATATGGCAGTGGGAGAAAATAGCAATGGCAACTGAGAGAGTGCATATTCTGAAATGAACAGAATCCTGAATTTTGAAGTGATGTAAAACAAAATAACTTTTGTTTGGATAGTAATACAGAAGGTAAAAAGCAAAGCTGTGTAAAGCTAAAGAATGCAGAAAGAAACTTGTAGCTCTTCATAGTTTCAGTATACTGCTTTTTAGAATGGATCAGACATTTGTAAACATTCTTAAAGTATTTTTACTTTGGGGAAGTTTAAGAAAAAATCACACAAGTTGGTCTTTGTTTCTAAGAAGTTACCAGCATTGGGGGGCAGGGGGCGTTAAAATGATTACATTGAAACCCTTGTACTTTTGGAAACTAATTACAGGGGATTAGGCAGTGTAAATCAGTGCAATACAGTGGTCTTGTCCTTAGAATCCTTCATTTTACAAGGCATCTAACTAAGGACTCAAAGAGACATCATAAAACTTAAGTCTCTCTCAAAATACTCTAGTAACTTGCCAGTTTGATGTAGAGAGCCAGTTTGATGTAGTGGTTAAGTGCGCGGACTCTAATCTGGGAGAACCGGGTTTGATTCCCCACTCCTCCACTTGCAGCTGGCTGGATGACCTTGGGCAAGCCATAGCTCTGTACCAGCTGTTCTCTCAAGGACAGCTTGGGAAAGAGCTCTCTCAGCCCCACCTACCTCACAGGGTGTCTGTTGTGGGGAGGGGAAGGGAAAGGAGATTGTAAGCCGCTCTGAGACTCCAAGTGAGTGAAGGGCGGGGTATAAATCCAATCTCTTCTTCTTCTTCTTCTTCTTCTTCTTCTTCTTTAACAATTTAACATAAGCTTGCTTATCTTTCCTCTTCTTGAGACCTCTGCTATACAAATGTCCATGTTATTTCTGATTGTATCCTGGACCGTGGACCTTCTGAAGTAACTTATTTTCCATTTTCATCTCTGATCGTTGGAATTCTTTCTGCATCCTGTTATTTCTGCAACCTATGTGGTAGTATGGTACCACAGCATTTCCAGCTGCTCGGATAATATCTCTCCATGCCCTTCTTTGTGGTAAGCTCTGACAAGTGAAAGGGGCTTTTTAAGGACTTGAGACTGGGAAACTGCAAGGCGGTATGAGTATGTAGGATCACATTAAGTGGGCAGTGTATGGGTTTGTAGTAAGGCACACAGAAAAAGCAGCCCCCACAACACCAGCAACAAGGGGGGTGCAGCCCTACTGGCAGTACTGTGGTAGAGATCTTCTTGGGAAAAGAATGGGCTAGGCATTCTGACATGCTCACAAAGCCAGATTCAAGAAAAAAACTGAAAAGATCCTGCTCCCCGGACTATTTTCTGATAGTATCCAATTAGATATCCAAGAGTATGCATGTTACTTCTCTGATCCTGTGGATATAGAACAGTGCTGTGAAATTGCAAATCATCATCTAGGAGTTTTAATTTTTTAAACTCACCCGATAATTACAAATTATATTTCAATGCATTTTCATTCATATGCATGTGTTAGATGTGCAGTTTTGGATGGGTGCTGTAATTAAAATGACATAAACTGGTTAGAACACAGTATTATTTTGTTAATTGTGTGCCAGTTTTGCCCAGGCATATTGGGTGAGGGCATTTCTGCCCATCACATATTATGCACATGATCCCACAAAAGCAGTTATCTTTGAAAGCCTAGTGTATTAAGCACAAACCTTGTACATGTGAGAACTAAACATGCATGCAAGCTCCAGGAGGACTGGGGGAAGGGGAGGGGCTTGGTTCATAACTGTCCAGGAGTTGAGTGACATAGCTTTATGTTGTGAACCAGCAATTATCACCTTAAAATCTTTTATTAAAAGGATAGGTTGACTAGGTCTGTGGAAACTGAGATGCTTCTGCTAAAGGCATTTATGGAATACTTCAGAAGCAATGATCGTTTTCAACAGTACCCTTTGAAGAAGAAATTGAGTTACCAGTGACCAAGGGTAGTTCAGTCTGCAGCATTTACTTGAAAGCAGGTAGCTTTAGCTTTGCCAGACTGCCTAGATGTTATTGTGTTCTATATACATGCCATAAAGGGTTCCAACAATTAATTAAAAAATCAAAAAGTTTTTGTATGCTGTTAGGGATTAACTATTTCATTAGCACTTTCAAACTCTGAAAGTTTTTTGCAGCTTTAAACTTCAACAAGGGCTGAATATTGACCTAATTTGTCTTTTGAAAGGACACAGAGTTTTAGTAGAATGCTTATTCTATTGAAATGGACAAATGCAGGTACTATTTCTTGGATAGTCTGCATGGAGGGCTGATGTGCTATAAGATTTACTGTGCATTACCTTAGCCATCATTCCCATAAGTATTAATTTTAACTCCACTAATAAGAAACTGAACAAAAGTGGAATTATGAGTTCAGTAGTATTCCATGAAAGGTCAGTTGTTAAAAAGGCAGAGTGTGACATTCTGTGAAAAAGGTGCCTTCATTAATCATCCTGATAGGGAGAGCATAGGATATTCTTGACCAATACCAGTGAACCTTACGATATAATGTTTCAGGAAGTGGTGTTTAATTATTTGTATATATTAAAAAAATCAAGGGTTAATTGGAAGAATGCAGAATATATATTTTTATTTAACATTGTAGTAATTTACTTTGGCAATTTCAAGTACAAGTTAAGAAAAAAGCATTTTTATAGATTTCATAACTGTCAACTCAATCATTCAAGTATTGTGGAAGCTGCAGATTATTTTAGGAATGCTATTTTGCATGTGTTTACTGGTTGCTGTGTTTAACAAAGCTTTGCTGTAGAATCTTAAGCAATAGGTGACCTACAATCTAACCACTCTCTAATCTATTTACTGAGTGTGAACTGTGACTGCATTGTTTTTGTTTTCTCTACCTTTAGAAAGTCTAAAGTTCAATCCAAATTATATAAATTAAGTGTAATTCCAATGTCACATTAATAACTTGAACATCTTTATTGTGACTGCTTCTGACAGTTTATGTTCACCATGATGCCCATTAAAGTTCAATATTGTACGAGTGTCCATTACGGTAATGCCTTTGCCTATATTACTGCTGTCAGATCTAATTCAGAACAACAAAGGGGACTAAGGGATCTCAACCATTAAGCTTTGCTTCTTGAAAGTTATCAGTTTCACAGTGTAACAAGTAAACAGTGCAAATTGCTAAGTCTGCAATAGTTGTGATTATTTTTCCTTAATGTCATAATTTTGCATAATGGCTGTTGTGCTACATTGACTAGGTCCATGGGTTGCTTAACATAAGTGATTGCACTTGTTTATGATTATAAACTTCTTCCGCTAGAAATACTGTATGAAATGCATGTAAATGATTAGTTTAAGATTTCTACTTCATTAGCCACATTATACACATTAGAGTCATTGTCTAAGAGTTAGTAATATTTGTAATGAGCTGTATAATATGTGCCTTTTAACAAAATTTGAAAGCAGATGGAATATTTTTGCAATAGTTTATCATGGAAAATGAACCCTAGCAAAATATTTTAACAATGGTTTGAGCCTCGAAATGGTGATGTTGCATTTTGTGATGGAGTATATTATGAAATCTTGCTGGAGAAAGGAAAACATCAGAAGCTTTCCTGAGCTTTCCAGTAGTTTCTCAGTTTGTCTCTCCTAGTTCCAGTGTCTGTAGAAGTCCTTCTATTCTTACTTAAAACTGATAGTAGATAAACCAGACTTTAACCATGTAAAATATTGACATTTAATGTATTTAAGTTCTAAAAGGTGATGTATTTAATATCCAGTGAGAAAGCCCAGGGAAGTTGCAGTGCCGCCTGGTGGGTGGTGAGTAAAACTGTAGCCTCCACAACTTTATCCTTGTACCATCCCTCTGAAGGAGTTAGGTGGAGAGAGTCCCAGTTCACCCAGTGATCTTGGTTCTGAGCTAGGCTAATTTCATATCACTAGCCAGATAATGAACAGCTATAGTCAGAGTCATTGGTGATGGAACATAATCCGGCAGCCATTTGGTAATCTGCGGGAACAGGGTAGTAGTAATGCTGGATTGACCAGGTTACTGGAAGATTTAGAAAACTTCCTCTCTATGAATTTACAGTCATCGTGGTTTGGTGCATTTTTAAATATGTATAAGTCATCATACATCCAGCTGCAATTAAAAACAAGACAATTTTTTTTTAAATGATGACATTTTTAGTTACCCACAAATTGGCATTTTTGTCTTCTTTTCCAGCTGCTTTTGTGTTTTCTGATATGTTTTCTGATATACAAATAATCATACTCATGGAGTTAGAGCAAGCAGAAGTTAAAAGTCAGCATGAGTCGCTATAACTTAAAAGTTTAACAGGGAGGAGAAAAGACAAAAAGGAAGGAGCTAGTACATTTTAGAAAAATGTGATCTAGTAATAGTTTATTATTGGTAATCTAAAGTTTAATCAGAATTTTGGTTGGTGAGAAATGGCTTGACTTTTGTCTAATCAAAAGAGATGCTATGGAAATTTTGATTGCAATCCCGCAAAAGCCCAGTTGTTTTGTATGGGACAGGATAGTAACCTTCCAAAAGGAAAATCAAAATTTCAGCTGTTTCAGAGGTTGAAATTGGTGATCAGAAAAGGGCCTTGTCTATGTCCTCACCCTTGACCATGTTAAAGACTTAATCAAAAATATTGTAATGTATCATGCTAAGAGTGTTTTCCAGTACAACTGTATATGATTTAAGTCTCAGAACTAAAGGGAAGACTACAAAAGATACATATTCTGAATACACACATGCTAAGCATGAAGTTAAATGTCTTATGTAAGAATGCATAAATGTGTGGGCCTGAAGTCACTGGCAAAAGTTTGTATCAGCTCAGTAGATTCAGAACTTCCTGTTTAATTGAATGAGTTTAATTTATATGGGCAGATTCAATATTTTAGGGGTTTTTTTTGCTTTTGTTTGTTCTTAGTGAGGTGAGAGTCTTTAACAAAGGAATTATTCCTTTCTTCCCTAGGGAAAGAATCTCTTAGCTAAGGGAATCTTTGGATCCAATCCCATATAAATCAGAAAGTATAGCAGAAACAGAGAAAATCTAATTACTGCTTTTAAATTAACACACAGATTTCTACCCTTTGGATTATATTTCCTGTAGCTTTAAGGAATAAAGGCCCTCAATGGCCATTGCTAGGCAATCACAACAGTATTGTCAGCTTTCAAGCCTTTCAAGCCTTCTGTCATTAAAAAGCAGGGAGAGGAATAAGGACCCTTCCCATGTCTATTTGGGCCTTCGAGGTAGGACTCATCAGTGCCCAGTATCTACTGAGCAACTTGATATCACCCAACTTGCATGACACATTCAGGACTGGCTACGTGCTACTGTTCAATATAAGCTGTACCACAAACACCAGTGTGGTATAGTGATTAGAGTTTCGTACTAGGATTTGGGAGACTGTAGTCAAAATCACCACTCTACTGTGGAAGATCTTTAGGTGACCTTGGGCCAATCACACATTCTCCGCCTATCTCACCTCACTGTGTTGTGAGGATAAAATTGAGGTGAGGAGAATGATGTAATTTGCTTTGGGGGTCTCCGTTGGGGACAAAGGTGAGTAATAAATGAAGTACATAAATAATGAGCTGGAGATGAAGGGGGCAGATAAAAGGCAGGTAGATTGGTTGGTGGATAGATAGCAGGGAGGGAGCAGGAAAAGTTGACCAAGGTGAGGATATGGATGCTGCCAGCAGGAAATAAATAGTGTGGGAAGGGGCATGTAGGGGAAAGTAAGGTGCTCCTTGCAAATCCTTGCAGATTCCCCAGTGTGCTTGCCCAGCCAGCACCATGCAACTTGGCTGAGCCTGGTGGCTGGGTTGGCACTGCACAACTGGAGGCAGACTCCTAGGCAGAGGCTGCCAGGTAGAGGGAAGAAGGGAAAGCTAAGATGAGGCAGATAAAGGTAGATTAGTTGGTAGGTGGGAAGGTGACAAGGAAGCAGGAAAAATATAGAGGTTATAAGGGCTTTCCAAGAAGGGAAAGAAGAAATAGTGAGAGGAAAAGAACACGTGATGCCCCTACATTTCTTTGCAGGTTTCCTGCTTGTAGAGTTACAAAAGCCTGTAGCTTGTGAAAAGCTTTCACTATCATCCACCTTCAAATATCCCAAGATTCCTGTCAACAAGAAGTTATATATTTGTATTTTCAGACCATAGAAGGTATCTCCTATTATGCAGTGTATTGTCCATTATAGGCAACATAACAGAAATAAGGAGATTTCTTTATGATATCCTGGCTCACCCTTTGAGCTTTAATGATTTTGGTAGAAGTCTGAAGTCCTGAACCATAGGCAGAATCTCAGACAGCAACACGTGGTGCTGCATTCTGAAAATCAACTGACATAGTGTTTTCTGTTTCTTTGTTTGTTTTATATTTTGAGTTTAAGTAACAGCAAGTTGGGGGCCTGGGATTAGTTTAATAACAGAAAGTTCCCTCTCACACACATCCCCACTTCTGGAATTCTAGAAGCTCTAGTGTTTTGAGCAGGTCAGTTCCTCATCATCCCTCCAGCCTACCCTGCCTGATGCTTAGCTACTTCCCCGTTTCATGGCTCCTGAGCATGCTTAATTCTTACAGGCTATTTAATTTTTTTTTTACAAAGTAATATTTTTGTGCACACCTGGGTAGCCCTGGTGTAGATGCTCCTGTTTTGCCACGCAGTTGAAAGGTAACTTAGCCTTGAATTTAGAGAGAGTGATTACTTTCTCCTGACTTCGAGCAGTTTTATGCTTTGTGATAACTTATGGTTACAAACAAATACATGTATTAATTCAAGTAAAGAAAGTATGAACAAGTGAGGGAATCTGGGCTTTAAAGGCAAATCTAGGAAGTTGGGTGGACAAAATATGGATATGTTATTTGCAGGGAGGTAGTTGAAGAAGAGAGGCAATGATGATTGGATTCCTGAAGGTCTGTCCTATTTAGGTTTGTAGGGTTTTGATCAAAGTCTTTCCCCTGAATTTAAGCTTCACTTCTATTGATTTTTAAATGGAATTAAATTGTGAAAATCCATGTATTGTGGCTCAGTAGGACTGTTGGGTAAACTGCCCAAGGTTGAATAGGGCCTTATGTTTGTTACTTACTAACAACATTTTCTGTTCTGTATCTGACTGGGATTCCCGGTTAGTAAATGTAACTGTTTTACTTACTCAGGTTTCACATGGCCAAGTCCCTTGTCAGTTCATTCATTTTGCTGAACCTGAAATTTGAGGTCAAGGCAAAGGGACAATTTTGAGAAGCATATTTTTTTTACCTCTAATCCATTGTCTTGTGTACTCAGACTTTGTTTTCCTGATCTGTACTGATGGGAAGAAATGTATGCTTATGACTTGGAGATCATATCCCTACAACCAGAGAAGTCTGAAGTCTAAGGACAGATTCAGAGGTAAAAAAGAGGTTCTCTACTCTAAAGCCAGGCAAATGTGGATTGCTATTGAGCAAATAAAAAAAAAGAAAATACATTGGAGTCTAGATACAGTATGTTAGTAGTAATAAAAGCAGTAGTACAGATTTACTGGTGTAGAAGTTTTAACTGTAATACTGTGGAATGGTAGGTTATTTTGTGTTCAAGAGCTACATTTATCACAAAAATGATGATATACAAATCACTTCCATATCACAAAATGTTCTTGGTCAAAATTGGCTTGAGGCAAGTGATATCTTCGAGTAAACAGTATATGAAGACCATATCTTAAAATGATAGATCACCTAATTTTGTTCTGACAGAGGTTTTTGCCGCAACAAACATCTGTCACTGAAATACCAATTCAGAGATACGGAAGCCAAATTGTAGAGGTTTTCCGGTATTTGTCATTCCTTAAGTTAAGAATGCTACTGATAGTTCTATAGCTAAGGCTGTAAACAGTTCTCCATTAAAAACACTTCTTAAATGATTTATCTTTTGGTGCTAATTAACCAGGGTTTTTTAAAAAAATGAAACCCATTGGTTCTGTTTCGTTCTAAATGTACTTTGAATTCATAGAGTTTTATGAGGTCACTGTTTCTTTTTAGTATACTTAAGTGCACTATAATTGTATTGAGATTGTGAAATTATTTTGTGTTAATCAGATTTAGAAGTACTTTTGCATGAGAAATATGGCTTTTGGAGATCGTCATTGGTCAGGTTATACTTAAGAACTAAGCCTATGATATCTGGGTTTTCACTTTTGTTTGTGAATATCATACAGAGATGCAAAATTCATTAGAAGTATGAATAGGACTTACCATTCTGAAGATGCTGTCTGCTAAATATCTATGAGCAATTAATAGCTGCAAGCACAACCTAGTGAACTCAAAATCTTATTAGAAGCTTTTCCCAAGGATAATTTTACAATAGTGTATCTATAACATTTGAGGAGAAATAAACACAATAACTTAAAAATAAAGTACCTGCTAGGGTTGATACCTTTTATTGGACTGATTAATGTTTAAGAACATGGATGAATGAGCTCCTTTTGAGTGTTGTACTATTATACAGAACACTTGTTTAGACATAGCTGGTTAAAGGAATAATTTTTTAAAAGTAATATGGCATGCTAGTTACGTTTGTAACCTGGGTACTCTCCAAGAACCTCAAAGTAGTTCATTAAATAATAAAATACTATTTTTAAACAACTAAATATGTATTAGCCTGGTATATTTGAGTATGCCTGAAGTTATGTTAAATGAACAGAAGATTGGTTTGAACTGGAACTACATTAATTGGATTTGAAACCTCGGTTATCTTCTTTTCAGAAGGGAGGCAGTAAAGTATTTTATCAAAATGTATGAAAGGGAAATAAAGGAATGACAAAGTATAGGGTATTGTCCTATCTTAAGTGCCATCATGAGTGCCAATGGGCCAGCAGACTCTGGTAGAGTAGAATATGAATAACAGAAATCTATTTAGTCATTATAAAGCCCAATGGAGACCAAAGCAGCTTACATCATTCTCCTTTTCTCCATTATATGCTCACAACAACTCTATGAGGGAGGTTAAACACAGTGTGTGTGACTGGTCCAAGGTCACCTGATGAGTTCCACAGCAGAATGGTGATTGAAACCTGGGCCTCCCAGATCCAAGTCTGAAATTCTAGTCATTAAACCACACTGGCTTTCATGGGGTGGTGGTTGTTGAACAGCAAGAAGTCCATCTTTGGTAAGTCACGCAACCAGCATAGTATTAAGTGGTTGTTGCTGTGCCCTAATGACTCCTTCCTTAAAGGACAAAACTGCCCTGAAAAGGACTTTGCTTATTCCCCTGTCTTTTGCTTACAGAAACCACGGCTTGAAGGCTGGCAAATAGTGTTGTTGCCTATCAATGGCCACTGAGGGCATTTGTTTTTTAAAGCTACAGGTACTGCTTATTGTGTGTGTGTGTGTGTGTGTTTTTGAAAGCCTGGAGGTTTTCTCAGGTTTGTAGAAACAACTTTGTTGTCTGTTCATGGCTCCAGTCTCTGGATTTAAGTATCCACAGATTTAGCTATGTTACATATATTGATGATAGGATTACATATGTATATCTGTACTAAAGGAGTGAACCATACAGCCTCCAAAAAAGTAAATAGAAAAAGGTCCAGAGGAGTGGGTGGCTCCTCTGCCTTTTCATGTTACCTTGCTGTTAATATGCTGTATCTCATTCTATAGGACTGAGCTTCAGTGGGGCAAGTAAATTAGCTGTTGTGTAGCCTTCCCTGATACACACATGCCCTTCTTCCCTCTTATTCCGTTTGGGCTGTGCTGCTGCTATCCTAGCTTCGTGTTCTGTATGTAATCCTCAATGTGCCTGTCTCTGCTTCGGGTAAGCATGCTGGTACCTTCTGGCACAGCAAAACGGAAACAGAAGTAATGTTATCACACTGCAATTTGCCCAAGAAGCAAGGGTGGCTAGATGCCCTGTCTCTGCTGCTGTGCCCAGAAGCTGGGGCATTCCCAACCGCATCACCAACTGTGATCATTCCTCATGCCAGGTACATCAACCAATAGACATTTGGCAAGCTGCTATGAACTGGCTAGATATGTAATCCCATTTGTAGCTGAACATATTCAGGCATCCCGGCTCTGAAAAAAGATGGGAAGACAACTTGTTTGGTTAGCTGCATGATCTGGATTCTCTGCAAGAACCTTTTGAATAAAGGAAATTCCAGACAAAAAATCCAATGTGGAAGCTACTGAAAAAACCACACACATAATGGTAAGGTATGTTTGTGTGTGAATGGATCCTATTTTGGATGGTTTGAGTGGAATGAAAACTTTTGTAACATTGGAGTTTTTTGCATTTAAAAAAAAAGGTGTGAGGGTTAAGTAAAGAAGTAAAGAAATTAAGTAAAGAAGGATGAAAACATATGGAGTAGATTGAGCAATGCTTTGAGTGCCAGGTATTGAAATATGGAGAAGGAAAGGAATATGTGAAATGAATAAGTGACAAAAAGTAGAGTTAATAGAATAGGAATGAAAAGGTATTTGTAAAACACAGAGTGAATGTTCAAATAATGCCTGGTTTGAGGGCCCTGCCTCTCAGCCTGGCTGTGCTTATGTCAGGGAAGCAAGCTCTAACTTGAGCTTTCCAGAGCTCAGCCCTAGCTTGCAGGCTTCAAGGCTTCGTAGTCTCTACTCCCCTCCCAAAATGTACTTCTTATGCAAATCAGTAGGATTGCCAACCTCCAGGTGGGGGCTGGAGAGCTCCCAGAATTACATCTCAGCTCCTGACAGCATAAGTTGCTTATTTATTATTTTTGTTAAAAAAAAATCCACATTTCTGGAGAAAATGGCTGCTTTGGAAGGTGGACTGCATGTGGCATTATACCCTACCAAGGCCCCCCCCTTAAACCCCACTCTCCCAGGCTCCTGGAGTTGGCAATCCTAGATATCAGTCATATTTGATTTTAATCACTAGGCATCAGATTCACAACTCTGCTGTACTGATGGAAACCGTGGCGGTGCTAGCACAGATAGACAATGCTCAGCAAACCCCAAATATTTCTGTACTTCGAATACTTAACAGTATTAGGAGCTCTTGCACAGCGTGTCGGCCATATGCTACCCTGATTTTGTAAGTGTTTCGGGTTTGCTTTAAGCAGAGAAGCCATCAAAGCAGTGCTAACAGTGTACTATATAGTGGATCATGCTATAAGTTGCAAGTCAATAAAATCACATATTCCTTCATGCTGTTGATATAAACAGCCATATTTAACTTGCCCCTGCAAGTTGCTTACGTAAATGGCTGATCTATGCCACTGCTTATTTCAGTCAGCTGGTGATTGTGAGGGCTGTGGTAGGCATAAGTTTAAACACACTCTCCAGCATGCAGATGTCACAGTGCTTGCTGATTAACCCTACCTATCCAAAGCAACTGACTCTATTCCTGCCAACTAGTTGTGGCCTAACTGGCTATTACAACCAAGTCTATTTAAGGGGAGGGGGGACAATCCATGGAAACAGCATGGAACAGGCAAAAAAAGGGCTCTCGGAATAGCTAGTTACCCAGAGACTCCCAGAATTCCTGCTAGGCCCTTTATACAGTGAACAGCTAATCTTGTGCTGTCATTAGGGAAGGTGGGCAAGTCAGCCACAGCAAGAAAACTGAAGGTGAGAGGGAGCAGCAGGGCAAAGCAGCCAGATGCCCTCACCTAACTGGCTACCCTGCTGTGCCCTTAGCCAACTGTGCTTTGTGCAGTGTTTGAAGTAAGTTGGGGCTGGGGCAAATCAACCCACAGTGTGATTTGCTGTGAATCTGGCTTTTCTCCATTTGATCACTTTTCTAAAAATATCTAGCTTATTCTCTAAATTTTATCTTCAGTGCTGAGGAGCTATCACATTCTTTTTATGATGTTTAATTTGAACCAAAAGAGATTGACTATTCATTGATTCTTGACCTGCCAGTACCAAGGAAAATAATTTAGTTAATAAGAATTTTCATGAGGTCTGAATTTAAATGCATGAGAATTCTGTCTTTCCTATACAGTAATAGAACTAATTTAAAAATTCTATAAGAGCCTGAGGGTTTGTGGTATCAGAACTACGGAAAGTAGATCCTCTTAAAGATGATAGCTCAGAAAATTGTGCTATCTTCTGTGTACATGTATGCTTTTCTTATACATATAGACCTACAGTACATTAAAATATATGGCTTTCACTTACATGTGAAGCAGAGAATTCATATTGTTTCGATGTAGTATTGGTGAGTTTCTAAACACAAACAGTCTGACCTTAGGAAGATACAAATGTGCAAGTATGTGTAAGACACAATACAAAGGGTTCTGGTTCGGGGCTATGTTGTAAGTTCGTAAAACGTTAAATTCATAAAAAATGAAGGATCCTAATATTAAAGCTAAAAAAAAAGTGTGAACACATTATTTCATACACCTCAACTGTCAACATTTCTAATCAAATCATCTAGCCATCTTGCTTCTTCAATGATACAAGAAATATTTCCTGTAATAAATACCTCTAAGTCTAATGAGAGGCCCCAAGGCAACTTCAAATGTATGAATTCATTATAATTGAACAACATAATCTTCAGGGCAAGGAAACCTGCTACCCAGCCTCTTAACTTCATAGAGCCCCGGTGTTCTATGAAAAATGTTATACATTCTGTTTACAATGTATTGTTGCTGTTTGAAGTATTGTATGTTCCTGTAGTACATAAGATTGGGACACATAATGGAGGGGAAATCAAGGAGGCAATCTTTCATTTTGTTCTTATATGAAAAATTCAAAAGAGTGAAAACTCACCCAGAGAAATTTTGCAAGGATATTATTTTCCAATGTTTCGATCAATTTGTCTGTCAACCATGCTGAGAGGTGGAAGGGGCCAGCAAAAGCAATTTAGCTTGTGAGGTCCAAAATAGAAATGTTTTAGGAAACCCTGTCACATGTCATTTCTATGTATTAAGCTGCTGTGTGTTTTTTTGTGTGGTAGCAATGTTAGGAAGAAAACTTGATATCAATCACCTAAGTCAGCTGTAAATGTCTGATAAAAAGTTCTTGTGCATAGAAACAGGACGTATTTGAGTCAATAACATGCATTTGGAATGCATACTGACTCTTTCTCTGCTTCTTTTGCATTTTTTTTTTACTCAGCAGTTGTGGTTAATGGATTGTACCCCAATGACACAATTCTTGAAAATCTTAAAAATGATCTCATTGTTTCTCTTAAAGTTGGAAGAATTTTCAATTTGGTAAATATTAAAAGTATACTGTATTCAGGGGGAAAAATCAGGAATATTGTGCTTGCCATGGGGAGAAGGGAGACTGAGGCTGATGGAAAATTTACCATCAAAGATCCACACAATTTGGATACCAAAGAGGCAAGGGATACACTACGATGGATAGCCTATCCTGCTAGAAAACAGAGCAAAAATATCTGAGGTAGAGGAAGTCACAGGCTGTTAATGCCTAGGTCTCCAAGAATGAGAAATGACAACAGTCATCCCCTTTCTGAACTGTATGACCATTTTGGGTACTCCGGGCACCTGAACCCTCTTAACAAATACCTAGTTAAAGGGAACTAGTCTGAGTGGAGTGGGTGCCCATGTTTTTTAATCTTTGTGCATCATGATGGTTTCTTTTTAAAAAGACAAAAACTGAGAGGCTATGAGCTGGAGCCCACTACTGAGAATAATCTGGTGTGCATCTGGAACACAAAGAGAAGAAGAAGAAGAAGAAGAAGAGATTGGATTTATACCCCGCCCTTCACTCACTCGGAGTCTCAGAGCGGCTTGCAAACTCCTTTCCCTTCCCCTCCCCACAACAGACACCCTGTGAGGTAGGTGGGGCTGAGAGAGCTCTTTCCCAAGCTGTCCTTGAGAGAACAGCTGGTACAGAGCTATGGCTTGCCCAAGGTCATCCAGCCAGGTGCAAGTGGAGGAGTGAGGAATCAAACCTGGTTCTCCCAGATTAGAGTCTGTGCACTTAACCACTACACCAAACATAGCCCAGAAACACAAATATAGAAGCACTGCACAGCATGATGAAACTCAAAATCAGCAATCTAGCACAGCATAGGAACTCCTGAGGAATGAAACAGGAAATGCTTGAATTCAATAAATTTGAACACAGTGCAACAGAAAACATTGACTCCATTGCAAGCAGTCTGTTGCATCTTGTGGAGGCTTCAGACTCTGCACCAATATGGCCCAGTGACCAAGGCAGAGTGCTCCACAATATGTAAACTATTAACTCTCTTGGCAAGTGTTGAAAAGGAGATCTGTGTACCACACTGGTCATCATAAAGGACATGTCTGCCAGAAGGCACACCAGTTTACAGTTCCTTGGAGGGTGGTCAGAACCTCAGTCATGGCAGAGCAGAGTACCCATGAGTTGCGACAACATCCCCTCATAAAAGCCATTGATCTCCTTACCTGAAAATGGCCTTCTGATACAAAGAAAGCTCTTAGTCTTCCTTCCGTAGTTTGCCTTGTAGCTTCTTTCATCCACGCATGATGAAGCTTCCACCACTGGATGAGAGAGGGAGACGAGATGGATTCCTATTCTGTGCTGATAGCTAATGGAAGACTATCCTTCCGTAAATGAAGTCTAGAGGAATGTAGACAAGTGGGATATAATCCCAGATGCTGGGATGTTAGCATAGTAAGAGCTTTTTAAATAAAATAAAAATGATTAGCTTACAGGGGAGACTCTGGAAGCAGCACGTAAGCAGTGCCATTCTAATTGTTCTGTAGAGGGCTGTTCATTAATAAGGAGAAAATATTTTCTGGCTGGAAAGAGTTAAGAATTCAGTTCCAGCAGTGTAGATAAACATGTTCTAGCGATTAATTAATCTGAAAGCACCTCAGTTAAGGAATGCCCAGAGAGAAATGTTTGGATACTTATTATCCAAGGAGGTTTGGGTATCATTTTTTGTAATATTCCAGTGTATGCTAACATGTCTAAAGTATGATTGCACATCCTCACCAAACAAGTTGGTCCAATTAAAACTACCACCTGCCCTTGCTGCATGTCTTTCTCTTGCATGGCAACAACAAAATATGGGCTCTTGTCACCCGCAAGGCATAGCAGCAATGGTGAAACTGAGTGATAATGTCACTTTCTAGAAAGCACAGATAACACAGGAGACTTAAATCTAACTGGGGTTCTGTGAATGATTGTTCTTTCTAGTTTTACTATTACTGTCCCCCCCCCCAAGAAAGTAACTTTTAATGAGCTTGTTAATGAAAAGAGGGTGTATTTTACTGTCCCCAAACCTCTTCCATGGAATGAATTTTCAGTCTTGGTATGCATGATTTTTTTTTTTTTGGTTTGGTTTTCACAAAATATTGGTTTATTGAGAGATATGTTAGCCTCAATTGACATATTGACATTTCCAGGAAGGGTGGTTATTGTCTTGAGAAATACAATTGTACGTTGACAGATTCCTATCATTATTCGGAACTGTTGCTATGGGTTAGTGAGTCAAGTCTAATAAATAATGAAAGTGATTCATATTGGGGAGAACAGCAATGGAAAAACAGTGCAATACACACTGCTGACATGAGCTAACGTTTGCTTAGCCATGACATCATGCAGTGTTAATGGTTCGGTGCTACAGTGAAGAAATTGACATGGTATTATAACTTCTGTTACAGGATGGTAATTAACTTGTGTTGCCACTGTAGCTGCATATCTGAATAATTAACAGCAGAGAGGGTAGCTGGATTAACAATGAAGTCTTCACTTTGTGTCCTGTTGAGTCCCTGGAGGATTTGCACAAGCAGTCAGTTAGATGGTACTGGTCATGCAGGAAGTAAAGTTGCATGTAGAATCATTCTTTTTATTGGTTCAAGTAGTTTAAATTCTCTTCTCAGAGCTTCAAGAGCTTTATTATTTGACAGCTGTGGGCATGTTTCTCACTGGACTACATCTGATTTGCAGTTTCATTGTTAGCAGTTGACAGCAAGGGTGGAAAGGCAGGAGTAAGCCTATTTCTGGGTGAATTACATAACAGAGGCAGGCTCATCCGTTTCACTGTGGCATGACCTGGTTTGGTTACATGTATGTCAACTTAGCAGAAAGCTCTAATTAACCTTCTCCTGAAAAAAAATTAAATTGCTTCAGTGACTGTTGGTTCACAAATGCTTATTGCAACTGTTTCTGAAAGCTAGTAAGATTAATTTGTATTATAATATGTGAACATTAAATAATTCCATCTGAATTTTTAAAAACTTTACAGCCCATTTCTGTGTGCACTGTGAGAACCCCAGACTTGAATAGAGAGGCTAATATGCTTGGTTAAAGATCTGAAAGATGACATGGCAAAACTTCCTTTCTGCATATGGAGAGTTAGAACATTTATACATATATCATAGAAATTGTCATTATTACTTAAAGAGTTATGAAGTTTTTATTCTTCCCTGATTCTCTTTGAAGTTCATAAATTAATGCTGGGGTACCTTCTTTATTGACTCATAGATGGTATTCTGTTAGTACCCTCCCTTTATTTCTTGTGCTTAGTGCATAACATGAAAACTCCTGTCTGTAAGCTTCTGCTTTCTGTCCTGGAATGTTTAGCCCCACCAAATATAAAGGGCTTGTTGTGAGCATGTATGGTCCTGTTCTGTCCACTTATGGTCCTCTGGCATCTTAATGTGACTAAATTTTATTCTTTGCAATTGTCAAGCCTTACTAAAAGCCGCTTATTTGATGTATTACGTGAAGTTATGCACCAGTGTTTTGAACACTGCTCCTCAGATTTCATGTCAAAGGATAAATTTTTGAGGAAATAATTGGTAATTTTCCATCCTTGCATTTTTCTGTAGGACCTCAACATACAGTCGATCCTAACTGCAAGTTCTCCATGACTTCTAATATAGCATATATATGAGATATATATAGATATATATTTGTTTTAGGATAAGATTAGGAACTGTGTCAACATAAATTTCATCTTCTGAGAGTTTTCATACAGCCTGCCTCGTGATATGTTTATCTGAGGTATTGAACCATGGATTTTGAGATAAACTTCAGTTTAGATGCAGACTTTTAATTGGAAATCATACTGTATCAGACATTTCTACAGCACTGAAGAGACATATTGCCACTGAGAGACAGTTGAGCTATTTGGTTGTTTGAATTTTTTACCCTATGAATAGCTATTTATCATAAATTTCCATCCTGTGTAGAAACAGTTTGGGAGAATGAGCTGTCTTTGTAGAGTTATTCTAACACTGTGTTCAAACTATTATGTAATACTGTGTTAAGATATGTTACGGTTTTTCATGCTGATTGGTATATATCAGGAGTAGCTATAATAAGGATTTCTGTGATGACATCTCTGCCCTTAAAACCTTGAGAAAATTGGAAACTACGTGTTTCCAGTAGTTGGTACAGAAACATACAAGTATGGTGTGGTGTGATGGTTTGAATCCCAGCTCTATCATGGAAACTTGTGGGGTGGGTCTTCAGCCTGTCACAATCTCTCAGTCTAACCTGCTTCTAAAGGTAGTTGTTCTGAGGATGAAGGGGAGATGATGCAATAGGTCTCTTTGGGTCTCCATGAGGGGAAAAAGCAGGATATAAATGAGAACAAAAAAGTTTTTTCTGCTGAGAAATTAACTGCTTCAGGATAAATTCCATGTAGCTGAGGTATTTCATTCTTTATTAAAGTTTTGGCCACTGGATGGCAATAGATTAATTTACTAATAACAAAATATTTTGTTTGTATAAAAACAAATATTTAAGTTTCAGTTATTTTTTAAAAAAACAAAAAACACCCATTTGGGGATTTAGCCCAGGGGTTGCCATTCTTTTCTTTAGCGAGAGCTACTTGTCAGATGAGAAATACTTTGAGCTACTTATCTCCCCTCACTTCATCATGTTACCCAGTTTTGTTCTGTCCCAAAAACAGAGCATGGACTAAGCAGAGCACTATCAGTGAAGCTATTGGCTAACTAGCACAGAGAAAAATCCTATATTGTTGTTTGCTGCTTGTTATTGTTTTAAAAGCCTAGAACAGATTCTATAATAATCTTTTTATGGGTCTTCTAGTGGCTGAACGAGCTACTCTGCAGCATCTGGTGAGCTACTGGTGTTTATGAGCTACCTGTTTAAAGAATTTGGCACTGTTTATCAGACCAGGAGTTACACCTCAACAGGTTGAGCGGCTTCAGCTGTGCTCTCCAAATGTTTCTGTAGACGTTTGTGTGGATAGGAGGTTTTAGTTTGAGGAAGAAAAGCTCACTCAATTCTTTGTGATTTTAGAATGTTTTCTCCCCTCCCTCTTTTAAATCACAGGCTTTGTACATTTGGAATTATGATCGGTAACAGAACAAAAAGAATCTCATTCTTTATCTCACTGTTTTATATAAGATGAAGCAAACTGGATTATATATACATCTCCTTTCCTTGTATTATATAAAACATATACAATTTAAGAATAACATGCCTAAGCTAAAATATATGTGTTTGTGTATAATATTTATTAAAATGTGGGAGTTTTTTCATTTTGTTTGATTAAATATGGGTACCATCTTCTCTCTGTCAGCTTTAAAGAAAATAGAAGAACAGTATCACTTAACCCAGTCACATTTATTTTGCTCAGATTGACTATGGGTAGATATTTTCCTTTCATTGACTGAATGTCTGAGGTTGAACTTGAGATTTGCAGACTGAAGGAGCAGTCATGTAAGGCCATGTAGCCTGCAGAGACTGGAGCAGCAGACTCAAAGGTCACTTTACTCATACATGAATTTACAGGAGTTAGAGACATTGGCATGTGTTGCTATGTAGGTTTTTCTTGTCTTCTGACTTACATCATGGAATTGATCAGTTATGTTAATGCTTTAATTTTTTTTCTTTTTAAAGTGTTTCTAATCTATATCTATTAAAGTGCCTACACACAAACTGTATAACTTTCCTCCTATTAATATTGAAGGCACTACATAATGCTTTCCATGAAAGATCAGTGCAGATTTCCCCTGTATATATTCAGATTTTTTTTGCCAGCCCAATTTAATGAATAATCTCATTTATTTTTTCGTAGTCCTTGTGTGACCCATCATTGACAACTGAAATATGATTTTTGTAGCTGTTGAGTAAAGTAAAGTAGCATATAAAGTAAAGTAGCATATATAGATGAATTAGAAGGAGAAATTTATCATGTGAAACTTTTTCCATTACTGCCAGGAAAAGCGTCACCAGTTGAATTTCAGTACTACTTTGATTTCTACCCAAGGTCTTAATACCCAGCTACATTTGGGATTGTGCATACAAACTTCCATATATTTTACTACATAGCAGATTCACTGAGAACAGCCAATCTACACTGGCAACTCTGTGTTTAGCAGCATTATTTATATTTCTATCTATTTAAAACATTTCTGTGGTGCTGTTCCACCCAACTTAGTGTCCCCAAAGTGGCAAATATTTCAAACATGAAAACAGTGTTTAAAACATACCCACCCACACACACACATATATAAAATATTTAAAACAAATAAAAATATAAATACATATCAATGACAACACACAAACAGGGAGGAGGGCCAATAGCAGTTAGTGAGGGAATGACAAACAAAACCAAAGTATTTAGCTGCTGTTAGAAGACTAGAAGGAGACTGGCAAATCTCTTTGGGAAAGGAGTTCCAAAGTTTTGGTGCAATGACCAATAAAGCCCTTCTAGGTTGCCACCTGTCTGGCCTCAGATGTTATGAGCACTCAAGGCAGGGTTTCTCAAGATAACTAGACTGGTTTGGTAGGGTCACAATGGAGTAGTTATGCTGTCCCCAATCAATACTAGCACCTTGGTTTGGTCCCAAAAGAAAATTGGGAGCCAGTGTAGATGGAATAAGACAGAAGTGATATGGTCCCTATGACCCACTCCACTCAACATTCTTAATCACAGCATTCTGGACCACCTGTAGTTTCTAGACAGTGTTCAAGGGCAGCCTGGGATAGAACACACTGTAGTTATCTAACTAGTTGTTACCAGGGTATGTGGGCAAGGAATGCCCATAATAAATTTGTAGCAGCACAAGGAGAAAGATCTGCAAATGTGATGCTTAAATTTCTACACACAAAAGGGGCCCATTTTATACCAGCTGCACAAAAATTATTTCAGGTGAAAGTAATCCCTCAAATGCTTTATGGCGCTTTTCTGGGCCCTCCGTCTTCATGCTTCCTCGACCCAGGCTAAATTCTTGAGGGCTGCTCTTCAGGTCCCGAGAGGCATGCCTCAGACTGGAAACTGACTCAATGACTATAGAAGCTAGAGTTACCTTGGCTTCATTTAGATATTGGCTTAATATCAGTTTTTACCCACAAGGTTTAACACATCTGATATTATTAGACAGCTTCCAATCTAAATGGCTGAAGGTGGTCCATAAGAAATTGAATCTTCTTGTATTTTCTCCCCAAGCTGTTCTGGCCTTCAGTAGGGAACAGGCTGAGACAGTGCTGAAACAAAGAATTATGGACACTGAGAGAGAGTCTAATCTTGCCAGATAACCAGCTTATATAGGGCCTTACCAAATCAGGTACCAACTTGTCCCTCCTACTTACCTTTCCAACTTAGATGACCACAAGATGAGAAAAGCCTTCAGTCTAGCTAGATGCTTGGCCCTTCCCTCGGTTGTCCTTGAGGGGACATACAGGAAGATACCTTTCTACTAGAGACTTTGTCAATGTGATCTGAGGGAAGTTAACTACTAAACATATGTCACTTAGGTGCCCATGGTACAACTCTGTTCAAATCAAATAGACCGATTTCTCACTAGCGCTGCCCCGGCATTCTTCCTCCGTTTGCCTCAGTGCTGTGTTTGAATTTCACACTATTTGCCGCAGGGTGCATTTTGATCCCAGCTCTGTCCGATCTTCCCTGCAGCTTCAATGATCCTCAAAAAACAGGATCACTGAAACTGCGGGAAAAATTGGGCAGAGCCACAGGGTCAAAATGCACCTCACTGCAAATAGTGTGAAATTCAAGCACAGTACCGGAGCAAACAGAGAAAGAACGCTGGGGCAGCACTAGTGGGAAATCAGTCATATATTTCATCTTTGATAAAGGTAATGCCTGGCCTGATGGATTCTGATTACAACAGCTACCTGCTATCAGGTGAAAATCAGTGCATTACTAAACATGTAGCTAAATTTTGTGCAGCTTGTTACTGTTATCTGCAAAGAAAAGATTATTTAGTCTTTTAAATTTCATTTAGACCATGGTATTTATATTTTAACAAATTGTTTATATTGGTTATGTATAATGTTCAGATTTGCTGGCTTGTGCTGTAACAAATAAAGATTGAGATTAAGATACCAGGGCATGTGCTACAGTGGCAGGATCTTTCCTGCCCAGGAAGGGCTGTAGTGGGTTCACCAGCCAAAGCTGCTGAAATGCACCCTGGCCACTGATGCCACCTGTTGATCCAGCAAGAGGCCCAAGTCCAGCAGCACTCCTAAGCTACATCCCTGTTCCTTTAGGGGGAGTACAAACCCATCCATAGCAGGAGACATCCCAATTCCTGGGTTAAACCTTTCCTCCACTAGTAAGACCTATTTTTTCAGGATGGTTTCATTTTTGAAGTTCTTAATGTTAGTAATTGTTTAATCATAACTCTTTTTGCTTGAAATTTTTGTTTTTACCCTTCTGAAGTTGTGTGACAATGTAACAATAGTTTGGGCAGTGTTTGGGTGTAATAGATATCTATATAAGTGTATAGACTGAGCAGCATTTTTCTCATTCTGCCAAACTAAATAATCTCATACTAAGTCAATATTAGACCATACCCTGATGGCCCAGACAGACCATGTTGCATAAAAATGTAATATCAATGCAACAGGGAGAAAAGACTTGGACAAGTGGCAAGAATTGTGACCAATGGCTGTATAACAATCTGTGTTACAAGCAATGCTCCCTCTAAGCTGTGGAGTCTTGTGTGCAAAAATTCTAATTTGTGAGCTACTGGCATTGAAGTTGTGAGCAAGTGATTTGGCTGCTGCATAAATTAGTTTGCTCTGGAGCCGTCCTTCCTAAGCTAAGACAAAAACATGTGAGCCGGAGGCTAAAAAACTGTGAGCTAGCTCACACTAACTCAGCTTAGAGGGAACATTGGTTACAAGGGAGAATATTGTTTCTGTTCCACAGTCCACAGCCCTTTCCTTCTCACAAGAAACATTTTTTAAAAAAAATCTGCCTTTCTGTACCAGCATTTCAGTGCAAGGTGAAAAGATTAAAATTAAAAAACACACACATCATCTTCCTTAGATAAAAGATTGGCTTTTTAGATTTTTTTAAAAAAATGCTTTTCTGAAGCAGCTATCAGAACAAAGTTAAAAATACCCCTCAGTTATGATCATTTTGTTCTTGTTTTCTGAACCTTTTCTGCCTTCTGACTGATTCCATCATTTCTTTACCTCCTGTTTTAGACTATTCATTGGTATTTACAGTTCAAATTTTGGAAATAGAAGTCTGAAAAACAGGTGGAAAATTCCAGTAGCTGAAAGCCCATAACCTGGAAGAAAATTTGGTAGGGGAGAATATTGTAAGCAATACTACAATAAATCTGTCCAAACAAATTGGAATGGGGGCTTTGTTTTTTCTCACATGGAATAAAACACTGCAGAATTGATAACAATGGGAAAGTTCACAATTTCTCATACCAAACTAGTGTAATCTATTCTTGGAAATGGGGTTAGAGAGGAATTTCAACTTCTGGTAGGAACAGGCTGCAAATCTATGGATAGAGGGAACATTCCACTCAGGAATCTTGATTATAGAAATAATAAATTGGAATGCTCAAAATCCTTTTTCAACCAATAGAAATACATCTTTGTTGAAGAGGTACTGTACTGTCTGGTACTGCATTTAATTAGGAAGAGTAAAGGATAAAGATCTCCTAGAGGTAACCATAGTCAATTATACTTTATTTAGAACCAAGTTTGAGTCCAGTGGCACCTTTTAAAACCAACAAAGTTTTATTCAAGGTGCAAGTTTTATTTTGCGTGCAAGCACAGTTCTTCAGATACATGCTGGACTCAAGCTTTGTTCTACTGATTCAAACTAACATGCCTACCCACCTGGATCTATACTTTATTTAGTTATTTATACCCCACCTTTTTTCCCCCATGGGATCTTTGAGTTCTCCCAAATTATTGTTGCATAAAGGCCAGCTATTATTCACACTAAAGTTCCAGGCATTTGTTGGAATAGTTTTAGCCCTGTGTGATGGCAGGGTGCTTGCCTTCATTTTCCCACATCCATCATACCCCCAGTAGCAGTTTGGGTTTTGACATGTTTGCATGTTTTCAGTAAGGCTTAATATGAAAATAATCATGCTGGTTAACTTGGGACATGGTGGTATATCACAAGTATCTGAGATAATTTCTACTGTCCCCCCCCCTTTTCTGTAGTGACTCACACCAACACCTTCTTTCAACAACACAAAGATTGCATTTTCTTAGAAGAGCTTATAAAGAGTGTTTGGGTGGTCAAGTAAAGGCATGTAGCAATCAAGTAATTATTGACAACTGAAGGGATCCAAAGCTCTGCTTCAGAAGGACCTACAGTATCACACATTCAAGGTTACTGAATTGGAGATAGATGATATTATTATTATTATTATTATTATTATTATTATTATTTATTATTGTTTCAACTTATACCCCGTCCTCCCCACCAGGGCAGGCTCAGGGTGGCTTACATAAGAAGTAAATACATAAATAACAGTTACATTTATCATAAAACCAACTAAAAACAGTTCATTATAAAACAATTCCATATCATAAAGTGCTAGCAGTGTCTGTTTTCATACAATAGTTTAACGATGGCGGTACCATATGAGTGCATTCAGTGATCTATCAGAATATTCAGCTCATTGCTCTTTCCCTGATGTAATCGGCTGGCACAGGCTATGGATGGCAAAACTGGGGGCTTTTCAGTTGTTGTTGTTGGTGGCGGCTTCTTAATTGAAGGTCTGGTGGAAGAGCTCCATCTTACAGGCCCTGCATAACTTTAAAAGGTCCCGCAGGTCCCTGATATCTTCTGGGAGCTCATTCCACCAGTATGGAGCCGCCACTGAGAAGGCCCTGGCCTTTTACTTGGAATGGTTTACTAAAACCAGGAATCTTGGACTCTTGAAACAGTGTTAGCTTGTCTCAGGATTTCCCCTTAAGTCCCCTCAAAAGACCCTAACACTGAGGTGACCTAACGTGCCTATCACAGGATACCTAACCAAATCCTGCCTCTCTTTAGGCACTTGAGCCCTCTCCACCTAGCTTTATTGGTCTGAGCCATATCTAAGGAGTTTTTCTGTTATTGTCTGTTTTTCCACTCACTTTCCCCTTCTCTCCCCCCCCCCTTTGTGACAAATCCACAGCTTCCTGTTGGTTGGAAACTCTAGATATTTGCATATACATCAAGGAATCAGATTGGTTACGATGCATGGACAGCAGAACTAGAAGCTGTCTGGTCATACCTGGGTATTACAGATTTAGGCTGTGGAAGTGGGATGATTCACATGACTGGAATGTAGTAGCAGATGGATATGAGTTGTTCAAGAAAAACCGAAAGGATCGAAGAGGAGGTAGAGTGGTGCTGTATATGAAGAGAGGGTTTGTCTGTCAGTTAATACTGCAGGAGGAGGGCAACAGCCCAGTGGAAAGTATCTGGGTGAGGATAAGGGAAGGAAGGACAAACAGTATTGTGGTTAGAGTTTGCTACAGACCTAACCAGGATGAGGATGTGGATGCTGCCATCCTTGAAAAGCTTGACAGGGTATCCAAATAACATGACCTGGTAGAAATGGATGACTTCAACTTCCCTTATGTGTGCTGGGAGACAAACTCTGGAAAGCGTCCACAGTCACACAACTTCCTGACCTGTCTGGATGACAACTTCCTTCATCCAATGGTGGAGAAAGCTACAAGGGGTTCAGCCATACTCGACAATATTGACCAACAGGCAAGAGATGGTAGATGGGATGAAGGTGGTGGGGACCTTAGGGGGAAGTGACCATGTCCTGCTAGAATTCCTTTTGATGTGGGGGACCAAGGAAGTTCATAACCACACATGTAAGTTAGATTTCAGTAAGGCAGACTTTAATAAGCTCAGAGGTATGATGAAAATCATTCCATGGACAAGACTGCTGGAAGGGAAAGGTGCAAGTGAAATGTGGGCTCTCCTAAAACAAGAGCTCTTGCAAGCTCAAACTGTCACTATTCCATCAAGAAGAAAACATGGTAGGGGATCCAAGAAGCCAATGTGGATTTATTTTTATTTATTTATTTTATTTATACCCCGCCCTCCCCGCAAGCAGTCTCAGAGAGGCTTACATAGTTTGTCCATAAATGACCATTAAAATCCACATAAAACAAATTTAAAACAATTCAAGTACAATAAAATCATAGAATCATAAAGTGCTAGTGATAGTACATTGGTTTCTTAAGATGGTGTGCTGAAAATACTCACAACCAGACAGTTTACCAACTCAAAGGCCTTCCTGAGTCACACAGTAGTAGAGGCTAGTTGAAACTACGGGCCAGGCTAGTTGGTGGCAGTAGTGGGGTTGGCTCCTAGTTGAAAGCCTGGTGGAAGAACTCTCTTGTAGGCCCTGCAGAACTGTAAGAGATCCTGCAGGGCCCTGATCTCTTCTGGGAGCTCATTCCACCAGTATGGAGCCGCCACTGAAAAAGCCTTGGCCCTAGTAGTAGCGAGCCTGGCATCCTTGGGGCCCGGGAGGATCAGACGATTCTGAGACCCTGACCCCCGATGAACTGTGTGATGTGCTAAGGGAGAAAACAGAAATGTTCAAGAAATGGAGGCAAGGCCATACCTCTAAAGAAGAGTATCTACGGGTTGCTGGGCACTGTAGGTTAATTATCAGAGAGGCCAAAGCTCACAGTAAGCTAAAGCTGGTCAGGGAGGCTTGCTACAACAAGAAACTCTTCTTCAGATACGTGAGGAGCAAATGTAAGATAAAAGAGGTGATGGGCCCACTGTTGGGTGAAAATGGAGAAATGCTGACAGAGGACAGAGAGAAAGCAAAAAGGCTCAGTGCCTATTTTGCTGCAGTTTTTTTTTTTCCTGAAGAAGAGAATAAGCTCATCTAGATATGGTACTAGGCAAGTGACATCATCTGGGTTGCTGGTTGACATGGACAGAGAGGTAGTTGAGAAGCACCTGGCTACACTGAATGAGTACAAATCCCACAGTCCAGATGGTTTGCACCCAAGAGTGCTCAAAGGATTTTCTAGAGAGCTTGCAGAGCCTTTGTCCACCATCTTCCAGACCTTTTGGAGGACAGGAGATGTGCCACAAGACTGGAGGGATGACAGCTGTCATCCCGATTTTCAAAAAAGGGAGTAGGCATGACCCAGGAAACTACAGGCAAGTCAGTCTGACCTCTATCCCAGGGAAGATACTGCAGCAGATTTTAAAGGGATCAATCTGCAATCATCTAAAGGACAACTTGGTGAGCTGGGAAAGTCAGCACAGATTTCCTTTGATCAAGTGACAAGCTGTTGATGTTGTTTACCTGGATTTCAGTAAAGCTTTTGACAGAGTTCCCCATGATGTTTTGATAGGTAAACTAAAGGACTGTGGACTGGACTGTAGGATAGTTAAGTGGATAGGGAACTGGTTGAAGAATTGCACTCAGAGAGTAGTTGTCAATGGCATTTCATCTGCATGGAGGGAGGTGTCCAGTGGGGTGCCACAGGGCTTGGTTCTGGGCCCAGTACTTTTCAATATTTTTATAAATGATCTGGATGAGGGGCTACTCATTAAATCTGCAGATGACACTAAATTGGGAGGAGCAGTGAACGCACCAGAAGATAGAGATAGAATTCAATGAAATCTGAACATGCTGAAAAAGTGGGTAGATGTGAACAAGCTGCAATTTAACAAGGATAAGTGCCAAGTTCTACATCTGGGTAACAAAAATGAGGAATGCACACACTGGATGGAGGATACACTTCTGAGTAGCAGTGTGTGTGAACAAGATCTTGGAGTAAGGGTGGACCGAAAGTTGAATATGAACAGCCAGTGTGATGTGGCGACAAAAAAGGTTAATGCAATCTTGGTGTGTATCAACAGAGGTATAACATCCAAATCACAAGATGTCATAGTCACGCTGTACACTGAATCGATCAGGCCACACCTGGAGTATTTTGTGCAGTTCTGGAGGCCTTACTTCAAAAAGGACGTAGACAGAATGGAGCGCATGAAGAGGAGTGTGACGAGTATGATCAAGGGCCTGGAGACCAAGCCCTATGAGGAAAGGTTGAGGGACTTGGGAATGTTTAGTCTGGAGAAGAGGAGGTTGAGGGGGGGACATGATTGCTCTCTTGAAGTATTTGAATGGCTGTCACTTAGCGGAGGGCAGGGAGCTGTTCCTGTTGGCAGCAGAGGATAGGACTCACAATAATGGGTTTAAATTATGGGTGGGAAGGTATTGGCTAAATATTAGGAAAAACTTTTTTATAGTAAGAGTTGTGCAAAAGTGGAATCAGCTGCCTAGGGAGGTGGTGAGCTCCCTCTCACTGGCAATCTTTAAGCAATGTCTGGACAAACGCTTGTCGGGGATGCTCTAGGCTGATACTGCACTGATGAAGGGGTTAGACTAGATGGCCTTTATGGACCCTTCCAACTCTGTGATTCTATCATTCTAAGTGCTTCCATTGCAAACAAACCTGCATGCATTTAGTTAATGCAGCTTTGTATAGCTTCAGAATTGACATGTGGATAGGAAAGACATGGCTGTGTGTGCTATCTCCTGAATGGATCTTCACTCTTGTGTCTATCCTCTTTTCTGAGGCAGTGAGCAGAGAAAGGGAAAACATGCTTCCTAGATGCTGCCTCCCAGGTAGAGCTCTGTATTGCAGAGTTCATCATTGATCTTCTGTGCAGTCCCACATGGACACTGTGCATGAGCAGATCTGCCTATTGGTAGATTTTTACAGCTAAGAGCTTCCAGGGGGTACTGTGCAATGGAACAGAATCTGAGCCGAGCTCTGACAAACAGATGGGAAAGACTTCTATGGCATCCCCGATGGAAGACCTAAAGATGTATGATGAACTGGTGAAACGTATGGCACAATTGCTAGAAATAGAGATACCCACATTTGAACATCTTTTGCTGCCAAAAGAGTAGGTTGGTTGATTGAGAGTCTCCCAGCTCTGGAATGGCTCAGGAGGCTTTGCACTCCAAAATGAGACAAAAGATGGAACCCCCACCCTTCAAAGGAATTACATTGTTCTCTTCAAAGATGGACAAAACTCTAACCCTAATAATGAAAAATAAACAGCAAAGTTGCTGGGGGGCCCTCAAACAGGCACATCCCATTATAAACATAGATCATATAACCGTCATTCTTGGTACCCTGCCCTTGAGAATATAGATATTGTAATGCCCTAGGGCAGTGATGGCGAACCTTTTAGAGACCGAGTGCCCAAACTGCAACCCGAAACCCACTTATTTATCGCAAAGTGCCAACATGACAATTTAACCTGAATACTGGGGTTTTAGTTTAGAAAAAGGAACTCATACATTTCAGCTCAGGATGGCTCCAGAGCAAACTAATGTATGCAGTAGCCAAATCGCTCGCTCACAACTTTAATGCCAGTAGCTCACAAAGTGGAATTTTTGCTCCTAAGACTCCCCACAGCTTAGAGGGCGCATTGGTGGGAAGTAAACCCCACTGGAAAATCAGGTCACCTAGATTAGACCTAGCTGCTAAGTTTCTCTCTTTCACCTACTTTTTACAGCTTTCCCTCCAGTTTCCCCTCTCCTAATCTCAGTGCCTTTCCCTTCCCCTCTGCTCTCTCAAGCTCCTGCCCTCTCTGGGCGATCCCATCACTATCCCTCCCAGCTACTTGTTTGCTCCCCTGCCTTTTTTTTGGGCTGCTAAAGCCAAACTGGACACTTGATCCCTTTGCAATAAGCACAGAATATTCAATGGTGGAGTGGGGTGGGTGGGAGGAAAGTGCTTATTTCCACTTTATGGCTGCTGAAAACCACCCAAGGAGAGCACACCACACCACTGTCCAATGCCTGGGGACCCTCCAATGCCCAGGTAAAGGGAGAAGACACTAGGGGAAAAAGAGGAGCAGATGAAAAGTTTGCGAACTCCAGGCGAGGTGCATGCTCGCACGTGCAGACAGGTAGCAGCAAGAGAGAGACAGAGGAGGCGCTCGCTTGTGTGCACTGCTCCAGTCTTGCACCTGTGGCAGCCCAGCTGTGAGTCTGTATCATCTTTTTCCTTTTAGAGACCGAGTGCCCAAACTGCACACATGCCCACAGAGAGGGCTCTGAGTGCCCCCTCTGGCACGCGTGCCATAGGGTCGCCACCACTGCCCTAGGGGCTCAGTATTTTCCTGCTAAACCTTTTGCATCTCAGCAGAGCTACCAAAGGCATAAAGGCCTCAATAGTGCCCTCTCTGAGTCAATAGGCCCCATCAAGGGAGCTTTCTCAGCCACAGAAGACTTTTTGACTAGAACCAGTTAAATTCGGTGACAGGTTAAACCGATTTCAGGAGGCCTGGAGGGTCATTACCTCAGATCAGTGGGTCCTAGACACAATAATCTCTGGATATAAGAGTACAAAACTTTGCACCTTGTTCTCTCCTCTTGGGAGCAGTTAATCAGGCATCAAATGACCTATTACAGGCATTGGGGGCACTCATATACAAGGTTGCCATTGAGGAAATAAGCACAGATTAGTCTCTAAAAGGTTTCTTTTTCAGGGTGTTTCTAGTGGAGAAGAAAGATGGGAGTAACGCCCATATTAGACTTTGGACAGTTAAATGTCTTCCATCAGATCTCAAAGTTCAGTATGGTTTCTGTTCAGTCAGTTAGGGATTACTGGGGCATATGGTTTCCACCACAGTGGTCTTACCACTTGCCAGACTTTGTATATGAGGACTTTGCAGCTCTGTTTTTTCACACAGTATAGAGCAGATGTGCACCTACTGTGGCAGAAATTCTGTATCCTTAGACAGGTGATTTGAGATCTGTCATGGTCGAGGTCCCTGGATAATTTGTCCCAGGAAAGGTTGTTTGGCATGCCTTATCATGAGGTAATGCTTACCACAGACACCTCTCATCTGGGCTGGGGAGCACTTTGTGAAGGCATGTCTGTTCAGGGTACCTGGTCACAAGCAGAGTGTGTGTGTCATATTAATTTGTTAGAACTGTGGGCAGTCTATTTCCTACATCAGCTTTTCAGATATTCTTGAAACGAACAACACTGCAACAATGTTTTATGTCAACAAACAGGGTGACACAGGAACCAGGGACCTCCATCTAGAGGCCACCTTGATCTGGCATAATGTACTGAGCCTTAATGCATTTATCCAAGCAATTCACATCTCAGGGAAATTGAATATAGAGGCCAACAGACTAAGCAGGGCAGGTCATGAGTGGTCTCTAAAATCCATATATCGGAGACCTGTCTTTACTCAGTGGGGTACACCGAATATAGACCTGTTCACAACCTGAGGCAATGAGAAAGCAAAGAGGTTCTGCTCTCCTGCTGGCAGAGGCATAGATACTTGGGGGATGCATTCCAGAGGCCCTGGGTGGGGGAACTGCTTTATGCATTCCCTTCATTTCCATTATTAATCAGGGTTCTGGAGAAGGCCAGACAGGAAGGATCAAAGATGATCCTGGTGGCTCCATTTTGGCCTTGCCAAGTTTGGTTCTAGACTCTTCTGGAACTCACTCAAAGACGATATATTCCCTTTCCCAGTTACAGAGATTTGATCAGTATTGGCATTGTGCTTCACCATGATCTGGAGCACCTCAAGCTTACAGCTTGGAAAATTGGGACAGGGACCTGAGAAGCCCAACTGGGGAAGGTGATCCTTCAATCTATGTTCAAATAGAACCCATCTCCTGGTGTTAGCCTGCTAGAATCCCCATGTGGCACTGCACAGAAGATCAGTGATGAAAACAAGGTTACAGTTACTTGTTAACCATTGTTCATCTAGTATCTTCAATGCAGGCCCACATACCCTCCCTCCTGCCCCACTGCATGCTTCTTTGGTGGCATAAGAGATACTGAGGATAGGGGCGCTGTGTCACAGAACGATATGGTCTGTGGGTGGGAACAATATTCTCTTCTGGTGTGCAGGGCTCCCTGGAGGATCTTAGCTGTAAAAACTTACCAATAGGCAGGCCTGCTCATGCACAGTCTCCGTGTGTGCCTGCACAGAAGATCCTCAATAATCAACAGTTACAGGTAAGTGCAACCCTGTTTTCCATTTGAAAAGATGCAGTTTGACCAACTGTCTTCCTTTCTATCTACCAACTCAAGGGGAAAAAGCAGGACGTATATATACTAGATTTGTCTGATAGCAAGTACAGTGGATCTAGTTCCTGATCTTTCCTTTTAACTCTCTCCCTATTGTAGGGAGTAATAGAGGGTCATTCAGTCCATTCAGCAATGCTCTTTACTTGTGAAAACAGAGTGGAGTTCGCTGACAGCTTTCTTTCTCTAGTGGGAGAAACTGCTTTTCCCCACCAATGAAACTTTGTAGCTTGAAAAATGTGGTGCATTGGCCACTGTCTAGAGTAAACAGGACTACATGTTCCAATGTCCATATCAGTTTGAGACCTTAAGAAAAATGCTGACCTGGTAGTCCTGTCTTCAACACCATTAAAGTAGAAGCATTAATACAGTTTCTTGAAAAACTTGGCAAAACCAACCTATCCCCTGTAGGAATTCCCCATCATTTAGTCTTTCTCTCCCCCCCCCCATATGTTAGTCATAATGTTAAAGAACATACGTCCCTTGCTTAAAAAGAGGAGAAAATGGTTAACTTCCCTACAGCAAGGCCACCCTATAATCCACTAGAATGAAAAAACATATTGCACTACTAATGCGGGATATGTGCTGGTACTACTTTAGTACTATGAATAAAATCCATTTTTTCCATCATCTCAACAGGACCATTAGCAATGTACTTGAGGGATGATTTCATAAGATGATGCTCACAGCATGGGACATATTACTTTTTGGTTTGTGATGCCAGTCAGTCTGCATTTGTGAAACTGGTAATCTCCGTGTTGTGCATAGCTGCTAAATAGAATTATACAGGGAAGGTAGATAAAATTTAAAAATAGATGTTCTATTTCTGTTTAACCGAGGAGAGATGAATTCTCCAGTCTACCTAATGTTTAGGATACCTTTTGTTGTTGTTGTTGTCTTGTACTTCTACACAGCAGAATTTATTATACTGCAAAAGTACAGTACACAGTACAGTACACATTGCATAAATAATAATGCTCCAGAGAGGCTAAAATATAGACCAGTATGCATTAAACAATTTTGTCACTCTCCCTCAGCATGAGAAGTGGCAGTGTAACTGTAAAAAAAGAGAGGCCAAGGACCCCTTGCTTCTGTTTCACAAGGGTGTTCCAAACACCAGTGCTATTTTTCACAGGAAAAATTACTGTAAAAACACTTTGAAAACTTGTAATAAATCGAAAGTCAATGGCTTTTCTTCACAATGCCAAATGCAGACATGTGGAATTAACAAAGGACATCTAATAGGAAAAAGTTGCCTATTAGTCCTGCTCATGTCGGTCAAGTGTGACTGTCACCCTGGCTTGCAGTGGTTCAGACAGCAGTAATTTTTAGTACGAGTTTGGAGATGGTAAAATGTATCTAGAATGAATATGGTTTTTTTTAATCCGTTAAGAACATATGATCCCGTGCACATGAAAACATTTCTGTTGCTGAATCCATGTATCCAGATTGTGTGCATGGGTCCCTTAGCTAACCTGTCAGTGAACTCAGGTTATGTGTATGGTTCCTTTAGCTAGACAGCATGCATGTCATGCCAGCCACTTGAATAAGGGAGGTGCAGATCCTTCTTCCCCTGATGAAGATGACTATGCTGATCTCTTTGAGAGGCACAGCCCCCCTCCCCCGGCCATCATTGTGTAAAACCAGGCAGAGAAGAGGGGAAAGGGCATCTTTCTAGAATCTAATAGAGTTACCGTGATAGACATGGTACCTAACAATGTAGCTGCACTTGAATCTGCTCCTCTTCCCTGCCTTTGGAAAGGGAGCCAAATTCTTTCATGCATTGCCAACCCAGCTGCTGGGCTGTAGCCTAGCAAATGTGAAGATGTATGTTGAGAGCTGCAGAGATGTATGTGGAGGCAATATGCCACTCCCCTTCTCTGAATTTCTAGCTTTCATCTTTTAAGAAAAGTCTCTTGCAGCACAATCTTCTATATGGAGATAGATCAAGATGGGTAGCTGTGTTAGTCTGCCTGTAGCAGTAGAAAAGAGCAAGAGTCCAGTAGCTCCTTAAAGACTAACAAAATTTGTTGGAGAATATGAGCATTGGTTAGTCACTGTTCACTTCTTCAGATCTGAAGAAGTGAGTAGTGACTCACGAAAGCTCATACTCTGCCACAACTTTTGTTGGTCTTTAAGGTGCTCCTGGGCTTTTGCCATTGTGTTGTGTATGGACAGTTCCTTTGCTATGGAGGCAGTGAGGAAGTCCTTATTCTCCTCCCTCCTGAACTTCAGCCCTCCACTGAAATACCTGTAAAACACAATTCTGGGAGTTTGTGTGCATTCACAAATGTGTATGTGTTGAATGAGTACCATTTATAAATAAGCATCTTACGGCAACTTAGGAGAGTTAACTGATTAGAATAAATTGAGTTTTTGTGGTGTTGATGTATTTTATATCTGTGTAAGTACATTTTGAGTAAACGCTCCTAAGTTTACTAGATCTGGTCTTCTAGATCTGGACCAAGTTTGCCAAGACGGGCATACAGTGATGCATACAGCAGTCTCCTTTTGTTAAACGTGCATTCAGAACTCCTTTAAAATTTTATTTTGCTCTATTAATAATATATTAGGTGTCATAATATTATCCTCTAATGGAACATGTAGTCTTGAAATTTCTCAGTGTTCATAGTTCTTGGTAATACTTTTTGAGATCCATGTTGGCACAAATGCTATACCCAGTTATAGCTTATCTTATCTGAGTCATAAACCTGTACTTGGTATTCTGTCTACTGAGGCAAAGAAGAACCTGGTGAAGTAACCTTATTTCAGCTTGGATTAAGGAAAGTTGCCTCTTTCTTTTCAGGCATAAAATACATGGCAACTCTCATTATTCATTAAAAAAAATATTGTTTTCCTAATCCTGAGAACTGTAACGCTAAATTTTCATAGAAATATTAGGGTCAGTGCTGGGTAGAGATCTATCAAATCATGTTGTTTTCCTCTCAGGAAAAAATAATTATTACTTCTAATTCTTATTATGTTTAAAAATTGGGGACAAATTATAGACCTCAATATGGTGGTGGTGGCTGCAGAAATCTAGGTCCTACTGGTGTAATTGCATTGTGTGATTTGCTACCATAATGCCACATGACTGACAATAGTACATGGTAATGTGGAAGGTGGTGATGTTACAATACAAGGCCAAGTATTGCTAGATGTTAATGGTGATGGGTAGAACTACATACATAACAGTGGTAGTTGGCAGTAATGAATTTACAGTAAGGTAGTTTGGCATATATATTACAATACAGTTTTAGAATTCTAAGAAAC
>JARCFY010000005.1:88979092-89011592 GCA_029233225.1 Lepidodactylus listeri
ACTAGTTGTATGGAAATTCTGAAATAAAGTCATATTAAAATTTGATGCTCAGATCAATATTGTGAGACCCAGGTAATTAAAGTTGGCTTGTTTGTTTGGCTCCTTATAAATAAAAAGGGCTTAATGCAGACTAATTACACGGGATCCTTCATATACTGTAGGATAATAATGGCAGCAATTTAAACCAATATTAAATGGGAATTAATAAAGGGGTATTGAGCCACTTCTACTGTATTAAGCTGCGTGAAATGCTATCTCCATCTCAATTTAACTTTCAGCCCTTTGCTTTATGATTGATAAGCTTTGAAGTTTTAAAAGTATAATCCTGAAATATTTGCTGCTCTAATTAATAGAAAAAACAATTTTTGTTGATGATGTGTAACTCAAACTTTCTTTTTTTTGTAGTTAAATGAATTACATGTGCATCTTTGTCTAGGCTTTTTTATTTTTTCTTTGTTGAAAGATGCTGCTCAGCACTGGATGGATATTTTAACTTGCAACTCAAAATTAATCTTTTGGGAGTAGAAAGTGAAGCTTTTTTTAAAAAAGAAAGAAAGAAAGAACCCAAGCAGGGAGAGTTCTGGTTAGTTGAATTTGTTTTAAGATGAATCCCACAAAGTTGTGTGCTTAAACATTTTTTCAAGTAGCTGTATTAATAGGGAATATTGTTGCTTTTATTGTTGTGCAGCTCCTGTAAAACCAAAGAAATGACTTTGTTCATGTTTCTTCCTCAAACTTGAAGGGATGGGGAGAACGCAGCTTGCTAGCTGCATTTCAGTGTCAATGTATACAACATATTAAAGTGAGTGTGAAAACATCTGAAATTATCAGTTTGTTATAATGATACAGTGTTTGATATAATGGTGATGATAGATGATTAGGAAGATTTTCTCTTTAGTAACTTCTTTCTTCAGAGGGCTAACCTGTATTCTTGTGTTGTGTCCTCTGTCACGTGTTAGCATTTCTACCCTTTTAGCTGGGTTCAAAGCTGTGTTGAAGGTCAGGACCTCTTACTGAACACTTTTTTTTGTATTAAAAAATTGCTGGCATTGTTCATTAATTTCTTTCTTTCTTTCAAATGCCATGTCAGTCCTCTGAAGGAATTCACAATGCCAGTGGCCCTTGGACAGCTGTTCACCATGGTCCAGTGAAAGTTCCTGATGAAATTACAGGTGCAGGGAAATGCAGAATTAGAAATCTGATGTTGCAATACTTGTGAAGCTATAGCTTTGTTGATGACAGGACAATTCCATTTTTGACAGTTTAATTTACTGTTGCCAGTGGACAAGAGCAAAAGGAGAATGTGGGGTTAGCCACCTGCCCCTATTGTACTGTGCCTCACATACTAGGTTGCAAAATCATGACTCTCTTAATGTGTCGTGCTCAAATGAGGAGGTTTTCAGCTGGGAAAATGGAATATATCAATGCATGTAATATTGCTTGACCTCATAAAACAAAAGGAAAAATTGCAGATTCTGACAGCCATTATGAATCTTGTATCAGCATCCAAACGACTCTGAGCTGAGTACAGTAGATGTTTATAATAGAAAAAAACAGCATTGCCACATTGACTTACAGTACAGAGCAAAAAATGACTTGTCAGTAATTCGTTCCAAGATGTTAAAGAGGCTGTTGAATTTACTAGTATATACACAAAAGAATGTTTAGCCTGGAGCAGAATGCAGAAATAGTCTATACACAAAGGTGGTCTTTTGAAGCTAGTTGTGGTATTGGATTGTAAGAGGAAGGAAGAGGAGGAGGAGGAGGCTATTAGTTCTAAAGAGCTGCAAGGGCCATACTAGGCTTCTTACAAGATATGCCAAACTTTTTAAATCTATGAAATACAATATCTGTTAAGCCATTTTAATATTAAATGTATTGACCTATTAATACATTTTGTTTGTTCTTGCCTTTCCTGATCAATTCTTTCTACACTAGCCTGAAACTATATATAGGTAGTTATTTCAGACCTGTGTTTTTTTGGAACTAAGTCCCATTGATGGCAGTGGGTATTACTTCTGAGTAAGTGATCTTAGGATCACAGCATTGATGTCATATCTCTAGTGGCCAATCTGTTTTCGAAAAATATCTCTACCAGTTATAATTTCCAGCTAAGTTGTGTTCTCCTGTTTTATGGTACCCAGTTAGCAAATGTTTCATTCTAGTTCAGCTGTGATGTTTAGACTAATCAAGTTAGTGGGGTTTTAATTTCCTTTAAACGGCAGTACAAATAGATATGGTGACATCTTTATTGAACAAAACTTTCTTGGTATAGGCATATGTAATCTTCCCTGAAACCTGAAAGCTTTCATGCTGTTATATCATTGGAAGTTTTCTCAATAAAATAAAATATATACACTGTCATATTCACTGGGAACAGCAAAGCAACATCTGTCTTTATACCAAGATTTTAAATGCTTGTATTTCAGCAAGATAAAGCATCTACTTGCTTGTAGACATCAGTGTTTTCAGTTCAGGTTGGCTCATAAAGAGTATTGGGAAAGATACTCTTTCAAGTCTTCAGGGACTAGAGGCTGTTCTTGCTTTGGCTAATTGGGATGGCTTATGTGTGGGCAGGTTATCCTCTCATACCGGCTGCGGCAGTGATATTTACCTATCTCTTCTTTCTCAAATGGAGCCTAATACACAACATAGTGTTTCTTGGCTGCTTTGTGTTTGCTGGAACTTAAGTGCACTTGAATTAAATTGCAGCTCATGAATGCAGTGAGAGTGCCAGTATGTTGAAATAAAGCAAAGCTATTGGGTCAGGATTATCAGTCACAATTATCATCTGTGAGCTGTCAGGAACCTAAAAGGCTTGGAAATAATTCTGTAACCCAAAGGGATGCACCCCCTCTGGCAAAAAAAAAAAAAAGGAACCCAAAAGGTAGCCTTCTCTTCCCAAAGATATAAGCATAATATTGCAGTCCATAATTTATTATTATTATTATTCAAACCAAAGATTATAATCTCAGGACAAACTTTATCTGTAAAAAAACCAATAAATTACTAAGCATTGGAGAGTTGGCAGTGCTGATTGTTGATTAATTCCTATTCATTCTTTTGTTGAAAACAATGGTTATCTATTTTGCTTTTACTTGAATCTGTGCAATACTGGGAACATAGTCCAAGACACTTAGTTGATACAGTATTCTATTCTGTTTGTAGTACTGCTCATGTGCTAGTTCTAAAATCAGATCTATTTTTTTCCTTTCAAGTATACTGCCTTAAGTAAATGGTCTTATTTATAGAGGTGGTGCTTTGGGGGACAGCAATTGATTTTTTTGTACAAATGTAACTTCCTTAAGGCTGTTAGGATAAGCAGGTTATAAGGTGGTAAGAAGACGGAAGCCAACACAAGAATGCTGGAGGTTTGTCACTTGAATATGAGCAATTACTGGCTTGATAGAAGACTTAGTTCTGCTGCAAGTCAGCTTCCATGTTAAGCAGCTTTTGTTCAGCAGGTTTGGTTTAAAGCTGAGTGGGAAGTGAAAAGCTGGACCTTTTTTGAAATTTATCTTGGATATGCATGTTTCACTCTTGACCTAGAGTGGCCTGGCTGTGATGTAAGATCTTTCCTCAGCCTCGTGGTCTTAATGCTTAATCCTTTAATTGCTCCGCCCCCTTATTTATTAATTTATTATTTATTAATTTCAGCTTGTATTCCACCCTCCCCATGAGCGGGCTCAGAACAGATGACAACATCAAATCCACAATAGGAGTTAAAATATTTCACAATAGATATTTCACAATAAATAGTTAAGACAATTAAAAACAAAGCTATAAACTAAAGACAGATAGCACTGCAGTTTAGCATAATAATCTTGAGAACTGGAGCTGCTAGGCCATAAACCAGACTGTGGATCTTTACCTGATGGGCCTTTCAGAGATGGAAGGTTCGGCGAGAAGATGGAAGGTTCCCCAGCCTCATGGTCTTTATCCTTTAGTTGCTCCATCCCGTTGCTCCATCCCTTTTATATTTTAAAGCCTCTTCAGGAGACAGTTGTTTATGGGTATAATATTTATTTATTTTTATCCCGCCTTTCCAGACAGCTGGCTCAAGGCGGCTTACAGCAATAAAATGCCATAAATGGCTTACCGTTTAAAACAGAAGATAAGAATATCATAAATTAAAACAATAATAATAGTATGAATAATTAAATTTTCCACAAAGGAAAGGGAGAGACTTCTTTATAAAATGGATTAGACAGTCACCTGTTGGTTTTGCATATTTATCACAATGATAATTGGAGATGACATGGCCAAAATTTTACAGATTCCTATATTTATCCCCCCTTGGAGAAGGAAAATAATAGCAGTGCAGAATCCAGTGCATGCACAACGTTGTTTCTGGTGTTCTCCTGACCCTCAGGAATGACTTTGCTGTGGGAGTAAGGGAGTTTAGAAAGAAGTGAACGTTCATGAAGTTTCCTTCCATGAGTTGTGCTTATGGTAGTCTGAATCAAGCCTATATATATTTCTACATTGTGCAGAACGAGGTATATATATATATATATATATATATATATATATATATATATATACCTCGTTCTGCACAATGTAGAAATATGTCCAAAATAGGCTCTGAACAGTGGTAAACACCATGGAATCTGCTTCAGTTTTTTTTTTCTCCCTCCTCTGTGATGCTTAAAAGATCTGGAGGGTGGAGAACAGTGGTCTTTCAAATAGAATCTCTGTGATCAATAGCTGTGTTCTGTAATCAGTATCATCAATTTTCTTTATGAGGTAGATTATAAAATCAAATTATTTTACAGCATTTGTAATTCTGCACCAAGATTTCATCTGAAATAATGAAAAGTATAGAGTGCTGTTTTTTAAAAAAAAAAATTAATTGGTGTAAAGTGTAAGGTAGATTTCTGTTGCCCTTTTAACTTAAGAGCGTGTGTTAAATTATATGGAGCATGTGGTTACACAACAACAGCAGCAACAAAAAGCTTTCTAGAAGACCTTTCAATTGCGGGGATTCTCCCCCCTCCTTCTTATAAGACTGTCAGTGTATGATCCTCAGTCCTGACATGTACGTATAGACTAGTTTTTCTCCTTCAGATCAGCAGCTTTGGACAGCTTCTGTTTTTGGCACCCTTTTCAACCTGCTCTGTCTTGTCATTTTAGAGTTCAATATCTGCTGCTCTGAAGGAAAAAAATTGGGATGGGTTGGACCATTGTATTTGGTCTTTTGACCCTCTGTGTTGCCCATGAGCAGTGAAGGATAACTTTTGACGAGCCATGTCAGATGTGACAGGCAATCTAGTTGGGTTGAGTGGAAATGTGCTATACAAGTTTGAAGCCTTAGTTGAGGGCATTTTTCTTGGTGTTCAATGCATTTAAATTGACACCATACTTCAGTATGTTGTTCATTTAGAATCTGTAGAGTATGTTTGCATTTCCTAAATGTGTGGGTGTTTTTTTTTCTTGTGAGTTTGTGGGGAGGGGCAGATACACAAAACACATTACAGGGGTAGTTTGCATCATTCACAGGCAGTTTATATTTCAGTGCTGCATCTATTTTTTTCCTCCCCCTCCCCATTCAAGTATTCTATTCAGATTTGTAAGTTCAGTGTGTGTATATTAATCAGTTATTTCTGTGGTTACAAATACGTAGTCATCACATTTTCTCTAAGTACTGCTATCAACATATCGCTGTTTTCGACATGAAAGTGTAAATACTTAATGACTCATTTATACTGAAAATTCTTGGAAATTCATTCAATTTTTGGAATGCATTCTAACTTTTATAAAACTTTATTATTCCACTTATATTATTCCACTTATATCCCACCCTCCCCGCAAAGCAGGCTCAGGGTGGCTTGCTTTTTGTCCATTATAAGAGAACATTTTTGTTTTGTTTTTTTATGAGGACATTGTTTCAGTTGTCTGACCTGGAATTTTATAGAGTAAAGCAAGAGAATACGAACCATGAGACAAATTATTGTGATATTGAGGTAGGGACAATGGAAAACAAGGTAGGTAGTTAAGAACAATGTCATATTTACTCAAAAGGAAAATGTTACCTTTTTTGGCTTTCTAAAAAAGGGAAAGTCATCTTCCACTCAGGGATACAGATCCACTGAATGTAAGAGGTGATTCACTGGACGAGCAGGGAGCGCTTTGGAGAAAGCATGCCAACCCATTCATCAGCTGAGAAGAGTAGCAGTCAAAGGACACTGCATCTGCAAAATACTGCCTTTCAAGCTACTTTGATTTTCAAGCGGAGAAAGGAGGACTCTCTGACTAGCTTTACAAACTGTAGGTCCTTGTCTGGCACATGATAAGCAGTAGGAACAGTTGTTTTGTAGGATTTGTTCATCTACCGACCCACATTTCTGAGCCACTTGGGGCAGGACTCTAGAAGTGGCAGCACATACATTGTCTAAATAACTTAACACCATGCTAAGCAAAGTTGAAAGCCTTTCAGCCCTGAGAACCTGTTCTCTGACTGAAGTGGGTCTTCTTCCAGCACATAGCTCCTTAAGCTAGAGGAAGCAAAGCAAAGTGGTAGGATATAGGCCAGTATGGTTTGTTCATTCTCTCTCTTTCCCTCTCAGTATGTGTGTGTGTAAAAATAGTACAAGGTTCTGCCTTTGTTCTTATGTTTAGATCTCAAACCAGGGGATGGAGCAAATTTCCCACCCAGCTAGTAAATAGTGATGTGAAGGCCAAGGGGAAAAAAAGAGAGAGAATGGAAGAGTCGGTCCTTTCCAGGGCTATTTTTATGTTTTTTCTGTGAAAATTGTGAAACTTTGGAAATTGTTGCAAAAAAATCCTGTAAAATATTTTATCTTTTGTACTGAGTTAAATGCATTTTAAAGTGAGGTTTTACTCATTTAAATGTATAGCATTAAATGTTTTTGTTTCAGATTGAGTACCAGGTCAGATTCAAGGTTTTGGTTTTAGCTTTCAAGGCCCTAAACGGTCAGGGACCAACATACTTGTGGACTGCCTCTACTGGTACGTCCCCTGAAGAGTGTTGCGCTCAGGAAAACAACATCTACTGGAAGTCCCTGGGCCAAAGAGTGTCCGGCTGTCCTCAGTCAGAGCCAGGGCCGAAGGCCGTGGAATTCTCTGCTGAATAACATCAGTGCTTTGTGGAACCTGTTACAGTTCCACAGGGCCTGTAAGGTAGAGATGTTCCGCCAAGCATACGGTTGAGGACAGCAGTGGGGTTTTAACAGCAAATTGGCCAACCTTCCTCCCCCGCCAACAGGGTGCAAATTCATGATATGACGCCATATAGGTTTATACTCTGCATATTGATTGTTTATTTTTAAAACCTTTCTATTTATTTGTTATGTATAAATAGATGCATTATTTTAACCCTTCTGTTGTGCACCATGCTGAGCCCACTTTGTGGGGAGGGTGGTATAAAAGTTTAAATAAATAACAACAACAATAACTAACAATAATGATATTTTAGATGTGAAAAACTGCAGGATTAGATAATGATAACTCCTTTGTATATTGTTAACATACCCAGCATATATTCATGAATGTTTATTTAAAGTGAATAATTTTGGGAATAAGTAATATGCTATAATATTCTTGATGATAATTCATTATTAAATAGTGAAATGGCTTCAGTGTTAAAGTTTAATTAGATATCCATACATGCTAGTAGTCTTATTGTGACTGTATGAGACCAATTTGGGTCTCTGGTTTATTTTAAAATGTATTTATTTTAAAATGTATTCTGTTTTCAGCTCCCCCCCCCCCACCTCTCAGTGAAAATTAAGATGTGTTACAGTAGCATAGAGCAGCAGTATTGGGTGTGTTTACAGTGTTGTTGATAGAAAAAAAAGTAATTAATTCTTTAAACTTTGATAAATATACTACATGGTATTATTAAGGCTGAGGACAGACTGGCAGTCTGGCCCACTCTGCCTCCGCTTTAAAAGCGGAGGCAGAGCGGCAGTTCAGACTGCCATATCTGCCTGGAGGAGGCGGGCCGGACGTAACGCGTCCGGCACCGCACTCCTCCCGCAGCAGCCGGGCACCACTTAAAAGTGGTGTCTCGGCTGCTGTGGCGTGCGTTCCACCCGCTTCCGGTGGGTGTGAACACGTGCCAGCCGGGGGAGCCGCGCGGTGTTTGTACGCCGCCAGCGGAAGCTGCCTGCAGTCTGGATGCTGCGGGTGGCTTCCTTGTGGCGGCGTGCAAACGCCGTGCGGCGGGGGCAATTCCCCCCACCTTGTTCTGCTGCGCCATGTAGGCGTGGCTGAACATGAGTCTGTCTGCAGCCTATATATGCTAAATTAAAATAATGTATTTTATGTTAAAAATGTGAAATGATTTATTTTTATAAGAAAGTAAATGTTGGCACATATTTTAATTTCCCCCCAAATTTCCATATTTTCCTTTAAAAAATTATTTTAAAAATTCCAAAAAAATTACATTTGAACATTTCAGGAAGTTTTTCATTAAATGTTGCTAGTGAATTAAAAGTTTTATGTGAATATCATTTCATAAGATTTCATACAAATTAATACATCATTCATTATAAATGTAATTATTGTCTTGGTTAATCCATCTTGGCAATGAAATGAAAACTGTAACTGAAAAGTGCTGTTGTGCAGTGTCTATAACTCAAGCTAAGAATTTTGAGGTCACTGCAGGTGGCTGAGTAAACAGCCTTGAGGGGTTAAAGTAGTTTGCTTATACAAAGATCATGCAGAAACCTACAGATGAGCTACTGAGGTATGACACTGTATATTTTTTAAAAAATCAAGACAACTAATTTGAAAAGAAAATAATTTTGACAGCCTTTTTACTGTATACAAAAGTATGTGTTTAAGCTGATGTGAGAATTCAAAAAATCTTTCTCTAACAAGTGTTTTCAGCTCAAGTGGTTGTCTGTTTTTAAATGTGCTTGTTTTCTCTGTATCATTCAGTGCAGAATTGCATGTTGGCAGAAGCAGTAGGTTCATGTCTTTCCTTCTGTCGTGTGTAAGTGCATTTCATCTCACTGTCTTGGTGTCATTATGCTGGTGTATGTTCCCCCACAAACAATACATAAACACCTCATTGGCAGTGACAGTGAAATGATGCCAGGACTAGTAGCTGGAGATGGAGAGAATTCAGCATACAGCTGCTGTTTTCTAGCAGTAGCCCAAAGTTTCTTATAATATATGATCTCAAGAAATCCATTAATTAGCTATAAAATAGAGATCTAGGACTGCTTATTTAGTTATCTTGAAAAGGCTAATGGTATATGTGGCCATAAAAGGTTTTATGTGGAATGCTACATAATCATGTATGCTGCTGCTGCTCAGACTGTTTTGTGAATCTGTGGGTGAATTTCCAGTCACCTTTGTAAGACAGCCCTACATATTTATAATTATACAATAGTAGGGACCTGAGACATAGGGGAGAATGCCATCCTCCACCCCACTTGCTGGGCAGCTCACTGCTCCCCTCCTCTCACAAAGAGACTCAAAGGGGGGATTTTGCTTGGCCAACCCCCACCCACCTGCCTGACCACCTTTTCCACCATCCTTCCTAGGTCCAACAGCAGAAGTGAGAAATGGTGAAGGGGTGGCAGAGGCTGCCCCTCTTTGCCAACCTCCAGCACTGCCACATCAGTATTGTTCTTGGCTGCAGAAAATCCTCTCCTCCTTGCTCTACCTACCTCCAGCACTGCCACCATAGTGGCAGTTTTGGTGGCAGGGGAAGATGAGGATAGCAAAGGCTCCCTTTCCTCCTTACCCATGCATCCTTCTTCAGAGCAGTTACAGCATTAAACATTCCTTTAATGAGGTGGAAAAGGGGGAGGCTCTATATTTTGGAGGTTTTAAAAAAAAAAAACCCTCAATTTTTAAGTTTTCAGATTTTTCTGCAAACCAGGGGGGATTTATATTTAGCAATAATTTATATTTATATTTATCAGTAATATCTAATTCTCAATACGACCCTCTCTCTGGACACTTAAATTCAGAGACTGGAGCTATGAACAGACCAGAGGTTCTCAAGTTCTACAAACCTGAGAAAAACCCCAGGTTGGCACACAAAAACCCTGAAATCTGGAAAAAAAAAAACACATTAGGAGGGGTTAAAACCCCAGAAAATAATAAAAGCAGCACCTGTAGCTTTGAGAAATGAGTGCTGTCTGTGGTTGTTGCTAGGCAACCAGAACAATATTGTCAGGTAGTTCCAGCTTTGGTTTCTGTCAGTCAAAGGCAGGGGGATGGACAGAGCCCTGTTCAATGCTGTTTTGGATTGAGGAAGTGTCTGGGCCAGGCCAACAAGCAACTATGAAGTGACTTGCTTACCATTGACAAATGAAATCTATCTAAGGAAAAGTGAATCAGCTATTCTCCAGTGACATTTTAAATAGCTCTATGATGACAGCTGAATCTCAGTTACTAAAAATGTTGATTTTTTTTCTCTGAAAAAAGGTCCAGGTTAACATTCTGTGGCTAAATCTATGCCCTCCCCCAAAGTCTGGATGGAACTAAGCAGATGCAACAAAGGCTCTGCTGCCATCTTTGCCACTGTGTAGGCATGAAGATGTGCTGTAACATGGTTCATGTCAGGTGTGAGTGGTCATTTGAACTCTAATCTTGTACCAGCATACTGTCAAACACAGGGTAACCAGGGAGTAATATGGGCTTAATGAGACAGAAGCTTACATCTCTGAAAAACTGTGCCAACTGTGTCTGGACCATTTCTGTGTTCATAGATCAAGTTGGGGCATTGACCAAAGCACTAGCCATGTTGCTGGAAACTCTCTGAAAATTATCAGTCTTTCAGGATCAAACTGCCTCCGAGGATGTACCATCGTAATTGGGTGCTCATCTCCTTAGAAATTCAAAGTCACTGCAGCTTCACCTGATAATGGTTGTGAGACATTATGTCCCTTGATGCCCAAGTAACAAGTGGAGTTAGTAGACAAAACCAACTCAAGGATTTGACATTGTTTGTATGTGGAAGCCATTGTGTGTTGGAGCAATGCATGGGTTTTGTAGTGACTGTGAGCCTGAAGCTACTTCAAACGTGAATGTCGAGGTCTCCAAGGAGAGTATAATGCCGAGAAGGAGGGAGGGAGGTTCACTCTTTGGCCTGTTCAAAAGAGAATGGATTCTCCTGCAGATCTTCAAGAAGGGGATCCCTCTTCAGGAAGCCCATACCACAGAGCTAGAGCCACAATGAAAAAAACCCCAAGCTCTGGTGGATGTCAAACGGGTTATCCTTAGTGATGGGATGACCAACAGATGCCTGCCTGATGACTGTAGTTGATGCATAGGGATCTATGGAACTTGACAGTCTTTCAAATAAAGGGGTCAGCTTATATGCATGTGGCTATAAGAATGTGTACGCTGTCATACCTGGCTTTCTCTAGATTGTATATTTAGTATTTCTGTATTGTTGACTTTTGCCTTGCTTTATAAAGCATTGTTACTTGTCTAGAATACTCACGATGTGATGGGGTACAAATCTGAATAAATAAAGTAGTAGTTCATGGTTGGACAAAGCATTTTGGGCAACAGTGTAGCAGACTTGCAATCAAGAAGATATGTCACACTTCACTACACACATAGTTGACCGTATCCATTTAAATTAAAATTAACTTTTCTAAAAGTGCAGTGTATTGCTATTGATTTCAGTATCATTATTAAACTACATCAAAAAGTGTCTTGTAATATCTTCTGCACAATTGGATCTGGTTACACATATAAAGGCAAGAGTGTGAGAATGAGGCTTATTTTTAAATCATTTTGATATTGTGTGGCAAGAATCTATGTACAAAAAGAATTTCAAAGCTGAAGATTCAAGTTATTTGTATCAAGGATTTTATGCACTGTGTCAGGAAAGGTTTTTAAACGGTGCAGTTTGGTATTAAGAACAGTATTTCCTTTACCTCTACAGTTCAAGTCAAACTTTAGCCGACTTCCTTAGTATATATTTTTGATGAAATCCTATTTAAATTTGCAGATTCGATTTGTTTGTATAGTTCTCTGTGCCTATCACCTCTTCAGTCTCTTAGTCCTCTATCCATATACTCACTAGATAATTCCAATTCAAATAAAGTTAGTCAGAGATAAGTCACATGGAATTACAACTGTTTCCAGTGAAACTTGGAAATTAACTTTAGTTGGATCAGAGCTCACTCCGGTTCACATCCACATTTATACATCTGGTACACAACATACATATGCACACTAATTACACATGCATTCATGTATTACTTTCATATGAATGCACATTTGCACTGTTAGTTGTACAGTATTTTACTTCCTACCTTACCATTTGCTTAATGCTTCCCAAAAGTTACATGTAGAACCACCCTTGTGTGCTGATTTTTTTTTCCAAAAAACTTCTGAGAAATTGGAATGTTCATAAATATTCGCCAATACTTCAGCAGCTGAGGACCAAATTAGATGTAATTATGGCAGATTCATAAATTTAAATATGGATTCGAACAGATCATACAGAAAATGACCTCAAAAGAAGAATAATTCTTGTTTGTACTGTAGGATAAGCAGCTGTACATGAACTATTACACATTCTCCCATGTTTACCCAATATTATTGTTTCTTTGTCTTTATTTACATTATGTGTTTATATGCACGTGTTAGGAGTTCATAATAAATATTTTCCCTTCATAGTCTTTGTGTGAAGTCTCATAGGTTCTATACCAGTACACAAGCAACTCTGGAAGGTTCTAGAGCTCAGACCAAGAAATTGGCAATCAGATTATCTCCATGCAGTTTTGTATTTCTGCCAGGACTTCAGAGGGAAGGGAGAGTACCATTCTGTCTAATTCTCTTTGTTTTAGCAGCTCCATTTTGGTTACTTAGGTGTTCTCATGTTATTTGACCCCATGTTAGTCCTCCATTTTCCCCTTTCAAACTAGCTTTGGAGGAGAAGAAACAGTGTTGCATAGTTGGATGTTCATCCAAGAAACGTTCTCTCTCAGTCCTTCACCCTGATGTGGTACAAAACCTTCTGGGCAGAAAATTTTGAATGGTACTGTGCTTTTTGTCACTCCCTACCCCTTTTTGGTATCTATGCAGAGCTCCAAGAGCTGTATCCCCACAGTCTCCAAGACAGGCATGGTGTAGTGATATAGAGACTATCTGGGACCTTAAAGATAACAAAGATTCAAAGAATCCTCATCACCATGGATTGAGAAATGGGTCCCATTTCTTCCATTCTGAGAGATGGCAGCAGATGGGTTCCTGTAATGCACTTCCCTATGTGTGGGAGAATGACGGAGATCGGTATCACTACTGTTTCCTTCATGACCGGCAGGCAGAAGTTAATGAGTATTTACAGTTACTATTTTATACTACTATCAGATGAAAATAAATACTTTACCATAAAAAGGTACTGGGGTGTGAGACTGAGATTTTTGATAAAAGTCTAAACCCCTGCCTTATTATGGTGATTCATGGTTATGACAAGCAGCTTTACAATAAATGATTTGAACATCATATTTGCACTATAGTAAAAATCTCTAGCCCTGACCTGGATGGCACAGGCTAGTCAGATATCGGAAACTAAGTAGGGTCAGCCTTGGTTAGTATTTGGATGGAGACCACAATTTGGATTTGGAGACTGCCAAGGATTTCCGGGGTTGCTATGCAGGGAAAAGCAATGGCGAATCACCTCTGCTAGTCTGTTGCCTTGCCCTTAAGATGCTTAAAGAGCAGTCCACACATCGGGCTTTGAAATGAGCCCTTCCCTTCTACCTCCAGTGTATCAAAGGCTTTAGACAGACCATAATCTATTTCTGTGATATATCATCCCCTATAAGAGATAAGATACCTGCTTAATGGTTGTCAAAATGAATGGAAAGCAGCCTTTGCTTCAGACTTCTCATGCATACTCAACAAGACCAGTTTCCACATTTCTGAAGAGGTATTCCTCAGAGAGGCAGGTCAAGCAGCAGTGTCCCTCCAGTTTCACCTTTCACTATGTTCTTCCCCTTTAGGTTTATCTTTGGGTTACTTGCTGCCTGTATGTTTGAACTTCTGCCTTGGGAGTTGAACCAGTCCTGTACAGGTAGTAATACTGAGCCCCTGCTTTGTAGTGTTGCTTACCTCCCACCAATTTGAGCAATTTTTACATTGCACAGTATGTGTGCACATTTTGAATATTGACATTTCATTGTGGGTATTCTAGTGTTGGGTGTTTCTGTTGTGATCGTGTGCAGGGGGGTTTACTGTGCATGCCTACAGGGGAGGGCATGCAAATCCCACCAGTTCCTTCTGACCGCTGCCAGAAGCCTCAAAAAAAAAAAAAAAAGGAAGAGGACCACCAGCAGAAGGGAAGGAGGGCGGGTGGTGTGAATGCACAGATGACCACTCGAATATCACCAGTTACAGGTAAGCAACCTGTCTTTCTAGATATTGTCATGACTGCACAACTCTATATCTCATTAGGAGCATTGTCACCATGTCAACATTGATAGATTGGGCACATTCTCATAGTTGGGTGTAAAATCTAAGCCACTACCTACTTGCAGACATGTGGATCTTGTTAATGGGGGACTGCAAAGGCCATGAGGAAGAAACAGTTTGCTTGCCTTAACTGATGATCTTTCAGTGCTAATCTGTGTGCCTTACCAAATGCTTTTCATATTATTTGTCAACTGCATTCAGCAGTCTGAAGGAACCGAGCGAGAAGAAGGTGCTCCTTGCCACCAAGCTAAGTATAGAGAGACAGCACCCTCCTTTAAGAGAGAAGGTTTAAGTACCAAATTTTTTGTATGTCTCTAGAGCTTTCCAGAATTGCATCTGTGCTGGTGCAGAATGCATGCATGTGAGACTGCACAAATGATCATTCAGTGAACATCAGTTGCAGATTGGTGGAAAGTGCAGTCAAGTCACAGCTGATTTATGGTGACCCCATAGGGTTTTCAAGACAAGAGATGTTCAGCGGTGGTTTGCCATTGTCTGCCTCTGCATCATGACCCTGGTATTCCTTGGTGGTCTTCCATCCAAATACTAGGCAGGGCCAACCCTGCTTAGCTTCCAAGATCTGATGAGATCAGGCTAGCCTGGGCTATCCAGGTCAGGGATCAGTTATAGATTAGTTTCACAGGTTTTTTTTTCTTTCTCATTAGAGCTTAATTATAGGTCTTCAGGGAATGATACACTATCCCTGGTAGGGCATCGTTTTCACTGATGAGTTCCATGTTTGCCCCCTCTCACATACACACACCAAAGATGGGATTGGATGCAGCCCCAGCCTCTTGAATTCTGCTGTTTCTTCTTCTTACTGTAACAGGGAGCCTAGTCAAAATATTTCTCCAGCTGAAGCTCTGCCTTTGCAGTGTAGTGCAGCTTTCCTATGTGTTATTATATGCTCCTTGTCTGCACTATTAGCTTAATGTTTGTTAGTTTTCATTTGTCAAGTAGAAATGCAGGCGTCTCTCTCAAGTACTTTGTATTTGGGAAGGAGTAGGGCTATGTCCCTCTCGTGTGATTTTTGAATGTATTGCCTTTGACCCAACTTTTTAGTTTGATACTCAAGAACCTACAAATTACTACAAATGTAGAAGATCTTAGTAAATACTCATAGGAATGATGCACTGAATGCCTTGACTAAAGTAGGACATTTAAAACTCATTATGAAATCACAATGTGTGTTTACGGTTTGTTTTAAAGTCTTCATTTAGCATTGAGCACTTTTCAGGGCCATAAGAGTCCGTGGAAAAGGTTCACTTTCAATTCTATGACTTCACCCAGAAGAGGCCTCTAAAAATAAACACCCTTCATGTTAGCCTTTTTTACAGTGCTTCATACTTTAGCTCTTGTATAAATATCTGCCACATTTCCACCAGGAGTTATTGCCGTTATATATTTTACAGACACTTTACTGTCATCTAAGTGGTTTATTTTATTCCCACAGCTAGAGGAAAACTACAAAAAGAATTTTGTAATCTGAATGTGATTGTGGGCTGAGAGTAATGTTTTGAAAAAGAGCTAAAAGTAAATTATATTACTTCTTTATTGTGTTTATGAAGACTTTCCTATTGTGCTAGAAGTTAGCATTAGTTTCAGAGTTATTAACTGGATGTGGTTTTATTATGACTGTGGGATTTTTAGCATCAGTCTCTTTTTTCCTCCTACCATTGTCCTAGAGAAGTATATCAAAAGTTTATTTAGTCATGGCCTTAATGGTGAAATGCACCATGAGAAAAACAATTCTGTTTTCATTCATGTTCAGAAGTCCTGCATTAAGCACCCTTGCATATATAGTTTGTATTGTAAGAAATCTTGTATCCTTCTGTTGCGTATATGGGTTGCCAGTGATTTCAAATGGTAAACCATTCAGGTTGGCCTTGGTGGGAGTAAAGGGAGAATTTCTGGTGTGACCTTTCAAAATGCCACTGAATAGGTTTTGTGATGGGAAGTATGGTTTGATTGACATGGCCTTCATTCTTCCCTCTGGAGAAATCTGTGTTTCACCTTCATGCTATATCAGCCTTCAGCAACCTAGAATGTGGCTGCATCTTAAATTACTAATTTAATATACTAATACCTATATTGCTTCTAAAATGTTACTTAATTGATAAGTGGAATACTTATGCTACACTGGGTGTATTTTTAGGTATGTAAAGTCCGTAAGTTACCTTGGACTTTCACCTTATTTTAAAAATAGTCTTTTTAATGTTTGTGAGGACTACTTCTGTTTTGCAAAACAAATAAGAATTTCATAGTCTAACCCTATGCAGGCTTTTTTATGAAGTAGTTTTCATGGTGTTCAACTGGCATTACTCTCAAGTAAGTATACAAAGTATATTAAACTGAAAATATTTATTGATTTAAAAATTAAAATGCACCTGGGACCATGACTTACAGAATTATAGCCACTGATATGGGGCCAGTACTGTAATTCTCCATGGGGAGGGGACAGCTAATGAATTTATTTCCTTAGGAGCTTACTGTGGGCTAAACGAGATGTTATTGCAGCCAAAAAAAATCCCTGGCCACTGATGCTGCCCTCACAGCATTTTTTAAAAGTGGTCTAGTTCTTCTTTAAAATGACATCAGTAACCACGGTCCAGACCTATGGCCACCGTAACATCAATTTGTCTCTGCATGAAGAATTTTCACAAGCAGAGTGTCTTGAAAGTGTGAATGCAGTCTATTATGCTAACAACAGCAGGGAACCCACAAGAAACTGCAGGGGGTTACTTCATTTCTCCCTGTATCCCCTTGCTCACACAATGTCCTCATTCTCTCCTCCTGGCAGCCCCCACATCTTCTCCCATTTCTCCCTGCTCTCCTTTCCTCTCACCAACCAACCTACCTTTAGTCTTCCCCCCATTTTCAGTTATATTTATCATTTATTTCATTTATACCCAACCTTTCTCCCCAATGGGAACCAAAGCAGTTTACATCATTCCTCCTCTTTCATTTTATCCTTACAACAACTCTGTGAGGTAACTTAGGCTGAGAATATGTGACTCACCAAAAGTCATCCAGCAAGCTTCTATGACAGAGTTAGTATTTGAATCCAGATCTCCCATGATCTAAATCTCTCATGGAACACTGCCTTGACGTGGCAAGGGGGCTTGCATGGGTCAATGAGGCTGAGCGCTATGCCGTAGAGGGCCACCCAGGACAGACAGGCCACAGTGGAGAACTCAGACAAAACATGATCCACTGGAGAAGGAAATGGCAATCCACTCCAGTATCTTTGCCAAGAAAGTCCAATGCTGCAAAGAACAATACTGCATAGGAACCTGGAATGTAAGATCTATGAATCAAGGTAAATTGGATGTGGTCAAAAATGAGATGGCAAGACTGAACATTGACATCTTGGGAATCAGTGAACTAAAGCAGATGGGAATAAGCAAATTTAACTCAGAAGACCATTATATCTACTACTGTGACTAAGAATCCCATAGGAAAAATGATGTGGCCTTTATAATCAATAAGAGAGTGAAAAAGGCACTAATGGGATACAATCTCAAAAATAACAGAATGATCTCGGTCCGAATCCAAGGCAAACCATTCAACATCACAGTAATCCAGAATTACGAGCCAGAATTAAGATTGCCGGGGGAAAATCAACAACCTCAGATATGCAGATGATACCACTCTAATGGCAGAAGATGAAGAACAACAGTGCACAACAGCACTGTTGCAGTCCTGACAGACAACACGACAACCATGTGTTACCTCAACCACCAAGGTGGGACAGTGTCCAGAGGCCTGTGTCAGCTGGCCCTGGAGATTTGGGACAAGTGTCATTCCTGGGGCATGTTCCTGATCACAGCACACCTCCCCGGCTCCCTGAATGTGCAGGCAGACTTCCTAAGCAGGGGGGGAGCGTTGCTGCACGAATGGGAACTCAACTGGACCTATCTCCGACCAGTATTTGATTGTTGGGTTTACCCAGAGATAGATTTGTTTGTGTCCTGGCACAACGCGAAATGCCACCTGTTTTGCTCCAGGACGGGGAGGGATCCTGCCTCCCTGGGAGATGGACTCTTTTACCCATGGTCACGCAGACACATATATCTGTTCCCACCAATTCTTCTGCTTACCAAGGTAATCAACAAGGTGATGAGGGACCATCCTCGTTGTGTTCTGGTAACCCCGTGGTGGCCCAGACGGCACTGGTTACCCACTCTCCTACACCTATACAAGAACTTCTTTGTCCACTTCCCGGTGGTGCCCGATCTCCTCTTGGCACAAGGGGGACAAGTGTTGCATCACGATATACCTCATTTCAGGATGACAGCGTGGCAGATCCTGTTTTGAAAATAAGTGACAGAATAGCTCATGTGCTTCTCAATTGCCGAAAGCCTTCTATGCATTGGTCCTACAATGGGAAATGGAGGAAGTTTGTGGCTTACCTTAGTTCGGAAAGGTTGCCCCCACCTCCTATGGATCTGAATGCTGCTTTTGGCTTTCTCCTTTCCCGTATTGACATGGGCCTCAGTTGTGCCTCTCTGCGAGTGTATTTGGCTGCTAATTCCACAAATCATCCTGAAATAGAAGGTCCTTCAGTGTTCTCCCACCCAAGGACAAAACAATTAATGAAGGGCCTCAATCACCCGTTTCCCCCGACCCGAGGCCCAAAACCAGCTTGGGACTTGCCTCTGGTTCTGTTGAGATTGACAGGCAAGCCCTTTGAGCCGATGGCCATTTGTAGTCTGCAACTCCTCTCATGGAAAACTACCTTTTTGTTGGCCATCACATCTGCTAGATGGGTGAGTGAACTCTCAGCCCTCCGTTGTGACCCGCCTTGCCTCATCTTCCATCAGGATGGTGTTACTCCGGACGTCTCCTTCTTACCCAAGATAGTCTCGGAGTTTCACATGAGGGCGGATATCACCCTTCCAGTGTTCTTCCCAACCCCTCAGAATGAGGAAGAGTGTTGTCTTCACACACTGGATGTGAAAAGAACTCTGCTCTTCTACTTGAATAGGACTCGGTCTTTTCGAAGATCCCCAGCCCTCTTTGTCTCCCATGCCCTGCCGGGGCAAGGTCGGAAGCTGTCATCTCAGCGTCTGTCCAAATGGATTGTGGAGATGATCAAACTGTGCTACTTACTGGCAAAGAAGCCGTTACCTGGTCCACTTCATGCGCATTCCACCAGGACAGTAGCTACTTCCACAGCCTTCCTCAGAGGGATGCCTTTGGGAGACATCTGTAATGTGGCTACTTGGGCCTCCCCTCACACGTTTGTGAGGCACTACACCCTTGATGTCCATCTTCACCAACGTTCCACGGTGGGGTGAACTGTGTTGCAGGCGGTGCGAGTTTAAGACTTCCAGTTCCCTCCTCCAGGTATGTGTGTGGGGTTTTTTTCTTGCTTGTTAATCTCCCAGAGGTGTGATGCACAGAGACCACGAAGAAGATATACAGGTTGCTTACCTGTAACTGGGGATCTTCAAGTGGTCCTCTGTGCATTCACACCACCCGCCCTCCTTCCCCTCTGCTGTCGGGCTTTCCTATCTTGCTTGGAGACTGATGCCAGTGGTCAGAAGGAACTGGCGGGATTGTCGTGCCCCTCCCTTGGTCATGCACACTGGAGCCCTGCGTGTGACCAGGGAGAGGGCGTGAAAATCCTTTCCACTTTAGAAGATACCAATCGGGGTCGGCACAGGTACACTATATTCCAGACGTGTGAATGCACAGATAACCACTCGAAGATCCCCAGTTACAGGTAAGCAACCTGTATTTCTTCTCCTCCTGCCTTTTCCTGACAGAATCCAAGTGTTGAAGGCTGGCAATATTATTATGCCTATTCATTTCTTAGAGCTTTTATCATTTGGTCGGTTGACCCTAATGTTTGGTTGGTTTGTTTAACATTTCAGATTTTTCTGCAAACTTGAAACTTTTTCCAGGTTTGTGCAGAAATCTGACTGGTGTGTTCATGGCTTCAGTCTGGATTTAAGTAGCTACAGATTTGATCACGTAGAGGATTAGATATAATGATACTGGGGCGTATTTTATAACTTCAAATTTTAATATGCTAGACTAAAATCAAATTAAGAGATTGCTAGAGAGAGCTGGGGTTGGGAAAGGAGTATTGCATAGAAAAGGTGATCTAGCTTTGAGTTTCAAAGATACCTATGTGAGTTCTTGGAATCAAATTGGAATTGCAGTACCTTTCTACTCTTTCTCTAATTGTTTAAATGAGTGTGGTCAAAACCAAGACCATAACTCTTTCCTTGCTAACTATTTCATTAGTAAACTAAGGGAATATGGTTAGATTCTTTAAAATACCAATAATCTAACTCTGATGCTTTGCTTATGACGTGTTGATGCTTGCCGGATGGCTTCATTTTATAGCTTCTGCACAGCTCTTAGAAGTCCAGGTACCTATCTTTTCGTCTGGTGTAGCACTGTTGTGGTTGTTAATATATAATTCTTTTAACATTTCACCCCCTTAGGAGCAACAGGTATACTGGCACCTGTTTTGTCAGTCCAGATGAAAGGACCTGACCAATATGACTCCGTTTCTCTTTGATCTCCCTGCAGAAGGTCAGCGTATCTGCCTAGAGATTCCTCTGAAGAGCAATTTAAAAGTTGCATTTGAGCAACATCAAGTGAAATGTCTTCACATCTCATGCAGTGAGGAGCTCTTTGGTGTACTTCCTGGCTAGATGTGAGGAAAGATATTAACCCTTCATCCAAAATAAAATATTGTTGAATTATCTTCTATTCTGTTTTATGGCTACACCTTGGGCTCTGCCATAATACAAAACAATACCTTTTGTCTTGTTAAAACCTTTAGGCCCATCAGGTTTAGCTAATCTCATAATTTAGCATCTGGCTGTCCCATTTTTAAATTGGTTGATGCATTCATAGTAAGAATTTTCTGGAGTGTTTATTATGAAATGGATAGAGATATGCAGTATATAGTGAAAATATGTCAAGGCTAGTGATGAAAAGGTGTATGCGTGAAGGTTTCAAGTGGTTTCACCAGAGGCAAGATCATATGATCAATATCCTGTTGTGTATTGTTAATGGAGAGTCAAAAGAGGCCACTAGGTAACATCAATTACCAAATAAAAGTGTTATTACATGCTAAATAACGGTTTACGATTATGAGCAATTGAATCTATAATGGTAACAATAATTTTCTTCTGCATTTTGATTTTTTGTCCAGATTGTATAATTGTCCTGTATACCATGCATGGGATTTTTTTGGGGGGGGGGGGGGAGGGTCAGATTACTAGCATGTCTGCATTTTACGTGTGTATAGATTTAGGATACATTTTTAAACTTGGTCATTGGAGATAGTGGTCAAGATTCAGTGATTGTATGCCTCTTGAATATTGCAGTGCGGGGCCCTGCACATTGAGGACTTCCCTAATCTCTTCTGAGAAAAGTAAAACTACTCACATGTTAGGCAGATTAGATTTGGATTAGGTTAGGTGGCAGTCTCTGCTTATTAATTATGAATGAGTAGACTTTGACTCTGTCCGGCAAAACTCAAATTGCCCCATAAAGGGTTTGCCAGGATGGTGTGCCCTTAAGAGTTCAAAACATTGCTCAAGAATTTTGGCTGTATTTTCTCTGAGATCACATAGTCAATGTTGCTGAAAAATATCTGCAGTTAGTTATATCTTGTTAATCTGCTAGCGTTCTTATATTCCAATGTTAATTAGTGTTTCCATCATGCATAAAGTTTATCTAATGTGCATGCAATAGTTATTGGGTGCCAAAAGAGATCATATTTGTATTAGGAAGGTTACTTATGCTTTTTCAATTATGAGAAAGTTTTCCATTAGCTTGTACAGCTCATGGTCAAGATTGCATGGGAGCATTACTATTTACTATTTCCTCCTTTGTTGGCAGCAGGGGTCCAGAATGTAGTCCGCCAAGGCATTGCAGCCACCAGGGTTTCACACTTCAGAAGTGGAAAGTTGTCTTTCTTAGGGGAGGGATTCTGAATATTTATTACCTTGGAGATATATTGTTTATTTATGAAATATCAGGGCCCCTCCCTTTCTAACATTTTACCATCAGTGGTTGGTAGGGAAGGAGGATGTTTGTTTTTCAAGATTTACACCCTACTACTAAATTGAGAAAAACACTAGAATTGTACCTGTGCTAGGCTTTATGTAAGTTTGTGATTACTGCAACCATGTATATGCATTATCCTAAACACACCCCTTCTTAGATAAAAGTGTCAAGAGAGCACAGACTTAATTTACTTGAACTGAATGTGGAATTTATAGAAAATAATTAAAAAATAAATAAACTGAGACACTTAGGTTCACATGATGGCATTTGCCTATACTTAATAAGGTGGTATTGTTACATACTTTGGCTAAGATAAGCTATGCTTTATGGAGGATGGTAGAATAGAAGTTGAAAGTACAGTTATACCTATTAAGCTTGCATCTGTGGTTGCAAACAGTAAAGCTATGTTCTTGTATGGGTATGATAGTCTTTTATTAGGATATAACAACTTTCAGATAAATGGTTATCATTCTTTTTCACATTTTATGCTCTTGACTTCTTTTTATTCTACTAATTTCAAATAGCATTTTATAAGGATATATCTCTCTGGAAGTATGCCATGAAACAAATTGGATAAGTTCAATCTCTTGAATGAATCAGATTTTGTACAATTGAAGAAATATTCCACAATTGATTATTTGTCTTATTATCATCTAGTTTCTAAACTAATTAAATGAACACTGAAAGTTATGCTTTCCAATTAACGACCCGTCTTTAGAAAGACAGAGCAATGCATTTATTTCTGTTACCCAATAATGAAAACTTGTAGGAGTTCGTAAAGATTTCTGACTGAGAAGAATAAAGGGTCTTTTAAAGAATGCATTTAACATATTGATTGAAGTACACATGCACCATATTACCAATTAGCTTCGTGTATTCAGTAACAATGCTTATGGTCAGAAGTACCAAAGGAAAAAAATGGCATTCCCAGCTCCTAATTAGTGTCATTAAAAGTGTGTTTTCACTTACAGAGAAGCCAAACTTTTTCCTGACTAAGGCTACGGGGTTTGGAACCAAACAACCTCATGAGAATGGATCTTTACCACCTTCCTCTTCCTACTGCAGTCTGTTTGGTCTGCCAAAGCTGTTCCTGAGGGTTGTTGCATCCTCACTAACAGCATCTGGGCTGAAGAGGAAATTGGTGGCACTTCCCCCTCCTTTCTTTTGTCAGTCAATACTTCTTACACAAACAAAGTTTTTAATTCAAGCAAAATGGACAATGATGCAATATTTTAGTAACTATTTTTTTAAAAAGGATTTCATTGAAAATTACATAAAAGTGGTGAACATTCTGAATTGTGGAATCAGACTGAAGAGCTATGGTCACACTTCTGTTGAGGCTCTTTTGAGGCTACTTAGATTCTGATGAGCTAAATGCCATGGAGAATGAGCAAAGACATTAAAGATTATCCTTGTTTCTAAATGTGGTAGCGTCTGTTTGTTACTTTGCTTATGTGATGTGTTGGTAATATGCATATTTATGAAGATTGCCATCAAAGGCTGTTTTGTTAACTAAAATTATTGGAAGTTCCAGCAAACTAGATTGAGTTTACTGGGAAATAAATTTATAAATAATCAAGTATTTGTTTGGATGTCTGTGAGAAGTACATAAGAAGAGACCTGCTGGATCAGACCAGTGGTCCATCTAGGCCAGCATCTTGTCTTACAACCAGTTGCTCTGGAGGGCCAACAATAGGGCATAGAGATTCCCCTGATGTTACCTCTTAACTGTGGCTGCTCCTACCCACTGATAGATCTCCTCCATGAATCTATCTAATCCTATTTTAAAGCTGTCCATACCTGTGGCTATCACTACTCCCTCTGGCAGCGAATTCCACATTTTAATCACTCATTAACAAGCATTTCATTTGGCCATCCTGAGTCTGCTGCCCATTAATTTAACTAGATGCCCCCAAGTTCTAGTATTTTTGGAGAGGAAGAAAAAGTTTTCTCTGTCCACTGTACCTACCCTGTGCATAATTTTATAAATTTCTATCAAGTTCCCCTTTAATTGTCCCTTTTCCTGAATGGAAAAGTCCCAGGCTTTTCTGCCTTTTCTCATAGGAAAGTGCTCCAACCCTTTGATCATCTTGATTCCCTCTCCTGTACTTTTTCCAGTTCTGCACTGTTTTTGGGAGATATGGTGACCAGAACTGCACACAGTATTCCAAATGAGGCTTCACAGTATTCCAAATGGCTGTTTTCAACCCCTTTCTTCCTGATCCCCAGTATATAGTTTGCTTTTTTACTGCTTATAGCACACTGCATTGACATTTTCATTGAACGGTCCACTATGACCCGGAAGTTACTTTCCTTTTCAGTCCTAGAAATTAACCCTTAAACTGAGATTGCCTATATATAAACTCACATTCTCAACTGGATTCACTAGGCCAACCTGAAAGACTGTGGTCAGAAATAAGCAATACCCACTGTCCCAAGAACAGGCTTCTTCCTCCTGGCTGTTGTGTTCTGGCTGTATCTCTTCTCAAACCATTCACTCCCTGTGGTAAGTTTATTCAGCTTCTTTCTTAATTACAATTAAACATTTTTTGTTTATTTACTTCATTTATGCCCTGCCTTTCTCCCTAAAGGAAACCCAGGGTAGTTTATATACTTCTCCTCTCCTCCATTTTGTCTTCAGAACTATCATGCAAAGTAGGTTAGGCTGAGAATGTGTGAGTGGCCAGAGGTTGCTCAGCAAGTTTCCATGGCAAAGTAGGGATTCAGACCCAGCTCTCCTAGATCCTCATCTGATTTCTAACTATTCTCTGAGTTTTAGACTAAGGGAAAAAGGGTTACATATTTTTTTTTAAAAAATCCTTGCTGAGAAGTTGTTAGACTCTTGTTCTTTTCTTTTTTCTCTCCTTAACTTATAGTGACCCCACAGAGTTTTCAAGGCAAGAGACGTTCAGAGTTGGATTGGTGTTGCCTGCCTCTGCATAGGGAGCTGTGGACTTCCTTGGTGGTTTCCCATGCAAATAGTAGACAGGGCCAACCCTGCTTAGCTTCTGAGATCTGACAAGATCAAACTATCCTGGGCTATCCAGGTCAGGGCTGTTCAAATCTATGTGTTCCCTTTTTTATATCAATGACTTTAATTACAAGCAAAGGGGGGAGTGTTCCTTCTCATGAGGCCAATGTCTTATTATGGCTAGTTAGCTCTAACAAAAAGCCCTAACTTCACCCACACTGCCCAAAATGCCATAACTTCTCCAGTGGCATAGGTGTCAACTTCAGGGGGGCTAGGGAGCTGGAGCCTCCCAAAAAACTTTTCCAGGAAGTTCTGAGCCTCCCCCGGAGACAATGGCCTGTGATGTCTCTGGCCCAGCCCCAGCTCCCCCCCCCCCCCAAGAAACTGGAAAGTCTGTGTCCTTGTCTAGTGGTCTGGGGTAGGATACTCTCAACTTCTGGGAGAAGCTCCTCCTTATAGGCAGGCAGGGTCACCAATCTTTGTGCAATTCCTGGAGGAGTGGGGCTACCAAAAAGGTCTAACTTCGCCCACTCTGCCCTTAGGACAAAGAGTCTTTAAATAGGTGATTTAATTTCAGTTCAGTTGCCAAATATGCCCACAAGCTTCTGGTGGCGGCAAGTGCTAAAGGGTTATTATTTTCTGTTATATGGTAGGAAAATTGTTGGAGAAGTGACTCCTTCATTGTAATCTAGTGATCTCGGATGGGGATCTGCTGCTTAAACTCCCCATCCCATGGTAGAACCCAAAGCCTGCAACACCTGTTCTGCCATCCTATGAACATCCCATGACCATAGAATTGGACTCTAATGCTTTTTGCCCTGTTTGAAGGGGAAGAGATTATTTCCTCTTGAAACACCATCTTGCCCTTAATTTTCACAAAATACTTCTCCTTTATTTACATGACCTGCACATCTTGCATACCAGTTTCAATTTGTTTTTGTTAATCTCTGTCGTTTTCATTTCTCAGCACAGTATTGTATGAGCATTCAGTCGTTGTTAGCCACATCATTAAGGTGCAAATATCTCTTTAATCTTATCATCTTGATGGGGGGAAATATTATAAATGGAAGCTGAATGTTAAAAAGGTAGAAAATATATTTGATGTCTTAAATTATTCTTAATACAGTAAAATATTATTCATGCTGTAGACATAAGAACTAGAATTAATGATCTATCATGTGTCATATAATTCCAGATTTGTTTCAGCCTTTTTATTTATGCTACTTTTACTGACAAACCATTCCAAACCTGGCCATTTTTGCCTAAATTGTAAAGTATGCAGGTTTGCTGGTTGTTACAGCTACATTGCCTTAATAGAAGTAGGGAGATATAAATTTGGATAACTTCCTAGAAGACTCTGTTTGCTACAAGGAAGCTCCTTGTGTTCTCCTGAGCAAGTGACAGTGCAAAAAAATGATACTTTGTGAAACTCATAGGACAACACTTAGACATCTTTCAGCAGGCACATACCCATCACAGATTGCTGAGGGATGGATAAATGTTAACAGAACAAAACTACATGTGCCATATGATGTCTACCCAGCTGTGAGGCAAAGCACCCCTGACCCCCCCCCCTTAAGGATTAATGTGAATGTGAATGGGCTGCTTCCATCCTGCAAGTGTTGTTAATTGCTCTCTGCCTACTTAGCCCTTATCATCTTCAAGGCCAGAGCTGGAAATGTGGTAATTAGCTTCTCTTGAGAATTTGCAGTCCATAGGATGGGAGGGGAAGAATCAGGGATGATGAGGTAATTTTCTAGAGGGTTCCAGCAAGAACATGTCTTGATTGGGTGGTCACCTGAGGCTGCTTGGCCAAAAATTACAATTGAGCTAAGAGTCTGGAGAAAGAGGGGCTAGCTTGGATTCTGTTGGACTGAAGGCTTGGGCTATGACATGTTTATATTGCAATGGACATGTTTATATTGCAATGGACAGCAATGTAGAGTTATGGCCTTTGACTCTCGAGGACTTAAGGTTTGTGCCATCAAGCACAGGTCTTGAAAACATGTTAGTTAAGCTAGTTTTTCTTGTTTTCTTTGCTGTATGATTCCAGAGCGTTGTGTTGCCTGTAGAATAAACCCTTTTGTTTTGACAGAAATTAAACTTATATTTTTGAAAAATAATGAAGGGTTTGGTTACTTGTGTACAACAGCCCTGGGAACCAATGGGATTCAGTCTTGGACTCTTGACACCAGCTGTACTAGGAAATGTAAAGTAGTAATAAAAAGCATAAGGTTCTCATACCTGGGTCTGTGAGTGTACATTGATGGTTTTCAGCAGGATACCACACAGACAAGCAGAATACCTGCCAATCACATACAGGAACTCATTGTCCATGCTCCCTACAGCTTTCAGATCAACTGTTTTGGAGGAATAGATGTATTTTAATTGTTTTCTGGTGTCTTTGTTTCCCCTTGCCTTCTTTGTATGCAGAACCAATTCACACAAGAACACAGAAATTAGTTTGTCTTTTTTTTAAAAAATGCAGGGTTTTGCTGGGTCTCTGATTATGTGAATGTAGAGTTGGAGTATAACATTTCCAGCTTAAACAACCATTGCTTTATAGCCATTTCTAAAATCCATTACAAATAGTACGCATTCGCTAGTAGAGTGAGTGCGCTTAATAATTTAACAGTTTCTACCAAAGTCCAGACATGATCTGTTCATATTAGTTGGATTATGCCAGCCTTGCAAGGAAGTTTGTGCAAGTTAGCCCACCAGCATATCTACCAGCCTTTCATATGCAAGTGCTTTAGTGGCTTGTGATCAAATTTTTGCATAAAGATGGATTTCCTTGTTTGCCCCCTTTCCTGGGATTTTGCCAAGCTCACATCAGAACTGGTTTTCAAAGCCAGAGTCTAACCCAAGAGCAAAAGAAAAGAGCTTCTGACCACATAGAAATTTCATTCACCAGCAAGTAAGCCCCCAAACATGAAGTACAGGTAAGGGGTAGAGAGGGAAAAATGCTTTGTTTAATCTCCCCAGTCCTCTGATTTCAGATGTTGTTGTTGTTCAGTCACACAGTTGAGTCCGACTCTTTTCAACACCATGGACCCTATCACACCAGGCCCTCCTGTCTTCTGCCATCCTCCGGAGTTCGCCCAAAGTCATATCGGTTGCATCAATAACACTCTCTAACCATCTCATCATTTGCCGTCCCCTTCTTCTTTTACCTTCAATCTTTCCCAGCATCAGGGTCTTCTCCAGTGAGTGCTCCCGTCTCATTTGGTGGCCAAAGTATTTGAGCTTCAGCTTCAGTATCTGGCCTTCCAGGGAACAGTCAGAGTTGATTTCCTTTAGGATTGACTGATTTGATCTCCTTGCAGTCCAAGGGACTCTCAAGAGTCTTCTCCAGCACCATAATTCAAAAGCATCTATTCTTTGGCGCTCAGCTTTTTTTTATGGTCCAGCTCTCACAGCCATACATTACTACTGGGAATACCATTGCTTTGAGCACACGGACTTGTATTGGCAGGGTGATGTCTCTACTTTTTATTATGCTGTCTAGATTTGCCATAGTTTTCCTCCCAAGGAGCAGGTATCTTTTAATTTCATGGCTGCAGTCACCATCTGCAGTGATCTTGGATCCCAGGAATGTGAAGTCTGTCACTGCTTCCATGACTTCCCCTTCTGTTTGCCAAGGAGTGATGGGGCCAGATGCCATGATATTAGTTTTTTTTACGTTGAGTTTCAAGACAACTTTTGCAGTCTCCTCTTTCACCTTTAGCAAGAGCCTCTTTAGGTCCTCTTCACTTTCTGCCATTAGAGTGGTATTGTCTGCATAATATAATATACATTAAATAAGCAGGGTGACAATATACATCCTTGTTGTACTCCTTTTCCTATTCTAAACCAATCAGTTGTTCCATATCTGGTTCTAACTGTCGCTTCTCGACCCTTATACAGGTTTCTCAGGAGACACGTGAGGGGTTCTGGTTCTCCCATCTCTTTAAGGACTTGCCACAGTTTGTAGTGATCTGCACAATCAAAGGCTTTAGTGTAGTCAATGAAGCAGAAGTAGATGTTTCTCTGGTACTCCCTTGCTTTCTCCATAATCCAGTGAATGTTGGCAATTTTATCCCTAGTTTCTCTACCTCTTCGAAACCCAGCTTATACTTCTGTTAGTTCTCTATTCACATAATGCTGAAGCCTAGCTTGTAGGATCTTGAGCATGACCTTCCTAGCGTGTGAAATGAGTGCAATTGTGCGATAGCTTGAACATTCCGTGGCATTACCCTTCTTTGGCATTGGAATGTAAACTGACCTTTTCCAGTCCTGTGGCCACTGTTGCATTTTCCAAATTTGCTGGCATATGGAGTGCAGCACCTTAACAGCATCATCTTTTAGGACTTTGAATAACTCAGCTGGATATCATCATCTCTGCTAGTTTTGTTGTTAGTAATGCTTTCTAAGGCCCATTTGACTTCACACTCCAGGATCACACTCAGCGTTCACATCGTTGTGGTTGTCAAGGACATTGAGATCCTTCTTGTATAGTTTTGATTTCAGTTACCATATATTATATAGAAATCATGATTACCTTTGAAATTGACCACTGTTAGAATCCACGTTCTAAGTGGCCACATAGAACAGCAACCTGGTTTGGCCTATTAGAGAAACTTTCTTGCACACTCAGGGATTTCCCCAAATGGCCAAATAGCACCCACCCACCCCAGTTTCATTTCAGGTCAGGAAAATGGATTGGGGGTGGCTGAAATCCCTTTTCCACATGCACCAAAGTTGCAGTCTGAATCAGGCACCATCCTCACAAGAATTGAAAACCTGCAGCTCACACCTATTACACAGAGTGGCTTTTCTGGACCCAACCTTGCCTTCTCTGTAATGTGTAAAGAGAAAGTTAGATAAAATCAGATGAAGGAAATCACCAAATAAAAAGTGAAATCGCAAGATGGGGTAAGCAAACAAAAGCTTGGGAGAGTAAAAATGTTTTCCTCTGACACCTAGCAGAATGTAAATTGGTAACACATTGGTAGTGGAAGAAGGAATTCAAAGTCTCTGTAGCACTCCAGAGAGGTTTAGACTCTGGTGCTCACCATATAAAATACTGGTGGACAACCATCCACCATGGGGCCAAGTTTTTCAGTGGAGGCACCCAGGTTATGGAATTCCCTGCACGTACAAAGCAGATACTAGCTCTCAGGAAGCTAGTTAAGATCATTTTGTTTTGATCTGGGTATAGTATGATTGAATTCCAGATCATACTGCTGAGTTTGCTTCTTTCTGATTAACAACTCGTGAACTTTTATTGGATTATTTTCAGTCTTATTGTTTTGTTGCATGTATTGAATTACTATGATTGTATGATTTTAAAAGAAGTTATTGTGTAAGCTACCATAAAGATCTTGAAACCAAAAAAGTGGGATATAAATATTTTAAATAACATTTATCCTCTCACAGTGCCAGGATGGGAAATGTAGCACTATTGGCTGAGATGGTCTTGAGGGTGTGCAGTCTTGTGGAAGGCTGCATTCCTAGCTGGTTACTAAACTGGTTTGCATTTAGGTATCAGGCAATGTCAGTGGGTGCACATCACATTCATTACTGGAAGAGAATATAAACAGTGAGGGTGACAAGTTTGTTCCCCCAGGAAGATGACTCCTATGGACAGATTAGCACCACAGGAAGGATGCCTTCATACTCAGTTCACGGAATGAGGCCAAGGAAAGCAACTGCTAGGGTAGATCAACAACCATCTCTTTCAGTGTCTTTTCTTGCATTTTTAATACATAAAGTGTATTCTGATGTGTCCCCCAAGCATTTTTAAATTACTACAAACAAATATGCCATTATGTCCCATGAGAATGTAGTCTCAGCTATTCTACATGAAAAAAGTAATATTTGCATGCCAAAAAGATTCTCTGGATTGTGGCTAGTAGGTGCAAAGGGGAGGCAACAATTTATATAATACTGTACACAAATTCTTGATTAATTCTCTATGCAAATATAGTGTGGAATATGTATAAGAATACTGCAGAGTGCTCACTAACAATTAGGAGTTTTACTAAAATATCAGTTTCTTTATCATAAAGTATGATAATAATGTGAAATCTTTCTAGGGCAAAAAATGCATCACGTTGCAACTTTCTAAATTTAGCATTTGCAAGCCAGTCTTGAAATCGTGGCTGGAATATGCTTTTCACTGATATGAGAATATGTGTAATAATGGTTCTGCCCATTCTACTGATAGAACAATGCATTTTATCTCATGAGATGCAATAGCAACCACATTATTCGTTCTATTACAGTTTCTTTCTATGACTGCTACTATTCATTGTTCTTGCTAAGCAAAAATTCATTGAAATCAATGGTGCAAATATCCCATTTAGTTTAATGAGACTTTGCCACTTATTAAGAGAACCTTATGAATATTAAATACTTTGAGAAACAAGCTTTTATTGTGAAGCAACACGTTTGTTTTATGTGGAACTGCTAGCCAAACTTAAAATTAATACAATGGACATAAAAATTTATTATCCAATTTTAAAACTTTTTGAGTGGGTGACTGTATGAGTGAAGAAAGCCAGCTAAGGTGTTTTTTATCCATTTTTGAAATAGGTCCTTGTGCCAAGATCCTGTGTTTTTTCTTAATACATTGATTTTATTTACACCCAGGGTGTACAGGCATAACAATATTCTCCCATGCCCCCCCACTGGTGGTAGTGTATTTTTTTTATTCTTTCATTTTCTATTAGAGAAATAAATTGCTCTGCTACATAGAAGCCGAGTGTTGGGGCAGAGGTACTGCTTGCAGAAGCATGGAACACTGTGTGGAGATAGTATGTTTTATATAGAAGGTAACTTACCTGTTACTTACCTGAAGGTAACTTACCTGAAGACGGGAGGGCCTGGCATGATGTGGTCCATGGGGTTGCGAAGAGTTTGACTCGACTGTGCAGCTGAACAACAACAACTTACCTGTTAGAGATTAACAGCAGCTTGACAGGTCAGTTCCATAGGTCAGCTAAGTTGCCGGATACAGCAGTTCCTCAGGAACATCCTTATATAGATGATGATCATCTGATGCATGAAAAATGCTGATGAAGTAGGATGATTGCA
>JARCFY010000005.1:89016592-89084092 GCA_029233225.1 Lepidodactylus listeri
ACATGAAGCCATGTTATTAATTTTTATCCCTTGGAGTATACCAGAATTTCTGATTTATATGTTGCTTTGTATATACAGGGCACACTGATACATACAAGAGCTGTAGCATGTCCTTTGTAGAGAAGTATTGCTTTAAAATACAGAACAGTATCTGTGGTTAAGAATTTGAATTGCTTGGTGAGTGTGCCCTCTGATGAATGGATTTTATGTTGGTCTTTTACTTAAATTCTTTTTCGTTTTTATATCAAAATCATTGCCTTTACTCACATAATTGATATGATGATGCTTTTTACTTATGTTTTAGTAACTAATAAAGTGATACATTTTTTCTAATTCGTAACGTGTACTGAGCTGTATGTGAGTTCCTTTGGATGCTCTGAATTTAATTCACTTGAATAGGATTTTTTTTTCTGGAGTTTCTTGTGCCTTTCCCTTTGTTATGCTTATCTGCCCTTTTTAAAGCCTTTTTTGAAATGTTTCTAGACAGGTTTTAACCAATTTTGCTTCTGCATGCCCATCTTATTTTCTTTGCAGTGCCTGAATGGCTTGTTTGCAAAGTTTACTTGGCCACAAGGTCCCCTGGGGTTTGATTCAGGACAGCATGTGCTTCCAGCCCTTGAAACTATGTCAGATAGTCCCCAGATCCTAAAAGGTTGGCTACCCCTGAGATAAAGCATCATGTTTAATGGCCTCGTTTCCCCCCTTTTAAAAAAATGTTTGTTTTTAATAGCTGCATCAAAATACTATGTGTGCTTAGTTTTTTCACATTGTGTTTTAGTGTCTTCCCCCCCCCCTCGACCGTAATAGTGATTATAAATTACAACAGAACTATAAAGAACTGGGGGCTGATTGATACTAAATATTATGGATTTTCAATATCTAGATCACTTTTAAAAATCTGAATGGGCACATTGTTGTCCTTCTGTATGCCTGTGTGAAGTACACATACTTGTATGGATATTATATATATTTGAAAATAGAATATGCATACCTAACTAGATAAAGGTTTGTAGCTACTCTCTACGTGGGATTTGATTGTCAATTCTATTTGACTTCCAGCTTTTTAAAACAGGGATTTTTACAAGTAGAAGAATGATTTCTTTGCCTCATAACTAAATTTAACATATTAATTGTATAACAGAATGCAGAATTGAAATCCCAAAGTGATTGTATTATAATTACAAGATTAGTTATTACCTTTAAAATAAAAAATCTCTAAGCCCAAGCATTGCATAGATTATTTTAGAAGCTAAATACTATGGTTGCATGAAATCAAGTTTCAGATCCCATTGTACTGCAAGAGGAAAACACACACAAACACATTACCAGGTTATTAGATGATTTTTAGACATGGAAAAAAATTAAAGGATTTAACAAAAATCAGCTTTCTTAATTGTGATGAGTGGGGGAAATGCTGCATATAGGCACAGAAGTAGAATTCCTTGAACAACAGTGGCAACCATGCATGTGCATGAGCACACACACAGTGAGAAAATCCATTGTGTCATGAGTGTTGTGTTACTGTGGAAGGAATACTTCACACCAAGCAAGGTTAAAGAAAAGAGTCTAAGCCTACTATTTCACTATAGCAGCCATGGACCTTTCCTATAGAATGTTTTCAAACAGCGATGGCAGAAGGGACAGAGGACAGCTGGACTTAGGCTGCTTGCCTTGGCCCCAGTGGTACAGAAGGGGAGACAATGAGAGTTCCAGTACAGTGGATCGAAAAGTGTGTTTGACAGCCAGGTGAGCTGCTTGTTTTGCTTATAGTCCCCAGGGTGCTTGAGACTCTCTCTGGAAGGGGAAGAAAGGTATCAAAGCTGACTCAAGAGAGATGAAAGGGGCCTGAAGGGTTGATGGCGCTGTCCCTTATGCGAAGAAGGCTCAAATTTTCACATTAAAGTCTCGACTAGGGTGTGGAAAGATCCTCATTTAGTTTCATTGTATTTAGAAAGCAGTTGTCCAATATTTATGGAAAACAGAAAGCAGGAGCGGTATTTTCCAATCTAAAAAGCTAGCCTTACCAATATTAAGAGGAGAAAAGAAAGCAGTGTAAAGATTCTCTCTGTGTTTCCTGGATCAGAAAAAGAAATGTAGACCTTAAGGTCATTTCACACAACTCAAAATGGTGCTACTTCTTTGCTGAAATCTGTATTATTAAAGTGTAGGTGCTGAAAAGACATCAGTGGAGAGGGTTTTCCAAAGCAGGAACACTGCCACAGAAAGAGCCCCATCCCCATTTGTCATTCACCTAACTTCTGAAACGGAGAGCAGCTGGAGCAAGGCCTCCAGTGGTGATCTGAGTGAACTGTCAGGTTCTTAAGGGAGAAGGCAGTCTTTCATGTATCCTAGTCCCAGGCTTCTGAATTGTTTAGGTTAGAACCAGCATTCTGAATTGCCTCCCAAAACAAACAGGTTATAGGCGAAATATGTATAGTGCAGCAGGCCCCTCTTAGTAACCTAGTGGCTGTATTTGGAACAAGCTGGAGTTTTGAATGCTCTTCAAAAGAATCATACATGGCAGTAACCTAACCCAAACCTTACAAAAACATGGATAACTGCAAAGTTGTCATATTTGCACCAATCCAGTTGATGAAGGGCAGTTTGAGCCTTGGGTACTACTTGGAAAACTGGTCTCTGGCCTTTCTTACTGGTATCCAGGGCTGACTGTAGATTTTATGGAGCCTTGGTTAAGATGCCCTCCAGTGCCCTCAGAAACACACTAATTACACAAACATCTTTTTTGAGGGGTGATTTTCCTCCACTTCCTCCATCGGCGTTCTCTGGTGATTCCTGGGGTGCTGCAGTCTAAACTACTGTGTGAAGTGCCTCATCCTGGATGCAAGCAAGATTGTGAGCTTTTCTCTGATTCTCACAGGACAATTTTCTTCTCTGCTTCCCCATTTGACCCTGTCTGACAAGGAAACAAGACATCATGAGCCTCCCTTACAGACTAGCTATAGTCCAGTTTTCTTTCCTGCTCAGAACCTGGTTGTTATTTTCTTTATATTCTTTACTCTGTCCCCTCCCATCTTTGAATGGGCCCTGGAACCAGATGGTCACTCAGCTTCATTACAGGAGACCTGTCCCACCCTGACTCTCTACCAGGTTAAATGGCAAAGAGTGAGAAGAGAAGTAAGCCGGCTCCTCGGGAATGGCTGCAGCAGTGGCAGCAGCACCAGGAGATCCCAAAGACCATCTGAGGTGCTCTGGGGTCAAAATACTAGGAAGGCCCTCCACAAAGAGTTGCAATCCCCTGGGCTAGGAATCTTATAGCCAATCCTGCTAGCTCCCTGGGGGGAAATAAGGAAATGGATCCTTCCTGATTTGTCAGGGGAGAATGTCCAACCTAACCTTCATTCCTGGATCATGGGAGAAATGGCTAATGAGGTAAAAGCCTCTATTACAAAAGTCTTAGCAGGTATTGAGGCCTGGGGGTTGGAGATGGGTGAGTCTCAAAAAATATAGAAAACACCCTCATTTTCGTTCCAAATCTTACTCCAAATCCCTCTTTGAGACTCATAAAAACCAGGATGAATCTGGCTGTAGCTCTTCCTGTCAGAGTAGGGTGTTTCTCTCAGACCTTTCCCCCAAAGTCCTTAGGAATCTAGGAATCCTAGGGGACTACCAGGCATGGCAGGAGAAAGTGGATACTCAACCAGTTGGGTCATAGAAGGAGAGAGTGAATAATCAACCATCTAGGTCCAGCATCCTTCCTGCAAGGGGGTGCTTGAACATCACATTTACCTTAACCCTCTTGTTTTCAACAAACTGGTAAAATCAGAATGGACTGTACCTGTTAGACCTAAGGTTATGGGCTAAGTTTTACTCCATAAAGCCCCCAGCAGGAGATACACTTAAGGTGCCAGCTATGGATGCCCCTGTGGCAAACCCGGTCTTCTCATCAGTCATTCAGGATTATTTAGATGGTCTCCCTAGAGATCCAGGCACTGAGGAAAAGTTTCGAGGCCTCAGTGACAGGCTTGAGAGCCTCTTCGGCTTGTTTATTGTTTGCCAGTGCTTTGTGGGCCAGAGACCTGGGAACAGCATTCTCAGAAATTCCCAAGGTGCTGAAGTACAAATTTTAAAAGCTGTAGCAGTTCCTTTTTTGGACTCTCTGACCATGCTGTCAGCCAGAGCTATGGCCTCAAATATCATGGCACAATGCAATACATTATTTTGTTGTTGGGAATATGTCACGGATCATTCCATATTGGCCAGTGGTCCCCTTGTAGAGAACAAGTTTTTGGGGGAGAATCTAGATAAACACCTCATGGAATTCAAAGACAAAAAAGAAAGTTGTCCTGGCTAGGTGAACAGAAGAGAAAAATCTCCAAAGATCTTGATCCTTTCAAGACAACAAACCCAAGTTTGGGCGACAATCCTGCAGAAACTTTAAAAGCAAATGGCAGCAGTACAAAAATGGTGCCACATTCAATAAGAACTTCAGTTCCTTTAAACTGGAGTCACAAAAAGAAGTATCTGCTGGTTCCAGTGTGACCAGCTTGGAGGACGGCTCCATAGATTTTCCCAAGTCTGGGGAAACTCCCATCTTAGATTCCTGGGTGCTAGATATTTCTGAACCCGCAAGGGACAGGTTTGTTCAGATCCCAAGAAACAAATGTATCACAGAATGCATTACAAAATATCTAGCCCTATTCCTGTTGGCAAGCAATCCAACATCTGCTCAGCACAGGGGCAATCAAACCAGTTCTGGAAGCCAGCAAGCACCAGGAGTTTACTCAGTCTTTTTCTTCTTCTCCAAAAAGTGGAGCCATCCTCGATTTAAAGTGGCTGAATTGAAGAATAAAGAAGTTTTAGTTCTGGATAGAACCTTTGGGATATATCATAATGGTGACTGGGAAGGGAGACTTCCTAGCCTCAGTGGATTGATCTGTTGGAGGCTTACCTCCGTATTCCTTTCCATGCATCGCACAGGCATTTCCTTTGATTTACCCGCACAGGGCAGCACTTCCAATATTAAGCCTTTCCTTCTGGTCGCTAAGAGTGTTCACCAAAGTGTTAGTGACAATGATGGGTGAGGCTTTTGACACAGAAATTTTCAGTCATCCCTTGTTTGGACAATGTAATGTAGTATGTTCTGTGTAGCAACCAGCCTGCCATGTGCTCCCAGGTAATGGCGCCCGCCGCATGGCCAGAGCACATTGTCAGGCAGAGAGGGGAGCTTGAATCTGGAGGAACAATAGACGTCCGGATTCTAAGCCTCCACCAATGTGGGACCTAGGTTCTCCCTGGGGAGCCAATGCAGTCAAAGGCTCCTCCAGGGAACCTATGACAAACGTGCATATGTTAAGCTCCTATCAGGTCTTTTGGGTGCGGCCGGAGGTGTGGCTCCGGCCAGCATATAATGAGGGCCCTGGAGCCCTGGAAGCATGCTTGATCTGACCATCTACTGGACATGCTGAATCACTCAATAAAAGCTTCATGATTTCACCATTCCTGGTCTCCCGAGTCCAGTACACTTCACTGGCGACGAAGGTGGGATCCCGATGAGTGACTCCTCGGCCGACACCAGCACCGCATTGTGCCCAGACGAGATCCGTCAGCCACCGGCCCCATTCGGCTCCAGTGCCACCGCACCGCCATCAGCTCCCGAGGATCTCTCTTGATGCACTGCTGCACATCTCAGAATGGCCGCTGCTCCGGGAACCACCCACCCATTCGATCCAGTCTGTCCCGAAGCCTGGAAAGCCTGGACGGACCAGCTGACATCCTACTTCGATGCACAGGACATCACAGATGCCGGGAAAAAGAAGTCCTGGCTCATGGCCTCCTGCGGGGTAAAAACGCTGAAGTTACTCTGCAGCCTGCTTTCTGCTCGTACCCCAGCGGAGGCCACATACGACGACTTTATGGTGCTCCTAAGGAACCACTTCTCGCCAAGACCCTCCAAGAACACGCAGTGGGTGAAGTTCTTCCACCGGCTGCAGCAGAAGTGTGAGTCTGCCTCCAATTACCTGGCGGACCTACGCCATCTCCTGGTGTGGTGCGAGTTCATGGCCATAGAGGACACGCTATACTCCGCGTTCCTGTGTGGGGTCTGCGACCCCAAGCTTCAAAGGAAGCTGATGGCCAACTCCACCACCACCCTGGACGACATGCTAACCACGGCTTGCGCCTTTGAGGTCTCTCAGCAGGAGAAGCTATGCACATCTGCGGCCACCTACCAGACCTAGGCCGCTGCAGACTCCAGTGTATCTGAGGACAACGAGACGCTCCAGGTACAGCGCCGGCCTCTGGGACAGGGGTCCCATAACTTGGGTGAGAAGGCTTCCGACTCAGCAACGCCACACTCCAAACATTCCATGTGCGCTAGCTGTGGCGACCAGCATGACCGCCGGACCTGCTGTTTCCGGAAGCAGAGTGTCGGTCATGTGGCAAGAAGGGCCACATCGCCTGGGCCTGCCACGCCCACTCCAACTGCCACACCCAAGCCATGCACCAGGAGTCCACCAAACTCCTCCAGACAGCAGCAACCCACCACCACCACCGCAAGACACAGCAGGTAATGAACTTGCCCCCCCGAAACCCCCAACAAAATTCAGGTCTCAGTTTTGATTGAGGGGACCCCCTGCCAGATGGAAGTAGACACTGGGTTGTCCTACTCCATAATCTCAGAGTCTACCCTCCGCAGGCTGTGCCCCGGGGGGCCCCCGACTTCGGAAAGTCCAGGGCTTAACTCTGCGGGACTTTTAGAAGAGCCCGATACCGATAAGGGGGTTGGGCAAGTTCCAGGTCCAATTTAAGAACTTTACGGACACTTTGGCCTCCTGGTGGTGGCGGGCAACCTCACAAGCCTGCTGGGACTCTCCTGGTTCCAGCCCCTAGGGCTGGGCATCACCGGGGTACACAGCCTGCAGCCCACAGATTTTACCGACGTCTGTGAAGAATTCCCAGCAGTTTCCGATGGGGCACTGGGCTCATGTACAGGGCCGCCCACCACCCTGGACCTCGACCCCACGGTCCGGCCTGTGCGCATACCAGTCCGCCATCCGCCACTTGCAGTGCGGCCCAAGATCGAGTGGGAGCTTGATAAGCTGATTGCCCAGGGAGTACTAGAACCAGTGTCCCATGCCCGATGGGAGACCCCAATTGTGACGCCAATGAAGGCAAACGGGGACATCCGCATCTGCACTGACTATAAGTGCACCATCAATACGGCACTTCAGGGCCACGCCTACCCAGTCCTGGTCATCAGCCACGTGTTGGCCTCCCTGGCTAGGGCGCGAGTGTTTGGGAAACTAGACCTGGCCCAGGCCTACCAGCTGCTGCCGGTCGACGATGCCACAGCAGAAGCACAGACGATTGTGACGCACAAGGGGACATTTAAGGTAAAGTGCCTCCAGTTCGGGGTCAGGGTAGCCCCTAGTATCTTCCAAGAGTTAATGGACCATTTGTTAAAAGGTCTTCCAGGGGTGCAGCCCTTTTTTGACGACGTCCTGATCGCGGCTCCGGACGTCAAGACCTTCTCGGCCCATCTATGCTCTGTCCTCCAGCAATTCCAGGATGCCGGCCTGAAGGTGAAACGTGAGAAGTGCCTCCTTGGGGTGCCTGCGGTGGTTTTCCTCGGCTTCAAGGTGGACACCCATGGAATTCACCCACTAAGGACAAGGTGAAGGCCATCTCCGATGCCCCGGCCCCCAAGTCCAAGGCTGAGCTGCAGTCTTTTCTGGGACTCATCAACTTCTACCACGCCTTCCTTCCCCTCAAGGCAGCGGTAGCTGAGCCCTTACACAGGCTCCTGGACAAAAGTGCCACCTGGACTTGGGGTCCCTGCCAGGCGGCGGCCTTCCAGGGCGTCAAGGACCGCCTAATGTCCAATGTAGTCCTCGCTCACTTCAACAAAGCCCTGCCCGTCGTATTGGCCTGTGATGCATCTCCTTATGGGGTGGGGGCAGTTTTGGGTCACAAACTTCCGAACGGCTGGGAGGTCCCAGTCATGTATTACTCCCGGACCCTAGCCCCGGCCGAAAGGAACTATGCTCAGATAGACAAGGAGGCACTTGCGATCATGGTCGGGGTCAAAAAGTTCCATACTTGTATGGGCACAAGTTCATGGTCGCCATGGACCACAAACCTCTTCTGGGCCTCCTCATTCCAGATCGCCGCATGCCACAAATGTCCCTGCGAGTCCTCCAACGGACAGGAGAGAGTGGCATTGTCTAGATGACAAGTAGGCCCTTAACTTTTATTTATCTAGGACTGAGGTGTTCTGTAAATCAGAAGCAATGTTTGTTTCCTGTCACAGATCCTCTTTAGTAAAGTATCCGTGCCCGCTTTGTGTTGGTGGATTGTGTTGGTGGTGCATCTCTTGGTTTACAAGACTCAGATTTGGGGGACTGACAGCTCAATCTCTCCGGGGAGGTGACTGTTTCTGCAGTTTACTACTTGACTCCTTCTAAGTAGGTGGTTTACAAAGCGGCCATTTGGAAATTGGTCCACATTTTACTCAGCACTGTAGTATAGACAAGTTGGCTTCCTTGGACACTGGAAGGTCCTCCAGTGTCCTCCCGCAGCAGATAGTGGCCAGCCATTAGTGGAATGGTCCCACCCGAAGTTGCACAGCTTTGCAATAGTCTAAACTGCAGCACCCCAGGAAGCACTGGAAAATGGAAAATTGTATTCGCTTACCATGAATTCCCTTCTTGGTGGTTCTGGGGTGCTGCAGTTTCCACTCCCTAGTAGAAGGTACTGAAGTTACTGAAACATCCTTTTCTCATCCTTAGTCTTGCTCTATTGTTTTAAAAGTTGTGTTTCCAGATGTTTGCTTAGTTCTTAAGGGCTTTAGCAGGTCCTTTTGGGAGGCAGAGAAGAAACCCTTCTTCCTGGGATCAAAGAAAAGTTCACAGCCCTGTCTGCGTCCAGGAGAAGGTGCTTCTCTCAGCAGTCTGAACTGCAGCACCCTTGAACCACTTAGAAGGAAAATTCATGGTAAATGAATAAAATGTTCTGTTCCCTGCATGATTGCCCCAGAGGCCCTGCAACATCATAGGGAACCTCCTGGGGTTCTCTTCCATTCCAGTCGGGTCAAACATCTTAGATTACTTGGAGGCCCTCTCCCAGGTCATAAATCCCTGCAGGTGCCTCACTATGCTGGCACTTGACCCCAGGTGTACCTATGTCCATGTTCAAGAATACCACAGATATCACATGATCAAGAATATCTTGTCGGAATACACCTGAGGCCCAGTCCATCCTGCACTGCTTTAAACTAAGTAAGACAGTTGTCTACTCTGACTGGAAGTGGCTGCCCAGAGTCTAAGGAAGGAGTCCCTCACATCTTTTACCACTTGATCCTTTTATGTTGGGGAAGACAGAGATTGACCCAGAACTTTCACCATGCAAAGGTGGTGCTCTACTACTAAGTCATCACCCCTCCCCATTAAGAATCCAGTTATGGCCAGTATGAGAGGGTTTTGTCCTCATACTGCCACATGAGGCATCCTGGCATTCTCATTGCCGGACTAGAACCTCTTGACCCCCTTTTTTTATATATATAATTGCATGAACTAGCAAGCAAAACTGAATTAAGAATTAAATTAATTCCATATTTCATTTATCATTAGCCCAAGTAATCCATTTTGTTCCTGTTACTGCTAGCAAACATTACAAAAATATACATTTAGTCTGACTTGTGCAGTGAAATGTTTTCAGTTATCATGCCTTTTGTGGGAAATGTCCTCTAGATAATTTTAACAATGTGGTTTTTAGGGTTTACCAGATATTTACCATGTGTAGCTCATGTTCTTTGGTTTTAATACTAGCACATTCTGTGGTATCGGTTTCATTAATGCTTTTAAATACATTTATTTTTTATATATTGTGGTTATGGTTACCATGGGGGGGGATCTCTTCTTTAACATTATTCTTGTTTCAGAAAATGCTCAGGCATTGCTCTCTCCAGTGCCTGGTTTATTTTCCAAATGTATTTGCTAGGAGATAGAACAGGTCTTGCCATATATTGGCAGCATTATGGAGTTAGATTCTTGGCTAACGTCCCTGGAGATCACAAACGATCACACTCGTTCATGGTAACAGAACTAAAAGTAACACATACTGAAGATTAGTTCCACAGTTCCACAGCATTATTTATTTAACAATGAATGAGTATATAACAACTCTTAAAAGTCTGGTTCAGCATATACAGCATAGAGCTGCCATCCAAGGTAATTTGGAAGGCTATTAAACCACAAAAATCATGTTTGGGGGCATGTGTGTGTGTGTGTGTGTGTGTTAATAATTTCAGTTACAAAAGCAGAAAACAGAAAATCTGGGTCATAATTATATTGTAGCTGCCTTTTTTTATTCTAGCTGTTGGTAACATGTGGGAAGGCTTCTAATATTACACAATGCTTTATGGACAGAGTAGCAACAATGGCAAGTCTAGCCTTTGACAGGTTAATGGCAAACCTAGATATGACACTGGAGATCGATAGCTACTCTCCCTTGTTAAGTTCCTGGAGCCATCAATTGCCAGAGATTGTCCAGGCTGGCAGGAAGCAAGAAAGACAGTATTGACTTAAAATAATGCCTCCCAGTAAAGGATTAGGGCACTTGGGCATGGAGGGGGACATCGACAGTGCCCAGGCTGAAGTGATCTGAACAGAGTGTTTGGTTATATTCATCCCAGTTCCAGCAGCTGTGGTCTCATACTTGCCTGCTCTTTATCTCTTCTGATCCCAGAGCGCCTTTGTGTTTTTTTAAAAAAAATACTGCAGGATTTTTCTGCATGCCACAGGGAAGAGTTTTGCCCAGTATGCAGGAAACTGCTATGGTACTCTGCCTAGGCCTCTTCTGATATCTCATGGGCACCAATATTTATTAATGGGTGCTGTTGACAGTGAAGTGAAGTTGAAAATGCTATTATAGTAGTAATGATTGATGATAAAAAAGCACTGAATTTTGTGTTTAATACAGAAATAATGTGTCAGACCCAGCCTTTCTTCAGAAGAAGGCACTCCATTCTCTTTGATCCAATAGTCATTTCTTACCTTGGGGAAATTAATTCCTGGGGGCGTCCCCCCCAGTGAGGGGACAAAAGTGTCCCTTTATCCTCTCTGTAAGTGCAGTTTCCCTGACAGAAGTGAAAGGGGAGGGTGAGTTTACGCCACTCTCTGCCATAGTCTCCTGGAATAAACTTTCCTGGGGTTAGAACAGACTGTTGCAGGATGGGGGGGGGGGGGGGGGCGTTGCACAGGAAAGAGCCACAATCCTTACACCTATGTATTGCTGTATCCATCCCTTACAGGCTTAGTATGCAGGAGGTTCTCATTGTCCATAGCAGTTGCAAGGCAGCTAAATGAGAAGGCACGCTACAAGCCAAAGTAGATTATATTGCACCACTGAGTCCACCGAAGGCTGTTTCTATTCTTGAAAACACCATTGGTGGGGAGATAGGAGCCCCTCATCTCCCCTCGCCACACCGTGGTCCCCGGCAGGACCAGGTTCCTGCAGCTTTTAAAACAAAAACCATAACCCGGATCTAAAATGGCACCAAGTCCCCGTGACATGCTCAGAGACATGGTATAATCTAGTTTGGCCCTATGTATCTAGTTGTTCCAAGGGTACAGCCTAATACTAGTCACATGCTGTACCCATTGAAATATTCTATACAGGATGGTGCCAAGGCCTGAGAAATCCTGCCCACCCCCCTTCAGCAGCCTGACAGATAAAGAATTCTGGAGAACCTGAAAGCCTGGCCGCTGTGTTATGCTATTTTGGATGATCTTTAATAAAAGTCATGACTTCAGTTGTTGGATTTTGCTGTTTATTGCGGCCACTTTCTATTTCTGTTGGCCTCTGGTTTGTTGTAGCTTAACCCAATGTGCTATCCCTTGTTATGAATGCATCCCAAATTCAAGATCACCACTGTAGAATTCTAAGAAAGTGCTGTATTTTCCATTAACAGTGTGCAGTTAAGCCATATTATTATGAGAGACAAATTTTCTGTGTCTTTTTGGGTGGGCATTTGGGTGTGCTAGAGCTTTGAGGCTTTGCAAATTTCTCAGCTGTGCCTTGTGCAGGTGAGATGTTTGTCAAATTTGCATTTAGATCGAGATCAATGCATGGCAAGGCAGCAGTGCAAACAAACCCTTAATCTTTCAGGTAACAAATTACATTTAAACGTGGTGCCCTTGGCACTATAGCAATACCTAAACAAACTGCAAAGCAGATAGTACCACAGGACTGTAAATGTTAGATACCATGTAGCCTGCACCTTTCCTTTTTAACTTATGCTTCAGTGCTTGTCCAGTTTCCTCCTCCTTTAGAACCCGTGAGAGAGAGAAGGGCTAAGGAAAGTGGAAGAGAGAAAGCTGGAGCTGTCTTTTCAGCTTTTAAGCATAACTGTGCCTTTTCCCCCTTTTCTAAAATCAATTAAAACTTAATGGCTGTGAAACATCATTACCATGGTAGATTTTTGTGTTGTTTCAACTATGTATTGGGGGAAGTTAATGCATGGTTGTGACATCATCAGAAAGTAATCACCTGTGTAATTGGAAAGTTCTGTGCGCCTTTGTGGGAATTGCTAGCTACGAAACCTTGTGATTGGGTATATCTCACCTGGTGTTATATAAGATCCGGGCCTTGAAAGCCAAAATGTACATGCTGCTTTTTGTAGAACTTAATTGACAAATATCTTCCAAGGCACATTAGTGTTAAAAATTTAAATCCAATGACTGCATTGTATGCTCTTAATAGCTAGCAGTCAAAATACATAAAGGGTGAAAGGTTTCCTGCTATGAGTGTATTAAAATGTAAAATTTAGTAACTGTTTTCCTCAGTGGTATGTGGAGTTTTGTGAAGAATGCAACATGAGTTTGATCTTTCCCTTCTGTAAAATGGTACTCCTTGACAAGCTTTTAAAAGTGGTTACATATTTTTGAACATGCGCATGCTAACTGATTTTCTAAGATTTTAAAGCATGTACACAGTGAGGGGAGGGAGAGAGATACAGCCATACAGCAATAATGGAAAAAAATTGAACTCTTAATTTGAAAAATAAACGTGAGACTTGAAAATCATTAATATGATTTATTTTGTTATTAACCTCATTGTCCTTATTAGCACTAAAAGGGTAGCTTTAAAATGAAGGCGAAAAGCCCTCAAATAGATTCTATATCTGTATGGGTAACGACTTCGTAGTACTGCGTATAAACCACAAGAAATTTCTCGCTGACATTGATCAGACTTGAAACGCCATACTTTTTTAATTCAATCCATTATTGACAGTAATATATTTTAACTCAAGAATGTGTTCATTCAGTGCATATTGACTTGGCTTGTTAAAATTTTCACAGTACATGCTAACATCGGATTTTCTGTCACAGTGACTTAAGATGTGGGGACAGCAATGAATGATTCCTGCCACTCAATGAACTTTAACTGGAACCCTGTTTGAATGGTAATAATCTGCTCTTGTAATTGCTGTGGAAAAGGAAAAACCTCAAGAGATTTTACATCTAATCATTTATTTATAAATCTATAGATAGCAGTCTGCAAAATGCACATTGGGGGTCAACTTTGTGCTGAAAACAGTTGCTGGGTGTTTACATTTCACAGTGTTTGGGGGGGGGTTGTAACAGTAGTTACCACCTTATATGATCCGTAAAGCACTTTGGTACAGTAGGAGGGCAGGAGCTATGCCCATCATTGCAGTGCCCCAACTTCTTCATCACCAATGTCTTGGTAGAGAGAGACCAGCTGCTTTTGCGTTTGCTGAAAGGTGCATTTTTCCCCATCTCGTTAAATCAGTCCACATAAAATTAATTTTTGCCTAATAATGAACCCCTTGGTATTAGTGACAGCTATCTAAACTACTGGGGCTGCAGTGGCTCAAGTGGTTAAGACACTAAACTGCAGACCGGAAGGTCAGTAGTTCAGCAGTTCAAGACCCAAGTGCTGCATGACGGAGTGAGCTCCAGCCCCAGCTCCTGCCAACCTAGCAGTTCGAAAGCAAGAAATTGCAAGTAGATAAATAGGTACCACTTCATTGGGAAGGAAATAGCATTCCATACGCCTTGGCATCTAGTCATGCCGGCCACATGACCATGGAAATGTCTTTGGACAGCGCTGGCTCTTCGGCTTGGAAACGGAGATGAGTACCACGTCCCTAGAGTTGTATTTGACTGGCTTTCGAGCAAGGGAAACCTTTACCTTTACCCTATCTAAACTACTATACTAAATGTAAGATGAATGGGAATTGGAGGGGGGGATTGTGTGTGTGTGCGCCTTTGTGCATGTGTGTGTAAAATGGAAATAAAAATCAGGAAGTTCTTTGTAAAAAGTTGGAAGTTTAAAAAAAAGTTTTCTAAGTCAACTACCATATTAACAAGTATAAGGCAACTAAAATATTGCAGCTGAAGAACTGGCTGTCTAGTTCAAATCAGTCTATGACAGTTGGCTCTCCCTCCTTCTTGGATCTCATTGCCCCAGCTAGAGTTGCCAGGTCACAATGCTGTGGTAAGAGCAAAAATTAGAACTGGCAGGTTTCTGCTGTCGTATTTGTCTCCTTTGCCTGCCTACTACTTTTCTGCTAGCAGTGCATAACCACAACTTTATAATAGTAGTGTTATTTTCTCAGCCTTGCAGTATTGCTGTTTGCTCCATTGGAGAAAGTGTTCATGTTGTTTACCCCAATGGGGCAAACCCTCATGGGACCATTTAGATTTAGGGAAGGGGGGATAAAGATTGATCCACTTCTCCTGTACTGTGGTCCTAATCTAAATCTCCTGCCTGAGCTGCTACTAGTCAGAAAAGAAAACCATCAGCGTCCCAGCCATGCAACTCCCAGTATCTTATGCAGTTTGGGCTGTTACCTAAATGACATTCTTATGTGAACATCAACACTTAGAGCATTCCCCTTGTGTGTTAAGAGCACACATACACACACACACACACATACACACAAGTAAAATTAAATTAGGAACCACTGCCTGTATATACCAAGGTCCAAAATTTGGTAGTAGCCTTTCACTATGGGAATAGGGAGGTTGAAAATAGAATCAAAAATTCTAGTTGAAAATAGAATAAAAAAACAAGAGGCACACAAGAGTTGCAAGCTCTGTCTCACCCACACAGAGGAAAACTTAGCACTAGACAACCTAATACTTAACAATAAAAGCACACAATAAAGAGGGCCAAATGAAAACATGCAAGCCTGTCCAAAGCAGTGAGGGGATCCTGTGTGGAAGGAGAATGGCAAAGGAAGAAACAGGACAGAGACTGAGGCTGGCTCTGGATCTCTGAGGGTCCTTTGTTCAAGCTACCAAGGGGCAGAAGCAAGGAAGCACAGGGGAATGGCTGCTGCAAGTTCTGGGGGTTTGCAGGGGCTACATTATATTGTAAAAAGCAGGGCTCCGTTGGGGCCGGGGCGTGCCGGAGCGCCGCTCCGGGAGAGAGGAGGCAGGGGGCGGGTACTTAACAAAGCCCCGCCCCCCGGCCTCTCCCTGTCCTGACGGCAGGCGCCTCTGGGCAGAGAGCGGCGCCTTCCTGCGTCTCTGCTGCCGCTGCCGGGCTAGAGCGGGGAGAGCGAAGAGGGGCTCGCCGTGCAGCGCTCCAACCGCAGAGGCCCCCGCTGGGAACCGGCTGCGCCTCCAGCCAGCCCCGGACGCTCGACTGGCCCGGAGCAGCGAGCCATGACACCGTCCTCCGAGGGGGCGGGGGGGGGGCTGAGCTCGCCTAACCCTTCGCCGGCTCCGCTCCTCGCTCTCTCCCAAGAGGGGACTGGTCTAAGTCCGCGGGGCCAAGCAGCCTGGGGAGAAAGGCTCCCGGGGGGGGAACACCTCGAAGCTGTGTGCGGACACACACCCCACCCCACCCGCCCCGTCGGCACCAGCCCGCCTGGCGCTTTGGCCGCCCAAGGCACGCTCCGCTCCCGGCTTCTCCTCCGCCCGACAGCCCCTGCCGGACTCCGAATGAATCCCAGCTGGGCTCTTGGAGGCATGGGAGGCTCCATCAAGGGGGGCTCCAGCCTGGGAGAAGTGGGGCAGAAGGACCGGCTCCCAAAGCCCGGAGACCCCGCCCGGGAACCAGCCCCCGGCCAGTCTTCTTGCGCTTGACTGGCATTTCCCGCCCCGAGGAGGAAGCCCCGTCCACGCACCGCCCCCCCAACTCTTCTTCTCCCCGCTCCGGCAGACAGCGAGGATCTGCCGCTCCCCCCCAGCCCCTCTCGGCCCCCCAATTCTGGAGGGATTTTTCGGGGAGCCGTCTCCCCGCAGAGCCTCACCAGAGGAACTAAACCAGGGGAGGTGGGCGGAGAGTCTTGGAGGACAGGGAAGCCCCGGGAGGAAACCGAGCGTCCTGGGAGCCCAGACCAAAAACTGTTGGGGGTGGGTGGCGCGGTGGGGGAGGAAGGGAGACTACGAGTGGGGTCAGGTGGGGGGCTCCACTCTAGCAAAGCTCCTTCCCCCCCCACCAAGTACCTGTGTGGAGCCTCGAAAGGGGAGGGGGGATGTCCTTAGGTGACGCCGGCCCAGGGAGAAGCCTGTCCCTCCCCCCTCCCCTGCTCCCGGGGCCACGGCAGAGCACCGCAGGCCCCGGGAAGCCCCTTTCTTCCCCCCCGTCAATAGTCCCGGGGCCGGCGGCGCTCCGCCGGCCCCGGGAAGGAGAAGCTCCCCCCTCCCACTGCTCCCTCCCTCCTCTCACTGCTCCTTCCTTTCCCTGTCCTTCCCCTCTCCCTTCCTTCCTTCCTCCCTCTCCCCCCTTCCTTCCTTCCTTCCTTCCTTCTCTCTCCCACCTACCTACCTACCTTCCTGTTCCTTCCTTCCCCCTTCCTTCCCCTCTCCCTTCTTTCCTTCCTTCTTTCCTTCCTTCCTTCCTTCCTTCTCTCTCTCCCCACCTACCTACCTACCTACCTTCCTGTTCCTTCCCCTCTCCCTTCCTTCCTTTCTTCTCTCTCTCTCCCCCACCTACCTACCTACCTTCCTGTTCCTTCCTTTCCCCCTTCCTTCCCCTCTCCCTTCCTTCCTTCTTTCCTTCCTTCTTTCCTTCCTTCCTTCCTTCTCTCTCCCCACCTACCTACCTACCTTCCTGTTCCTTCCCCTCTCCCTTCCTTCCTTTCTTCTCTCTCTCCCCCACCTACCTACCTACCTTCCTGTTCCTTCCTTTCCCCGTCCTTCCCCTCTCCCTTCCTTCCTTCCTCCCTCTCCCCCCTTCCTTCCTTCCTTCCTTCCTTCTCTCTCCCCCCCACCTACCTACCTACCTTCCTGTTCCTTCCTTTCCCCCTTCCTTCCCCTCTCCCTTCCTTCCTTCCTTCTTTCCTTCCTTCCTTCCTTCTCTCTCTCTCCCCACCTACCTACCTACTTTCTTGTTCCTTCCCCTCTCCCTTCCTTCCTTTCTTCTCTTTCTCTCCCCCACCTACCTACCTACCTTCCTGTTCCTTCCTTTCCCCGTCCTTCCCCTCTCCCTTCCTTCCTTCCTCCCTCTCTCCCCCTTCCTTCCTTCCTTCTCTCTCCCCCCACCTACCTACCTACCTTACTGTTCCTTTCTTTCTTTCTTCCTTCCCCCCTTCCTCCGTTCTTTCTTCCTCCCTCCTTCCTTTCTTTCTTTCTTTCTTCCTTCCTTTCTTTTTCTTTCTTCTCTCTCTCTCCCCCACCTACCTACCTTCCTTCCTGTTCCTTTCCTTCCTTCCCCCTCCCTTCCTTCTTGCCTTCTGATACACCTGAGGTCAGGGATGTGTGGCCTTATGACACTTCCGGTGACGTCAGGGGGTGTGGCATATGCAAATAAGTTATGCTAATGAGCTCCTGCACCTCTTTTTTTACGAAAGGACCCCTGGTAAAAAGTGTTGGAAGGTGAGCAGCAAGTGGGCACCAAAGCTAGGTTTGGTTTGAAGACAAAAGGGACTAATTTACTCACCTCCCATGTAGGACTATTCAGGCTGTTTTACTATTGTCATGCGGGGAAATGCCTTCAGGCCAAATGGGGTGTTGGAATTATTAGCTGCTCCCCTTTTGTCCTGCTGGGAAGGAGTGCCTTCAGAATGAGTGGAATTTTTCTGGAACTCCATCTTAATGTGGGAGCATACGTCAAGCCTTATGGGTTTAGCAGTCATGTGCTGGGGTGTGCTCTCACATCTCCTCTACGCATGTAACATGCGGGCTGTGACGAGTAGGGTAAGGAAGGATCCTGAGCCTGGCTCTGAGCCAGAGTGGAGTTGCCCTAAGGAAGCCCGCTTCGCAGGCATGGAGTAACCCGTGCATAATTGATATAATTGAAGCAGATCAGCTTAGTCATAAATAAATAAATACCCAGTTTAACCCAGTACTTGTGTACGTGTTTCATTCAAGGGGTGGGTGGGCAAATGGAGGTTCCCTTATAGATATCTGTATGCTCTGGTATCAGAGCCCTAAAGTTTGACCTTTTCCACACTCTAAAATAACTCCTGATTTTCTTGGGAGTTGAATCACTTTCACTGGAATTGGTTTGGGCAGGGTTCTCTGCCCTCCTTGTGCATTTTTACAGTTGTGGAGCCAGTTTATTTTCTTCCACATATGGCTTAAATAATAAGGATTTTCGAGGCAGGATGCTGTTGTCGTCAGAGTAGCATCACAGGACACCCTTTATTTTATTTTTTAAAAGGCTCTAAAACTGGGTATAATGCTGTAGTAGTGTAATGATAACTTAAGCAGATTCTCTGAATTCCAAGCTTGCTTGCTTCCTTCCTTCCTTTCATTATTTCTTTTGTCTCTGTTCTTTCCCGCATGGAGATATGCCCTTTTCTTTATATCTTCATGCAGGGAGGGGATGGAGGGGTTGTTGGGTTTTTTTTAAAAAAAAATGAAATCTGAGAAATCAATATTTTAGGGTTTTTTTAAAAAAAAATGAAATCACTCTCTTGGGGGAGAGGGAGTGGTTTAACAATGACAACAGTCCAATCATTGAAAAGTGGGCTGGAGGTAGATGGGATTGGGCCAGACAAAGAAAACGAATAAAGACATTATGCACTAGGACAAGGCTGACTCAAAATTGGCTTCCAGAAAGCCATCAGGGTAAAAGTGGTCTCAAGAGAGACCGGGGGGGGGGGGGGGGGGGGGGGACAGAGGAAAAACAAAAAAAGTGAAAACTAAAGGCTTAAAAATGCATGAGGAAATTGGGATAAACCGGAGCAGTATGTGGCCAGGACAGATTAAAAAACCCATGTGGAAAAACTCCTGGTCACGCTGAATCTTGGTTTTTAGTTTTAGTAACCACCCAAATTGACAACATGTCCTTCCCTCACAGAAGTCAGAGTACAAAACTTTGTTGTTCTCTGAGTAACTGAGCATTCCAAGTCATCGCACTCAGCCAATTAATGCCAAAGGGTTTATTTCTACAAGCTCAGTACAATTTGGTGATTTTCAGTTAGAGAATGAATTAACAGCAGCACTTTTTAATAATAAATATGCTCGTGCAAGGGAGAACTATGAACACAGTTTTCCTTGACGTTTCAATCACAGCTGATTGAAGGCTGAAGAGACAAGACATGCAAAGTTAAAATGTATTTCATTTCTTTTGTGGTGCTGGGAGCTATGTTAGAAAATTCAAAGCTGTGGCTAGGTGCACAGATCTGTCGCATAATTTTTATATAGTTTGGCTATACAGACAGAGGGGAAAAAATAAACTTATTATACAGTTGTTCAGTAAGGATGCTGCTTCTTCAGACTTGCTTCTTCAGTAGATACTGTGTCCTGTTATGAAAATTGTGGGAGTTTGGGGAAGAGTTACTGGTTACACTATCAATCCACCTGTGCTTACAAGAAGTATTTTTAGAAAGGTAAAAACAACAAGGGTTGGATGGGAATAGCTGGAGGCATTGCCTATCACAGTTCACAACTCAAAGGAGAGTATCTTGTAAATAAGAAAAGAACCAGTTTTTTACATACCTGTCAAGAAAAGAACCAGTTTTCTACATACCTGTCAAGCTAGCATCTTCAAAATGCCCATCACAGCAGATATCATGGCTGAAGAGGCTATGATGAAGTATAATTGCCTGTTAGTGGTCATTAGGCAAGGAATTAGGGTCAACATGTGTGGGTTAGATACATCAGATATTTGCTGTGGAGTACTGTATTACTGCCTCTACTTTTCTTACCACCACTATTGCCTCATGTATTGCTGTGTCCCTTCTCCCTGCAGTGAAGGACAGAACAGACACCAACTGCATATATATCTGTTGTACCAGACTGTATTTTTGAGCTACACTCCATCTTCAAACAGAAACAGCTTCCCACTTCTGCAATTAGTATCTTATTGGCACTGTTTTCATATACTGTATCTAATTGAAAATGGCAGTGCAAGGCTGACTTACAGGCTTAACAAGATAATTAGGTAGGTTGAAGATCCAGCTGCACTCTAGAGGTTCTGGTTTGTTTCTTGGCAGTGTAGGTTAGGGTTTTCTGAATTGCATAACCTGATTGGCAGTGAATATTCACATCTTACTGTTCAGGCACATTGAGAAAGGTAAACTGAAAGGGGATAAAACAGGAATTACTTTGAGATTTTTTTTATTTCCAGTACCAATTTTTCAAAACAAGTGATCTGTTTTAGAATTTCAATATAGTAATTGTCCTTAAAATTCTGTTTTGGACTCACTAGTACTGATTTACTGAAAGTTAAGTCTACTGTTGTGTAGGCTATTATTCTTTTTAAATAAACAATTAGATACATGGTAAAAAAGAGATCAGCAAAAATCATGAATCAGAAAGAATGAAGAAACACTTCAGTTGACCAAGATACGCATAACTGTGGGTTTTCAGGGGGCTACGGACTTTGCCCTATACTATTTTATTTGAACTTTGAAATTTAAAATAGTCTAACGAAGCTGAGGCTGTAGTGTTCATGGCACTACTATTTAGTTACATTTTTGTATCTGTATAAACTTAGCAGGTTAATATGAAATGTAGGTTAAATTTATCCAAAAAGACCACCTCCTCCCCATCTCCTCCTAAAAATCCTCAAAAATATTGTAGCAAGGTACATGCTTCTTTATAGCATCCTGAAATCCCCAGAATTTCCTCCTTGGACTGCGAAATGTCTGCAAATGAGAAAAGGATAGTGCCTCTCTATGAGCTTTCTTTATAAAAAAGAAAGTTGCAGTCAAATGCAGTGTTTCATAAATTTTTATTCTACATCTTTAGTTAGGAGCATAGTTTTCTTCCTCCCATAAATGTTGGGTTTGCAAGTTGGAACTAGCTATTCAGTTGTGCTTCTTTTATTTTTATTTATGTTATTTGTAATCCAACTTTCTCAGTTGGACTGAAGGCAGATTACACAGAGTGAGTCCATACAATTGACAGGTTGGGACATTCAGTGAAATGAGATGCACCCTGCAGATCCTTGCCTGTCCCTTGATTGTTCTCTCATATTTGTCCAAAGCTGCCTGAGGAGGTCAGGAAGCCTACCACTCTCCTGGCTTTCGCAAACTATGTAAATCTGAATTATTCAAGAGGGCTTTTCCTCCCAGGCAACAGAGATGCTCTGTACTAAACGTTTCACAAAGTTACTTGGATAAATTAGTAGGGACTGTGGTCTATACAACAGTGCATAGCTTGCTGAAACTAGGATACTACTATGTAATTTTGCAGCATTTAATGTGTCATACTAATACTTATCCTTTGCTTCAGGTCTGTTTTTTTAGACTTCTGGTTGGTTCTACAACCCTAATTCCTATTACATTGTTCCCTCTGTATCTCCATCCCCCCATTTCCTCTTTCCTTTCCCTGGTAGCCCCAGAGCCTTTCTCCTTTTCCTGCTTCCTTCTCTCCTTCCCACCACCTGTTAAACTTCCTTTATCTGACCCCATTTATTTGACTTCCCCTCCTTCCTTCCCCCAGCAGCCCTGTCTGGGAAGAATCTGGTCAAGTTGCACAGTGGCTACCAGTGCAAGCTAAGTTCAGTTGTTCAATGGCCACCGGCCAGGTCCAGATGTATGAGTTTTTGGTGGTTGCTGCAAGGCCTGTTCTGGGGGTGGGGTGGGCTGGGGTAAAGGGGTGTCAAGCACTGGCCTTTAGCCTGTCTCTTCTGTACCACATATTGGCACTAATTAAATCAAAGTTAATCTAAGTAATTTAAATTAGATTGTCTTTAATTTAATTAGTTCCCTCAGGGCTTTTAATGCTCCCCCCCAAAAAAATCCCTGGCTTCGAGTTGGGGGGTGGTAACTTTTCCAGGGCTGTTTTGGCCTCTAATTACACCCCTGCCTCCCTTGCAGCTTTGCTTTACATAAACCAGGGCTTGGAAGACTTAGCAATATTGCCTAACAACCTCCAAAATAGCGACCGAGAGTGCCTTGCCTTTCTTAAAGCATTGTATCTTAGGGCTATGCACCTGAATCCTTCAGAAATATTCATATTATATTTCATAGACATCAAATTTCACAATAAATGTGACGTTGGATTTTAAATTGAGGGGGGGGGAACTGATGTACATGGTAACAGAGCAACTTTGTATTATTTATGTAGAACAGAACAAACTAATTTTCAAGAAAGGATTTAAGCGGCAATGTTATTTATTAATGTAGTATGCATGCTAATGCAACTACAGCACAGAGTCATCTGAACCTAGTGGGAAGTATTCTGTTATCACAATGCATATTTGCATGAAGTTTTGGTTATAGCTGGTGTTGGGGGATTTCAAGGTCCAGGAAATTGCCTGGGAACCCACTAACATTCTAAGGGCTGGATTGAGACTGGCAAGAGAATTTTCACAGAGACAATCAAGACACTGACTTTACCGTAGAAACTATTTATTTAATACCATAATGCAGAAACTTTTAACAGTATAACATTCTAGTGTGCAACGTACAGAATTTAAGCAAATTAATCAGATACCTAAATAGAGTGCACTGTAAGACGATATATCCTGGTTGTCTGCCAAGACCTATAAGGCGGGTGGTTGCCCAGAACAACCCCAAACAAAAGCAAACACTGACATTATATACCTGTAAAATCCCTGATGATGGGAAAGATTGAAGGTCAAAGAAGGGGACGGCAAAGGATGAAATGGTTAGACAGTGTCATCGATGCAACAAACATGAAATTAAGCAAACTCCGGAACACGACAGAAGAGAGGAGGGCCTGGCATGATGTGGTCCATGGGATCATAAAGAGTCAGACTTGACTGTACGACTGAACAACAAAACCAACAAAAATCCCATAGAGCTGTCAATCAGACCTGTCAAACATCTTACGCGTTTGACAAATTCCAGCCCCTCATACACAGCAGGCATGAATTTTACCTGTTATTATTTCGGCATGAAGTTCCACACTATTCTGGTACCTCTTCAAGTGGCAATCTGTACACTACGTCAAGGATACCTCCAGAGCCTGGCAATCTATGCTTAGGCTTAGAGGCTAAAACTACTATATCCTAATATGCAAACTATTCACTAACGCAAAGAGCAATGTCAGGCATTAGTTTTACAAAGTCTTGTGGGATATTGAACTCAAGGGTAGCTATTAGAATCCAACACATGTTAAAGCCAGAAAGACCAAGGCTCAATTATTGATCAATTCTCCAACAGTTTCCCCCCTCTGAAACTTGGGATTTCTGTTTCAACAGACAAAAGAGTCACCCATTCTGGTGCATGGAAAAAAATATGGTTGGTTGGGTCATATAAAACAAAATCACAGCAGACAGAAAACAGAATCCAACAATTTATAATTCAGCAACACTTATTTCATATCTTTGCATAGGAGCATCATTTCTTGTGAATGCATACTTTCCAGCTGGAACAACATGAATACCATCTTTAAAATATATACATACACTCACACCCACACATATATACATATATAAATATAAGCACACACATGTTTCTAATTGTGCATGTCTGTGTGTGTATATACACACACATACATAGACACAAGTAAAAACAGCAGTTAAACCAAGCACAAAAACAGGAAGGGGTGTCAGTGAGGACACACCAAACAAAACATAAAGGTTTTCACCCACTGGCAAAAGACAATGATAGAGCGGGGGTAAATGACTCTCCATGGTGGCAGAATTGATGCTTATTAGTAACTGCTTCTACAATATGGTGGGAAATACAAGGAAAATTCATGTTTGCCAGAAAATTTCAACATCTATTTCTTTTGGTTTTTAAAATGTTTTTAACTATCCCTAATTTGCAGTATACTATGAATACCTTGCAACTCAGCCATTTTGAGTACAGTAAACAGCAGCTTTAATACACCTTGATAGTATTTTCTTGCTTAGGACAATACCTGACAGAGAATCCCTAGCCTTTAAATGATGCTCCCCCCATCCCAACTCCAGAAAGCAATCTTTTTTTTTTCTTTTTAAACCTAGTAATAGCTAGGCTGTGGGCTTACATTTTAGAATACAGAAATTGAAGTTCAGGTCACCAAAAAGTTTGCTGAGGTTCATAAGACCCTAGGACACAAAAGAGAAGTATGATCGGAACTGCAGTGAGGAAGAGAGTCTGGCAGGATTGAGTGGGAAAACTAGTAGGATCTAACCCTTATTTGACTTATTTCACATTTTTTCTCATAATCCAGACCTGGAACTCTTGTTTGTCTTGTTTTCAGTGCAGCTTCAATTTAGCTGTAGGAAATTTTGCTTTGTGACTTAGACCTGGTTGTCACACGCATCAGAATGAACTTGTGATGCCCCAAGTAAGTAAGGTGGACTATACCATTTTAGGCCAAAGGTAGGTTATACAGTTTTGTAATATTTGTATGTGGAAAGAAGGTCTTGCAAACAAACATACAAAACAACCAAGTACAAGTAGTCTAGGCTAAGTAGATCCCTACTGTGCAAGTTTTAATGCAGTATAAAGAACCATTGAAAAATATGAAGTGCTACTTACATTCTGAAGTGGCATAGCCCATTCTGCTACCTTTGTTTCCTGCATGTGCAGATTAGTCCTTGGTTCATAAGGTCAGTCATAGTGAGTAGAACCATCAATGCATCTATTTCAGAATCCTGTATGTAGCAGCAGATTATATTATCTACAGGGTAAAGAGCAAACGGTATTTTCATTTCTAGAAACTGCTACCATCTCACAGTACTTCTCATGAGGGTTCCTGTATACTTGTTTGTTTACAGTCATCATCCCCCCCACTTCAAAAATGTTTCAAGAATTAGAAAAGGCCAGGTTATATTATTTTCATAGTTAAATATAAGACAGTTTCGCTTTATGGAATGGGAATGCCAATGAAAACATTATGCTAACTAAACACCTCCCCCCAAAAAATAGGCCCTGGAGTTTGGTGATGGCCGAAACAAAGATGGTAGTGCTGTAGGAGAGTAGCACTAGATGCTAATTGCTGGGTATCAGGGCAACACTTGCATGCAGCTGAAGGGTATGGCCTGAGATGGAGAACCTGAGAAAATAAATGAGTTAAGTCAGGTGTGCATATTAAAGTTGCCCTAAAGCAACTGCTCACACAGTTAATTGCCTCTGATAAACCTGACACTGGCGCAATTATGGAAGCATTATACAATTCTGTAAGGACAAACTGTTTGGGAACTTCTAAAGACTAAAACTTGCCAAGATTGTGCCTGTGTGCATTTACATCAAGATAATATCTTTGTCCATTTTTACATTTATGTACTATGCAAATTTATTATGCATATATTTTTATGGGCACAAGGGGCTTGTGATGGCCTTTCTTTTAAGATTTCTTGATTTTTAGAGAGTGTTTCAAGGTAGTATTTTTTCCTATATGATCTAATCAAAACTTTAATAGCACAAAGTTGTTGGTGGCAGTTAATGACCTTACAGTGTGGCTGCTGAGTCTTTGAATTTTGTCCCTACACGTACCATTTATACATATTCGCCACCTTGCCTTGGTTTATGGAAACAGGAGATAGTCTTCTCACACATGTAAATTGTGTGTTGTGATCTGCTTCAGCCACATAGTATATGGAGGAAGCTACAGTCAATATTATTTTATTTATTTAAAATGTTTCTCTTCCACCTTATCTCCTTGGACTCAATAATGCAGCAACCAAGTTGTGAAGAGACAATTATAATAGTACAATTAACAAAATTAAAACACAAATTAAAAAGCAGTTTACGAATTTAAAAGCACTCATGGTTCGAAACACACAAGAATTAGAATACACAGGATCAACAGATGAACAGGAATAAAATGAACACAGCCAAATCTGTTGAAAACAATTTACCCTCTATCAAATGTTCTCTGGAATAAGACTTCCACAAATGGTGATATGAAGGCTTCAGAGAGAGGTGTGTTATGCTTCCTATGGGAGTGAGTCTGTGTACATGTTTCCTAACCACTTTAGCTGAAAACTGCTCCCATTTTGGGAAAGACAACTTATGCCCTATGAATACAATCCCTAGTGGCACAATAGTATATCAATATTATTGGTAAATCATGATTCAAGATTTTTATATAGCCTAAAAGTAGAATTTTTATTTGGAATTCTCAGAATATATTATATGATTTATATAAGGACATAAGAGAAGACAATCTTATATCAGGCCAATGGCCCATCCAGTCCAACACTCTGTCATACAGTGGCCAAAAATACCAGGTGCCATCAGGAGGTTCACCAGTGGGGCCAGGGCACTAGAAACCCTCCCACTGTTACCCCCCCCCCCCAAGCACCAAGAATACAGTGTATCACTTGCTCCAGACTGAGAGTTCCTTTCTGTACCTTGTGGCTAATAGCCACTGATGGACGTCTGCTCCATATGTTTATCTAATTCCCTCTTGAAGCCATCCATGCTTGTAGCCACTACCACTTCCTGTGGCAGTGAATTCTATGTGTTAATCACTCTTTGGGTGAAGAAGTACTTCCTTTTATCTGTTCTAACCCGACTGCTCAGGAATTTCATTGAGTGCCCCTGAGTTCTTGTATTGTGAGAAAGGGAGAAAAGTACTTCTTTCTCTACCTGCTCTATCCCATGCATAATCTTATAAACCTCGATCGTGTCACCTCTCAGCCATCATTTCTCCAAGCTAAAGAACATATTGATGAGGACTAGATAGATGCCAGTAAATATAGTTTCAAGACAGCGGTGCTTCCTGAAGTCACTGGTCATTAAAATATTTAGAATGGCTATAATTCTCTGCAAATTTGGATCACTTAAATTGTATTATAGGTAAATGCAATATAAGCAGCCAAACTTTATGAATAATTGCTGTCAGCGCTAAGCTAAATTTTCAAACCAAATGTTGTGTAAAGTATATATGAAATTTCTACAAAAATAATTCAGTTGAAATTATAATTGAAAGACTTTGTGTGACGCATCCCTTTATTTCAGTTTTCCCAGGTGCTTTAAAAAAAATTATTGCTAATATACAGACACCTTGCTTTTAGAAAGTTAATTTAAGCAGGCAAAAAAAAATTGCCTTTCATATGGGTATTGTTTCTTTTTCATTTTTTTAAAAAAGCTGTTTTGTTCATTGATTCAACTGTGAAAAACAAACACAACATAGACATAAGGCTATCTGAACTCTTTATTTGCCACATTTACAATATTAATAACACTGTTTCCACAAGTTGTCACATCAAGTAAAAGATCTTCATTCTAGACTGTCTTTTGGGGCCAAATTGAGACTGGATGCATGCATTTAATAAATTGTAGTCTCAAGTAGTCATTTTTGTAAATAATTAGCTTCAGTGGAAGAATAAGTTAGCATATTGTATGCATCTAATGTTGCAAATGTACATACTGCAAACTTTCCTATTAATCAACAGTCAAGCACTGTAAGTTGGGTCTCATACATAATGAATTGTGCTTAAGCCTCCTGGGTTTCATTGATAGAAAAATAAGAGAAAACACAAGTGTAGTAAGCTTTTGAATAAAATTTAACTAGATTGCTCTGCATCCTGTAATTGTTTTGAAATCATTAGGGAACAGACAATTCATCTGCAATTTTGGGGGTAGTTTTCTCTTCATCTATCAAAGGAAGACTATTTAAATGACATTCAGGTGTTGAGGTAACAACCTTTTTTTTTATTTCCGTATGGAGTGTTAATCATTTATATTTTTATGTCCACGTCATAATGTTAGGAAGTCTTTACATGTTTTTCAGCGAATATATAAATGTCATGACTTTAAGTATTATTGAAGCTCCTTAGAAAAATATAGTATGTTTCTATTTTAAGTCACATTAATGTATAATATTTGCTACCCAGCCTGGGCAGCTGATTCTACAAATATTAGTGAGTGAGTGAAGAAAAGGGAACAATTTTTCAAGATTGGGGGTCACAGCCTCAGCTGTATGGTAGAATCCTGTTTCATTTGCTCACGCTTCAGTGCAAATAGTCTTAACAACTAACAGTTTAAAACACAAAGGAGTTTTGCAGCACCTTTAAATGGAAACTATAGTCTACAGCACACTGTGTTAGAAGTAAGTTTTTCCAAAGAGGGTGCTTGCATGCAAACGTTTTAAACTGTCATAAAAGAACCAAATGAAGGACAAAATGCGAGGACCATGTACTATGTCCTGAGTGCCTTTGAGGAAGATAATTAAATAATAAAATAGATTATTTATCTGGAGAATTGCATCTTAAAACATGATGCATATATTCATTTTGTTTGTATGTCCATCTTCCTCTGACAAGATCTCAATGTTTAACTGGTCTGTTGCCTACATTACAGCAAAGAGCAGTGGGCTATATGCATGTTCAGCACTACAGAACAAACTTTTTTGGATGGTTTAGAGTTTGTTCATGATATGCCATTCCTGGTGTAGGCTAAATGTTTGCTGTGAACGTGGACCGTCCCTAATCTAGGATACCATACACAGAATTATCGAAAACCAATTCATACTTGAAGTATCAGAATCAGGGGCCTGTCTTATAAAGGGATATTGTTTTGCCTGAATTCTTTGCTATTTAAAGAATTATATGGAAAGAATCTATTCATTTTATGGCGTTGTCTGCAGGATACTTTATACCTGGATTATACACAGGAGCTTAAATTTGGAGAAGTTGTCTACCTGGTGTCATTCTCCTAGAACGGATCACTCTGTCTCCCCCCCCCCAAAAAAAATTCTGTAGATCGTAGAGCATAGTTACATGCTAGAGGATAGCCCTTTTCACCCCACACATACATTTTCAAGTCACTATGAGGTTAATTGACAGTTGCAAAAGAGGTGTATTTGTATATGTGGATATATGTGTTTGCTGCTTTGTTTGCTTTGATACAAATGGAGGCCAACTTAATTTTTGTGGTATGTCACAAAGCCTCTCGTGAGCTATGATACAGAGGGTGCTATGCAGGGCCATAGCCAGTAGTGGGTCTTTAGGGGCACTGCTCCCTGTTGATTTAGAGGGAGCCCCAGCACCAGCCAGCCAGTAAGCCATTCTCTGTCCCGACCAGACAGGAGCTGCAACCCCAAGAATCTGGGCTCTTTGGAGTTCCTTTGCAGCAGATAGAGGAGAAAGCTTCGCTCTGGGGCTCTCCTGCAACTTCTCAGCCCTGCGGCCCACAGTGACTCACCGGCACACCCATGTGCGAGGGCTTCTCCAGCCACTTCTCAGCCAGGAGTACATGGTAGAATCAGTGATGGCTGGAACCCCAGCTCCTCCCCAGTGGAGCTGTGCAGCTCTGGAGGCCCTGCATCCTCCTCTAACAGCTCCTAGATACATGTGCGGAGGAGAGTGTCTCTCTCTCTCTCTCTCTCTCTCTCTCCTCTTCCTCTTTTTCATCCTAGCCGCTTTTCTCCTTCCCAGGTAGGAATTTCCCTCTTTCTCCTTCTCTCTTATGGCTCTGCAAGCGGAAAGTTTATTGCCAGGGACAGACAGAGCAAGCCCTTGAAAGGGGGGAATGTTCAGATTCAGCCTTCTTTCTAGGAATCCGGGCTCTGTCCCTTCCCACCCAGAAATATTGTTAAAAACCTTTGTGTCTTTTCCTGAGATGGCTGAACTGCACTGGATGCTGTTGGAGCACAGCCCCTGCAGAGTTCCTCCAGAGCAGCCCCATTGAGCTGCGTAGGGCATCGCAGACGGCAGCCTAGCTGAAGTTCTTCATGGAGAGGATAGGACACATTTTTCCTTCCCTCAGCACTGAAACCAAGCTGCTTGCTGGAGAGGCCAGGCAGAGTCCCTGGGAAGTAGCCTCACAGCCGAGGAGAGCCAAAGAGGCAGTCAAGCAGCAGGCTGCCTCCTCAGAGGAGAGTCACATGATTGCCCCCCCAATCCCAAAGCCCATGTCGGAAAATTTCCTGGCTACAGGGCTGGTACTGTGGGTGATAGATTTCATTGTGTCATCAGGGCAGCTCAGCAGGTGGGAAGGTGTGAGTGACTACGGTAGCATTACACATGTCTCCCATCCTTGGTGTTCCAGACCCTCCCTAACAATGGGGCATGTGGAGGATGTAACTGGTGGCTTTCTTAGGGAGGTTCATCATCAACTCCTTCAGCATCACCAAAGCGGTGCAGTCAACCCTACTGAAGGGCATCTTAGTGACTGTTGAGCCCTTGAGGAGCAAGGAGATTCTGTGCAATGCAAATGTGTTGAGTGCATCAGTCTTCTGCCAGGTAGCCAGCAGTAAAGTATCTGTCTTCCCACCATACAATATTGCTTGAATGGTGGCTTCAGGTGTCTGCTGTGTCTGGAAATCCATGGGTGTCCCTCGGTGATGGTAGCTCTTTCTGTCGGTGAAAGCCAGCATGCTGTAGTGGTTTAAGTGTCAGATTAGGATCTGGGAGGCCCAGGTTTGAATCCCCATGCTACCACGGAAGCTTGCTGGGTGGCTGTGGGCCAGTTATGTACTCTCAGCCTAACCTACCTCACAGGGCTTTTGTGAGGATAAAATGGAGAAGAGGGGAATGATATAAGCTGCTTTGGGTCCCCATGATGTAGAAAAGTGGGGTATAAATGAAGCAAATATCAATCCTGAGGGCATAGCTTGACTAATTTATCAGCTAGGAATGTTGCAGGTGATGTCAGATTGATTTAGCCAGTTTCATCTTATGTAGGTATGTGATAAACTAGGGGAGAGCACTCTTGCTATATAGGGAAAAGGTCTGGTAGAGCACCCCAGGCTGGGGGGGGGGTGCACTTTGGCTGCCACCAGCCATAAAATGTTCGGGAGAAAATGCCACTGTACACTTTGGTATGCTCAGCTAAGGCCTCGGAGCTGCAAAAGAAAAAGCAAGCTCTGAAGGAAAATTAACCCCTCCTTATTTATTTTAATTTATACCCCGCTCTTGCTCTCTCCCCACAGGGGACTTCCTTCCCTGATGCTGAGCTGTTCAGACATGTTTCTTGGATGTTCAAAGAGATATAACAACAACTTATTCTAAGTAAAACAAACAGAGATTATTTAGACACAAAGAAGTAGAAAGCCAGTGGAAATCTGAATAAGTACAAATCTAACTGAATTCAGGTAAAATCAGAAGCAAATAAAAAAGTAAACATACGAGACCAGCTAAACGCAATAGATGATATAATATAAGATACCTTATGGTAGCAGATTTAAATAACAGGATCTAGCCTTTGTCTTCTACTGCAGACAGAAAAAGAACAATGAGCCAGCAGCTTAGGGTCTCTGTTTGAACTCTGAAGTCCAGTTCTCCCACTGGCTGATTTCCAGGAGAAAACTGGCTTGTGGAGATGGTCCTTGCCCCACATCTAAAGTCACGTGCTTTTCCAAGGCCTATGTAGAAGTACGTTGTTCAAGCTGGCTGACTAAAGGTGTGGTCACATCAAGCTTATCTCAATTTGTTCACACTATAGATTTGATCAGAAAATTTTTTTCTAGGTTAGGATGATCACACATCTCTCCTGGAACTGCTTGCATCATACGATCAGGCTCTGGGCACCATCCAGATAGCCGCGCCGTCCAAGCGACGGCACAGCTTGTTTTGTTTTTTTAATGGCTTTGTGCATGCACATATATACATGGCCAAATCACCACTCCCACTGGGATTTGTCATACTCCCTTCTTTTTTTGCAGGTCCCCCAAACACACAGTGAACAAAATTAACCGGAGACGTACAACCAAGTGCTGGAGTCTATATGTGCGCTTGGACGTTTATACATTGAATTTATTCAGCACAGGATTGCTCTTGCACACAACAGCAGAAGCTTGGGGGGGGGGGACATTGCAAGAAGGCTGTTCAGACGATCTAATTGCAATCATTGCAAGAGATGACTGTGCAGATCAGCGAAATTGCTGATTCAAAGTGCAAATATCCAGAAAGTACTTGATTTTCCTGGTGTCGGAAAACTCGCTAGAGAATCAAGAGGATTGCGCGAGTGAGCCCACTTCAGTGTGGGAGACAGATGCAGGCGTCTAATCAGCAATTTTAAACGTGAGAGGGAACAGCGGTGAAACTCGATCAAAATGACTGTGTGACCACGGCCTAAGGCTGTGCTCATGCAGTTGTTCCAGGTTTTAGGACATCTATGCCTTTTTTACACAGGTGGGGCACCCACTTAAACTTCTGCTAGGTGGCCCCCTTCTGGGATTTGATGATACAAACAGAGAGTATCATTTCAGATGCAGAGAAAAAGATTCTGGTGGAGGGAAGCAGAATGCGAAGGTGCTACAACTTCAGATTCAAAATATTGAATGCCATGTGATTTTTTCCCTTTTAAAGATGGTTCTACATAGCACCACTCTAGTGGACATATGTGGCTTGAAGACAGTCAAGCACTTGCTTGCAGACCTGCAGTCTGTGAGCACTGTTCATGCTGAAATACAAGTTACCTGACTTAAGTGATGGGTCAATATTTCTCCTTGTTATTGGTCTAGCAATTTCAGGTTTTTTACATTTATGAATTATGGAGATCGATTTTTCTAGAGAGAAGCTATCAAGATTGTACTTCATTGTGCTGCAGCTGTACAATTGATTTTACATTTTTAGTTGATTATTTAAAGTGTTTGTATGAACTACTGTGTGTGTCATTTCCCAGTATGCTCTCTGATGCATTAGGAATCATCAGGCTTTGCCATTCAATACAGAAGTCTTGCCTGAGTTTGTATTGAGATGGGATTGGAGCCTTAGGTATAGTAAGTGTAGCTAGGATAGAGCTTTCTGGAGCCAGCCTAATGTATTTATATCTCTTTTAAACATGGAGCTCTGAAGTCTACCCAAATACAAGTTTCATCATACAGCTTCATAAGAGTGCAGTGGACTACTTGTAATGTATAGCTGAAACCTGGTTGCTCTGATAACAACTCCTTATGGCACCCACCCTAGTGGTCAATTTCCTTAGAAAATTAGAATAATTTCATCATTACTGGCCCCAAGACAAAACTGTTCTGTTTTTTAAATGAAACACAACTCACCCATGACGATTATACCAAGGTAGTACAAATGAAGGAGTTGTGTGTTTGAGGCAGGTTTAACCTATGTTGCTGTTGGTGGAATGGGACACATCACTGTTGAATGGTAGCCTATAAAACAAACTCTCAGTGGTGGGCAGGGCTATTTTTGGGCAGGAACGCACAGGAATAGAGTTCTGGCTGGCTTCTGAATTGGCCACGCCTACATCCTCCCCACCCTCGGGTTCCCCAGGCACCTTGCAAGCCACAGGGTGCCTGAGGAATCCAATCCAGAAACTGCCTTCCTTCCCCCAGGTTCCCCATGTGCCCCGCAAGCCGCGGGACACCTGGAGAAGCCGATCCTGGGAGGGAGCGGCACAGTTGGGGGTGTGACCTAATATGCTAATGAGTTTCTGCTGTTGGGTGTGGCCTATTATGCTAATGAGTTCCTGCTGGACTTTTTCTACAAAAAAAACCCTGGTGATGGGGAAAGACAACCCGAGATGCTTAGGGTTGCTGTTTTGATAAATAAGAGGGTTATCTTAAATCTTATTGTTTGAGCATGTTTGGGATGACGCACAGGGCATACATTAATCACGTGGCTCTTTTGGTTGATGGGAATTCCAGCCCCTCCCCCCCCCCCCCCAGAATCCTCCAACAGGGAATAATGGACCTAAAAAAATTTAGAATTCTAAAAAAAAAATCAGAATTCTGAAATGGTACACAGAACACAAATATTCCAAAAATATTGATATGGAACTCATTCCTGAAATCTGAATATGAAAAAAATCTCTTTTTTTCATGTAGACTTCCCTAGTTGGGCTGGTGGGCAGGCAGAGTTTTCCAGTGGTGCCCAGAGATGAACATTTTTGTGAAACATTGCACTATATATTAGTGCCTGTCTTCTCAAAAAAAAAAAAGGAATATGTGACAACCTATGCATTTAAAAAATGTTCCAAAATTAAAGACATTCATTTCATTTGTAGCTTAATACTTTGTGAACTTTGGATAGGATGAGGGAGTGGTATTGCACACCAGATTTGTGTGTTGCAAGTGCTTAACTGCAAACAATGACAAAGTGGACTGGAAAAATGACATTTAAGTCTGACACTGCTACTGTTGGAAAATATTGAATGAACAGATTAAATGTTATACACATTTGTAAACTGAGGGTACTTTCCAAAAGCTGGTGTGACTTCTATATGTGCAAACTGGAATAAATGTTCTGTTTTCCCCAAAGTGGATTTGTCTACATGTATATTTTGTTTTCCCTAAGTCTGAACTTGTATTTTCTGTGGGTGCAGCTTATGTGCTACTACCATCAACTATGATATTGTGATATCACAGTTTTCTAGAAACCAAAATGGAGCAACTCCCTTGCTTGTGCTGATAGGAATTATGTTGAAATTGTTTGCGCAGAAGGTTGGCTCTTTGCTTATTTTGCTGTAGCAGCAGTTCAGATGATGATTGGCATGTGAAGATTATCTTTTGCTATTTGGTTAATGCCCTGTATGCTCACTGGTAAAGAGGCAAAAAGATTTTTTTCCCAAGATTTCACTACAACAAGACAAGTCATTATTTGGATGTTCTGCCCACTGGGGAAAGTCCTGAGAATTTTTGAACAACCTTATGCGGCAGCTCGATAATGATTTGGATTTATGGATTCTAGTACAGAAGGCCCCCACTGTTGTCCTCACTGTTATCATGAATACTGTCTTTTCATACTCACTTTAATGAAAGCGAAAAGGATTATGAATAGTTCAAGACTTTGTATTAAAGAGGAGGAAAACTGCACAAATAGTAATAGTAAACTTGACTTTGGGGGGGGGGGGGGCGGTCTGGAGCCGGGTCTGGAGGCTGAATGCTTTTGATCTTAATGAAATTTCTGTTTATTTGAAAATAATACATTTTCCCCTTAGAATAAAAATTACCTGTGTAACAAGTATGAATAAGTAGGTAATCCTAAGAAAACTCTGGAGTAGATTTCTTCAGCAGAAATGAGTTGGGTAAATCAGTAGTAGGCAAATATATCAGCGTAAGTTATGTTTTATGAATATAAAGTTATGCCAGAGCCCCCCTTAAGAATGTGCAGATGTTCTGAACTGTTGCATTTAAACTAATTCCTAAGGTGAAAATACAGAAGAATATTTTATCCATGGCCATGGGCCACTTTGTTAACTCTAGCACCTCCTTGGTTTTATATCCAGAAAGAGGACAGTAGTAATACAGGACAAATGACTGGAGAATCCAGAAACAGAGCGATGTCAAGCTACCTTTGAGAAGTCACTGAAATAGATTAAAAAGAAGTGTTCTTTGTTAGGGCCTTAAATTTCAACTGCTTTAATATACAATAGTGATTTTGAACAGTTATATGTTTCTGTTTTAGGACCCATATACATAGGGTCAAGCTATTCTAAGTTTCCAGTGGCAAAGATTTCTGTAGGCTTCTGTGGCATTTTCAGTCAACTGTAGTCTGCTTTTACTCTACTGGAAACACAAGTCCTAGCTTCTTATTTTGTCCCTCTGCTCCTTAATGCTTGCACTTTTCTCACCACCTATGCGTGTCTCACTTAAGCAGTCATACCTTCCCGTGTGAAGTTTAATTTGCTTGTTTAATTTCTGTAGGAATTGCTCTTCTTAGTAAAAATGATTAACACTTTTACAGTACAATCCTAAGGAGAGTTACTCCAGTCTAAGCCCATGGGCTAAGACAGGTGTAACTCTTCTTGGGATTGCATTGTTATTGTTGATATTCAGAAGCATTTACTTGGCTAAAGAGGAGGAAATTTGTTTTACAGTTGAACAAAAGAGACCTCTAAAATTTCTGAGGCTTGAAATTATTATTATTGCAGGCATCAACAAGGAGTTATAGATTTTTCCAGGTCTGATGGGGCTGAAACATCCAACGCATAAGTAAGAACTACCTGGACTTCTCTGCCTATCTGGAAGAATAGCTGCTGTATTGCTGTGTCTGTTTTTAAGCTAATTCTCATTTATCCAAACAATTAAATTGTTTTGAAATATTCTAAAAACAAAACAACAAAACCCAATCTTTTTTCCAGTTAGAGTATGAAGCTTATTAAATTAATGATATCACTCTTCCAGCACTATGGAATCCTTGGTTTCCTGTGAAGTATGTGAAGCCCCAGAAAAAATGACAGCGCCACTGGAACAGTGTGTTGCCTGGCTTCAGGCCTATTTCTGTGAGCCCTGGATGACAGAGAAACTGACAATACCTCCTTTCCACCATCCACTTTTGGAACAAGGTTTGTAAATCTGTTTAATACAATTTTATTCCACCTTTCCTCCAAAGGGCTCAGGTTGGTGTCCACAGGTTGCCCTTCCCTTTTTATCCTTACTATTCTGAGTGGTAGGTTACATGAATCTAGATCAGGGGTGGCCAACCTTGCTTAACGTAAGAGCCACATAGAATAAACGTAAGAGCCACATAGAGATGTCTGAGAGCCGCAAGACAGGAACAAATATCACACACACGTTTTTATTTTTAAAAATATGCAGATTTGCTTTTTATTAACGTTAAATGGGACTGCCAAAAATAAAAACAAATGAGGAAAACCGGTTATAAGAAAGAGAGAGAGAGAAACTAGGAAAGCAAATAGATGGGAGGGAGGAGGGAAGGAAGGAAGGGAGAAAGAGAGAAAAAGCATGCCTCCCCTTTGCTTCCCCAGCCGCCCTGCCAGGAGCCGCACAATATGTGTGAAAGAGCCGCATGTGGCTCCCGAGCCACAGGTTGGCCACCCCTGATCTAGATCAACATATGCAACTGAATGAGGTGGTAGACTAGGGCATCCAACTGAATGAGGTGATAGAACAGGGCATTCTACTGATGAATGCTGGCCCATAAAACAAAACTCTGAGTAGTGAGGAAAGACAACCTTACATGCTCAAAGGTGTTCTAGTAATTAAAGGGGTTATAGTATGGTTATATGTTATCATTTTGTGCATTTAGGGTAGTATGCAGGGTATACAGTATTCCAAGTGGCTCTTTTGGCTTATGAGAATTGTGAGTGTTGTTGTCCATGATCTATGGAGTGAGTATCACTCACTATACTACACTGGCTGGTATTCTAGGAATATCATGTGCTGTTAAATATGACCTTTTGATATTGTTCCACCCATGTGAGAGTCATTTATCCACGAGCAGTTCCTATTTGGCTGGGGAATGGTTAAATGACTCAAGTTGGCAGAAACTGATTACCCAGAGGTAATCAGTCTTATGGGAGGTGCTCACAGATAAGTGGTTCCTCAAAGCTGGAAGAATGTCTAAGGGTTCTTCGTATAGTATCTTAAATATGTTTTGACTGTTAGTTATCACAGAGATCACATTTTAATTTAATTGGCTACACCAGCAACAAGACATTTCACAATGACTGGAACAGAATAGCATAAGTAGTAAGGTCCTGAATATTGAAGTGTTCTTGTTAGTTTTGCCATACACCGTTATTTTTTGCTTAACAAGTAATGTTAAACTGAAACTCTGAATAAATGGCCCTCATAGTTTGGACATAATAGTTCATTTATCCTATTTTAGTAGCTTCTCTATAGCTTCAAGACTTTATAACAATCAGATGTCCAATATATTGGTTCATTGTGGTTAAGAGATTGATAGAGGGGTAACTGGAAATAAATTGATTACAATACCTGACCAAGTCTGATATTTGTTAATGGTGGGAGGAAATATTTACTCAATAGTAATGTTTTAGTATGAATAACTTTTCTAGTGGACTTTCTGAGATATAGTCAGGTTGGTTTGACAGACTGTAGTCAAGAATATGGTGATCTGCTTCTATACAAGTAATAGCTGGTGAATAAGAGAATGAGCTATGAATTGGAAAAGCCCCCTCGAAATCTTGCCTCTGTCATGAATCTAAGCCACTGTCCCCAACGATCAGTCCCTGTATCTGCAAAGTAGAAATAATAATGTTCATGTACCTTCCATGACTACAAAATAATGGATGTGAAGTGTTTTGAAAATGTGAAAACACTATGGAGTGCTAAGTCTTAATACGAAAAAGGGCTTTATATTGGCTTTTTCTGTTTGTTGGAATGTAGACATGGAGTACATAAAGAGATAAAGTAATGTGTGTGGGAACTCCTGCTGTTGCTAAAAGAAGGTCACAAGGATCCCTATCAAATGGGATGCAAAATGTTTAGACTTGGAGTTCTTAGCCGTTCCTACCTGATACTGTGTAAATGTTTTCATTATGTAAGTATAACAAATGTAGCAAGCAAAGCAGGGTTTTAATTGCACCATTTGGTGTAGCAGTTCATGGTATCACCTACACAAATTACGCCCAGAGTTTGCTGCATGTTACCACCAGTGACAATTTCTTTCCAATGAGTTACTGGCCAAAATTATACAGCAGCATGAATGACACATGTAACAAACAGAAAGGTGTTGGATCTACAGGAGCGAGATCTTGACTACAGTTGGATAAGAGCAATACTGTAAGGAAAGGAAAAGGTTCAGCTACAAATGGGCAAACAGAACCTGTTATCTGAGAAGAAATTGTAAATCTGTTTTAACAGAGGAAATGGATGAGCCAATAAGCTGAATTCAATGACGAATGGACTGATCCTGAAATCAGTGTTGCTGTCAATGAATTTATAGGCTTAGCCACTGGAAAATATCCTAAGGCTGTCTTCCTCAGTAAAATGAGAGTAGTACATTTTCAAAGCAGCTGGTTTGTTAAAGAAATGAAAAGAAAATTGGGTGCCCAAAAAGGCTTCTCTCCGCCTGTGACTAATAGCAGCCCTCAGGCCATACTGTTACTCTAGCATGCAGCAGTCACCTCCGAATGAGACCCTTTGGAAGCGTATGTTTTTCTTTGCTATGTTGTTCATTCAGGTCACAGTGCCAAAGGTGCATAAACCTCTAATTTAGAGAAAATGTACCTTGCTGTGCCTTAATTTAAGTCCCCAGTGTTGTGTTGTCCTCTAGGACTATTATCAACATCAATTGGGGCTCCGCTAGCTTTTTGTTGTTGTTGTTGTTGTTGTTACACTGAACTTTGCTTTTATCTCTGCATCCACTCCACCAGCACGTGATTAGTGTGGAATTAAAGGGCAAAGGAGTTTGCACACTTACTAATGTAGAACTACACCTGTCTCCAGGAGTTGTCTGGGCTGAGCTTCTAGGATGGCAGGATTTTTATCCTTCACTCAAGGTAAAGGTTTCCCTTGCTCGAAAGTCAGTCGAATACGACTCTAGGGATGAGGTGCTCATCTCCATTTCCAAGCCGAAGAGCCAGCACTGTCCAAAGATGTTTCTGTGGTCATATGGCCGGCATAACTAGACACCAAGGCGCACGGAGCGCTGTTACCTTCCCACCGAAGTGGTTCCTATTTATCTACTTGGAATTTCTTGCTTTCGAACTGCTAGGTTGGCAGGAGCTGGGACCAGAGACAGGAGCTCACTCCATCATGCAGCACTCGGGTCTTGAACTGCTGATCTACCAACCTTCTGGTCTGCAGTTAAGCATCTTAACCACTTGAGCCACTGCACTATCCTTCACTTATTTTTCTCAAAAGCTGGCCTTCTACCACTGCCCCTGATTGGGCAGACAACATACAAATCTTGTAAATACATAATAATAATAAATTGAATGGCAGCCCTCATTGAGACCAAGTATTTGACAACTAACATGTATTTAGCAGAACAGTGGAACAGTCACTCGTATGAAAGGACACCAGTCATCGCCTCAACTCCAACTAGGGTATTTTTGACCTATTCTATACTCAAAGAGGAATACCCTGCTTTCTGAATTACAGTGCTTCAGAATGGATATTAGTTTGTAAAGACAGTGGTCTCTTCCACACACATCCTCAGCGGCTGGTTTTCTATGGCTTCTGTTATACATGTGGAGATAATGCTCTTATGTCCCAGTGAGCAAACAAGAGAAAGCAGAGAAGTGGTAAGGTGGATGCAAAACGTATATTTCTGTGTGCGTGTCTTTCCCCCAAACCAGCTCACAGTTAGTTGCAGCTTATAATGTTTTTTCTGTTTTACATACTCTCTCTTCAGAAGCTGTTGTAATCACATGTGACTGCTCAGCTGTGCTCTGGCTGGCCAACTGTTTATTGTAAGCATGGACTCTGAATTATTTGCCTTGATTTGATTTCTCTACCTGCGTGTATACTTTTTGGAAACACGTCTCCATCTCAGTATTAAACAGGAGAAGAGCTGGTTGGCTGAGGTGGCTAAAGGCAATTCAGAATGACAGCAGAGCTCACAGGACATGAGCTCAGTAAGCAAGGACAAGTGGACTCTACCTGCTGCATGGTTTCTGTTTGAATGTGACTCTCTGTAAGCTGGTGATGGGATTTTTCTTTATCCATTGCAACCAATCCCTTTTTACCTCTGCATATATGTGATGAGATATGTGAATTTGAGAACAATTTTTAATGAAATCCCAGCACGTGAATAATGGGGATGTACCTTTATCCCCTATGAATTTTCCCCTGGTAGGTAGTCACATTGCTCTTCCAACTAAAGGCAGCATGTCTTGAATAGTACTCCACTTGACAACTAGAGAGCAGCAGGGAGAAAACATTGTTGCATATGGTTTTCCATGAACCAAATGATGGCAAAATCACTCTTAAAAATCCAGGGGTTTTTTTGTCAAAGAAACTTAATGGAATCTTGATCCACTCTTCTATCCCATATCACCTGGAATTGGAGTAGTATTGGGTCAGTATTCAGAAGTTCACAAAATTAGGCACTTTGCTGCAAAACAACATGGGGGAAATATTTCTGTGTTCTGTTTGTAACCCTGTTTTGGAAGAGCGCTTGCCCATAAAAATGGAATGCCAAGGGTCAAGTGTTCCTTAGATGCTGGCTGTATTTTTACTGTTGAAACTCTGAAAGCAGAATCGCTTGTGAGTATTCTGAAGATGCTGGGCCTAAAGCTCAGTTTGCTTCTTGTGTGGGAAACTTATCCTGAACTTTTTGTTTTACAATTTTATTTTCAAGCTCTTTTCAGACTTAATGAAAAAGTCGAAGACAGTCTTCACGCAGTTTAAGAATGTACCTTTCAAATGGTTACAACTTACTGTTTTTAATAATAATGGAAGGGTCATACAGGCCATTATATTTCCATTGTTTGTTTTAAGTTAAAATTTAAAAATAATTTGGGTTTCATAAGAAATTGCCTGGTGAGGCTGGAGGATTTTAAACCTTCTGATGCCATTTAATTGATTGTGATGTGGTAGCAACTCTGTACTTAAGTTAAGTAGGAAAGAAACAGCAAGTGAAAAAAATGTAATTCAGACTTGGAGCCTGGTGAAGTACTTTTCAGGGGCAGTGGGAATCTTGGCCTATTGCTTTCCATAGCTACCTGTGGAAAAAGTGAAGGAGGGGTTAAAAAAAGACTGATCAAAAAGATCATGAAGAGATAGAAGACACCCATGAATTCAAAGACACCAGTGCAGACTGTCAGATGTCTTGAATCAATACAGAGAGGTCACTGCATGGCAAGCCTGAACAGTTTACATAGCAGGAAGCTGATACTACTGTGCATCTCAGTGATTTGGAATGTGAAGAGTAAAGGAGACCCTTGACATAGGAGGGAGCAGGAGGAAACACGCTGACACGTGATTTAATTGCAAAGATAGTTCTTTAATAAAAAGTATGAAAAACTTACAAATATTACTTAAAGGTTGATCAAAAGCTTTTCATTTCTGGAACAAAACAGCTGTAGTACAAGCAGTTAGATCAGCCACATCAGTACTGCTGGAAGATGAGGAGTTTTGCTATCTTTTGACTTCTTCATTTTGCTACAACTTTGTCCTTTTAGGAACTGCTTCTGCCAAAATAATCCAGCATGGCTTTTATTAGAGTACCTAGATTGGGCGGGGAGAGAGACCTGTAGAGTGCCTAATTTTATTATTATGGCCACTGCAAAGCCAAAATGTATCAGCTGAGGACACATTCAGTCAGTGACAACATTTGGAGCTAAACAAGCCATTTGTCAGTGTTCCCTGTGTCCTTGAAGCATGACACTAGTAAATGTGTTGGAACTGGACATAAATCAACATAGTATTGGGAACACCATTGGAAATGTTTCTTATTAGAACTCTTGATGTCTTAAGATGTACAATGTCATCTGCTGTCATCCCGCCATGTCACCTCCTGCTCTGGTCCTCAAGGTTCTTGCCGTGCTTCGTTCTGTTCCTGCAACAATTATGCAACCAATTATGCCAGTTTGGTTTTCTGGATATCCTGTCTTCACCATGTGTTCTTTTCCAGCACTCCCACTTAACTGTTTAGTAGCTCTTTTCTCCTTTCATGCTTTCCTTACATAGAGTGTAAGCTCTTTAAGAAGATACTTACACTTCTATAAAGAGTCTAGCATTCAGTAGAATATATTTTGAGCATGCTGTTGGTGCTAAGCGATATGAAATCAAGTTGCTAATTTGGAGCCAGATCTCAAGCCTGACATTAAATATGAGGCCCATTAAAATCAATGAGGCTTCTAAGTATTTTAGGATCTCTATATAAATAGGTTTAGATCTTGAAAAATCTACAGTACATTTCTAGAAGTAATTCCCTTAGGAAATAGATAAATATTTACAACTTAAATTTTTGTTTAGCCATGCTTCTGACTTTGGTTAATGGCATAATGCTTACAAGATTATCCAATGTGCATTACACTGATATAGCACAGTGCTCAAAATATTTCCACGAAGTCTTTGATCAACAGAGTTAAGAAGGTAAAGAAGTCTAAGCAGCTTTTAACAGAGATAAAGAAAATTAAATTAATACAGATAAGGCAGATTAATACAGAAAACTTGATCTAGCATCAGTATGATAGGCAATGTTTTTTCCCCTTAAAATGACTTCTTTTAACTCTATTAATTCTATAAAATATGACAAAGGTAATTGCGAAACTGATCTAAGTATCAGAATTGGAATGGTCGTGCAGTATGGGACCTAATTATAGTCTGAAAAAAATCAAACATTAAAGTGATAGCAAAAATGAAAATTATTACAGCACTAATAGCATACAAACATACAGAACACAGTCTTAGGTAGAAAGAAAATCAAATGTATTTTTACAGTAGCAAATGTTGTTAGAACAGAATGTGTGTTAGCATTAGATGAATGTATTGTACTGTTCTGTTGAATGTATTGTACTTTGAGCGAGTCAGTTAGGGAGAACCCCATTTTAATACTTTATGTAGATAGACAATGATACTCTACTGAAGACATTTGGGAAGACAGGGTTGAAGAGAAAATGTACTCACCTAACTTGCAGAAAACTCAATATAGAATTACTCAAGGTGAGAAAATATAGGAAAACATGTAGAAGAAGGCCCCTTTCACATTACTGTTCTAAACCGGATATTATCTGTTGTTGGCCTGGTTCGTAGTAAAGCAATATAGGGATGGAGGTTTCATACAGCAAATTTCATTCCCTTAATGAGCCATCTCTGAAGCAGTCTAGCCATTTCAAACAGCACTGCGCTTTGTTTCCTGCCCTTTTTCATTGCATGATCTTCCTTGAACTTCCAATAGTGCAGTACCTTCACCCTGCCCCTTTTTGCCATGCAATCTTCCTTGAGCTTTTTTTTTTAATGTTTGAAGTTGAGCGCTATAGCACTAGATCAATATAGCACGTCAGTTCTACTGTGGCACCATTGAGATGCACTGTGATTACGGCTTTTGTAAGCAAGTTCTGTTAAACCAGTCACTGATGCCCTGAGCACCCCCTGCCCAATGAGCTACTTCTCTCCTCCTATATCCATGTAACAACAGCCACAATCTCAATGTATCTTAATGGTGCCGCTGTAGCACTTACGTGCTATATTGGTCTAGCACTATAGCACTCAACTTTGAACATTAAAAAAAAAAAGCTCAAGGAAGATTGCATGAACCTGAAAATAGAAAACACAAGTTTTGTAATAAATAGTAGCAAGTGTGTTATTTGGACACAAGTAGTTAAACCAATGAGCCACTGGTTTTCCATGCTGCCTCCCCAGGAATCCCATTTTCCTGTTCATAGCAGGAGGACACCCAGTGGTTGGGCCTTCCCCCTGTGAGGCTACCCGGGATGCAACCACACCAAACAACAGGGTTCTTAAACAAGATCTTCTTTATTGGAGGATGATCTTCGGGGTACACGTGTCAAATTAGTAATGGAGTGGAGGAAGCGTGTTAGCACAATCATAGGAAAATCAAATCATACTGTCATACCTACAACCCCCAATCAGTGGCTAGGGAAAAAGGCGCCTAGAACTGTTAGTTTGTTTTTATTCCCAGGCTAAAAGCGGGAAAAGGAAAGTCGGTTTACACCTGTGGGAACAGTATGTGATTCAAAACAAGTCAGTGTGAAGTAGCAGGCAACTCAAGGACAGAGATAACATGGTTTTGCAGCGGCAGAAGCAGGGAAGAGGAGTACATTCCGGAGGGGGGAGGGAGTTGGCTTGCCCTGGCCCCGTAATTCCCAGCTCCCGCCCTGGATTATGGCAGTGTCGACTGATACCCCCCACCCTTAATCTTAAAAGAAATTTCTTCAGTTTTTATAAACATCTAGTTTGTTCTTTTGAGCTCTCTGCCTCACCCAGGATGTTCACAAAGTACTGATTGTAGTAGTAGCTCTGCTAACTTGTTCCATGGGATTCTACAGGTTTTGAGAAAAACTAGCTTTCTCCAGGATGGAGTAATAAAACTTTAGTTTATTTCCACCAAATGTCTAATTTCACTTAGAAAGCAATGCTTTCAGAAAAAAAATGTGTTCTATATTTAAATAACACCATATTAAATAACAACTAACACTATATTACATAACACTGTAAAAATAACAAGGAAGAATATAATAGAAATTATAAATGTTCTGAAATTTATGGAATTGTACTGTCTAAAATTTAGTACCTTGTTTCTTATTTGAAGATACTATTAGAGCGTGTGGCAAAACAATTTAAAGAGTCTTTGGTTGGGGACATTCAACATAGCTTACAATACATAAAATAAACAATATAAACATATTTAATCTGTCTTTAACCACAGTAAGTGACCTCTTTGAGACTTCACTACTTTTTTGTCAGTGCTTACTACGTGATGGACTAGCAAATGCTTGTTTTCCAACCATCTTTCTGCAGGTTAACGAGCATGTAGGAATGGAAGGGGGAAGAACATGTAAGGAAGAATGGAAAGAAAGCACTAAGCAATTTACCAGTCTATTTTCCCCTGCAAATTAATTTTCTGTCATACATACATGCATTACAAGGCAAGCATAGAACTGGGGGTGCTATTTTTGCTTCTAATGTGTATTGCCACCCTAAGTAGTTGCTAAAAGATAAACAGCTGGAACAGAACTCTTGTATCTGTTTGGTTTCCAATTCCATAGAGAACTGAGCATGCTCAACCCCACTGAAATCAATGGGCTTAAGCACATTTAATTCTCTGGTAGATTGTGGCCACAAACATTCCCTTTTGGTAAGTCAACTCAGTTGTACATAGTATGATTTTAATTATTTTTCTCATAGTGGAATTATATGAAGTTTCACTGTAATCCTGTTCCCATTTACTTTGGAGTGATTCCCACTGAGCTCAACAGGATTTGCTTCTACATAAAAATGCAGAGGATCAGCTTCTTTAGAGAATGAGAATGTCCACTTCATTTTCCCCCTCTATAGTCTGTACTTTCTGATGATGAGAATCTCGAGTAATTAACAACTAGCATTTTACTTCTGTGTGCTTTTTAACTTTCAAATGTATATACAAGCAACACTTCTAGAAGTCTTCCTAGAAAGTGCCAAGTGCTTTATTACTATTTTGCATATCTACGTATTGCAAGTTTCATATGAAAACAGCGTTGATAAGTAGGAAGTCACAGTTGTGTTACTTGTTTAACATATTTTTGCAATATGGTACCTTCCATAATTTTCTTCAAACAGGTCTGAAAATCTCTCTACCTTCAGGGAATAAAAAGGATCACTTCAGTTTCCTTCATTGTCTGTGCCCCAGGCTGTTCACATAGTGGCTAATTTTGCGTTTCCCTTTTGTTTTTCTGTGCCATCAATTGATTACATCCGCACAAAGGTCTCAAGTTTAATCCAAATTATTACTGATTGAACAAGAAAGTTCCTATATACCTAATTAAGTATAAGGTCACAACTCTTAAAACACTTATTGGAAGTGAAGTTCTGTTGAAATCAGTGGGGCTCAAATAAATTGCTTGGTAGCTGTGAACCTCGAACAGAGCACAAAGTTCATGGAAGGAATATTTGTCATTTGTTCCTGTCAACTGGAACTGCCATAAACCCCTCAAAAGCCACAATAAAACACTGGGTATGTAACACAGGGGGCTGCAGCTGAAGGACAAAACCACACTCTCATGCAAATTCTTATTTCCCCTTATTCTTATACTAACTCCCACTCCAGATTTAACTCTTTCCTATACTATTTCAAGGTGTTGTATCCTATACTATTTCAAGATATTATTTGAGGTGCAAGACATTTGCTGACATAACGTGAATACCCATACAAACTACATTGGGACATCAAGTTACTGAAACTTGAACTTAGCTTTGTGGTTAAAACAGAGTCCAAAAAAAGATTGTATGGGAAATCTGGGGGATAGGCTGACTTGTGGGTCTGTGATGTAGGTGAGGTTGTGCAAAGGGACCATACCAAAAATTTGTCATGTTTTCACATGCCTCATCTTCTTTTCTCACCTTCTTCATGCACAGCATTCTCCAAGGGAAAAGAGAGTGTTGATGATTATGGGCAATTGTTGGGACATCATGAATGATTTGGGGAGACTAAGGCTGTGGTCGCACACACTAAATAATTCACTTTCAATCCACTTTCAGTTCACTTTCCAACTGGATTTTTACTGTGTGAACTGGCAAAATCCAGTTGGAAAGTGGATTGAAAGTGGATTATTTAGTGTGTGCGACCACAGCCTAAGGCTGAGGACAGACTGGCAATCTGGAGCGGGAGAGCTCCACTTGTGAAGCGGGGGAAGGGAGCCCGTTCAAACAGCCACAGCTGTTCCCCGGCTCCCTTCCGTACTTACCCACTTCCATGCCGCTTCCCTGCTACTTCAGAAGGACACCGGGAGAAAGTGGTGTCCAGGGGCTGTCTGCCGCTTGTTTCCCACTTTCCGGCAGTGTGAACCGGAAGAAGGCGGGATTCAAGCGGAGGCGGCAGTGTGAACGGCCAGCCCCAGAGCAGTTTTCCCCTGCAACTTTCAGCCCCACTTTCCTCCCGCAGCAGATTGCCAGTCTGTCCTCATCCTAACTGAAAGAGGGTTAGGAGTAGGACCACGTTTTGTACTTACGTACATTATTTTAAAAAATAGGAAGTGGATCAGTGAAAACTATTGTGTTACATACTGCGCCAGTTCTTTGTACAGTATTCCATTAAATAATCTTCTGAAAAGAAGTTGGTGCTGCAGATGTACCGAATGAGATTAAGGATTAGTGTCACTTTGAAAACTCTAGATTGAGACGATATGGTCCTACTGTGCTCTGACATTTCCTTATTGCCACAAAGTCCAAGTGGAAAAGTCACCAGAATGGGTTCCTGTTCACTTTGGACTTAGTAGTTTTTGTGGCTCAGCTTGCATGGAGTAATGCAGGTCTGGTTGCACTTTTTTGGGCAGAATACATACAGAACTCACTGTGCAACTTTTTCCTTTTAGGATATTGTCACCTGTGTCTTTGAAAACAGTACCCCATAAGTAGTTCCGGGGGGGGGGGGGGAGGACTGGTCCAGAGAAGCATTGTTAAAAGTTAATATCCCATGCCAGAGATATTACATATGCAAAAGTGGGCAGGAGGACTCTAAGTAAAAACATTCCGCCTCATGTATCGAGGATTTGAGTGTCAGGAGTTGGAAGATACAAGTGACTCATTTCTGACACCCAAGATAAACCTTTCTTTTGTTTGTTTTTGACCACATAATGCATTGGAATTTGGCTTGGGGTGGTAAATGCACCCCAGATACAATTTGCATAAGTTTTTTTGTATTAATAATACATTTTTTCACATTTACATACCATTTAGACAAGTGCATCACTTTAAAAGTGTTAAATATTTCAAGTATTATATTATTGTATGTAGTTTCTCCTTCTTATATTAACTAAATATTACTTGCATTAACATAGTATCAAAAATGTAGTGTTGATCAGTTCTACTTTTTTTTAAAGTTGAAGATAAAAATTCTTCCCATATGACCCAGAAATGCCCTTTCCCTACCTACATCTATGTCATTTCACCAAATCTGAGCAACAGCCAATATATATTTATAGCAAAAATAGTTACAGAGCTACAAAAGCATACTTTGCACTGAAAATTTGCATCTCACCCCTCTTTTCCGAATAAAATATGCAAGAACTAACATAAATGGCATACTGTCTTTTTTTCCCTGTGAAATGGGCCTTTGATGTTCAAGAGGAGCCAGTGTTAAAGAACATCCCTAGAAGGCTGTAGAAACTGTTCCTATTTATGACAAATGTAAAATAGTACAGATCTAGCTGAATATGTTGGTATCATTAGTTTGTGAATCGCATCCTTGAAAATAACTGTGAAGGAACCAAATCGGTTTAAAAGAAGATAACAAAATGGTTTAAGCTACTTAGGTTGAATGCCAATTATATTTTAATATTCAGCTGAGCATATTTTACTAAGAAAAAAGGCAGCGTCGGCGCATGCATAACTCATTGGCAGCGTCGACCAGCTGTGCCACTCTTCTCTTCGAATCACTTTGTGCATTTTAGTAGCATGGTAATTTAGTACAGAACTACCTGAGTGATGGCATTTTCAATGAGCAGGTAATCTACAGAGAATTTTTATATGGTTATGAGTTCTGCGCTTCAGCCTGGCAACACAAAAATACATCAAGACCAATTACGGTATCAACTTTCAGCGTGATACCCTTGCCACGCAAGTGCATGTATTTCTGCCCCAGGCATTTCAAATTGCATCTAATTTGAAATCTTTGGGGTTTTAATTAAATTTTAGAATATATGGAATTCTTCATTAGTACCTGCTCTGAATAGCAGATTATACTTCTCAGTCTCTCGTTAAAGAAGTAGGCTGTGGTAAATAGCATGTTCAAGAACTGATCATTTGTGGTTCCTGAATATTGGGAACAGAAATAGTGAGATGCAAAAATAATATCAAAAAGATTATTAGTCCAGTGAGGGACTCTTGATTTGTATTTTAATGGAATTTTACATTTCTCTTAATGATTTGCAAATTGTCCTCTGATTATAAAATGCATTAAGATTTTCATTTTAATGGTTAAACAACCATTAGCCAAAAAAAAAAAAAAGGACAAGAAAATACTGCCTTCTTCTGGAGCGCTTCCCTGCAGCAGGTAAATATTGAAACCATTAACACCTTTTTGATGTACATGTAGTACTGCAGTTTGGATCTATACATGAATGACTGGCCATTCACACACACACACACACACACACACATATATATATATATATCTCCTTTGTCTGAAGACTGTAATTGTCTTTAAATGACTGAACAGTGAATGAAACTGAAGCACCCTTAGTTGCAGATTATCAATATTGTGCATGCTTCGACAAATATTCTAGAACTATGCTGCAGGTAAATTTAGATATTGTGGTTTTATTCTAAAGATTCAGTTTTAATTAGATGTACAATCACAGTAGCATTTCCACGTAAAAAAAAGCTTTTAAAAATATCTGATAATCTTTTTGTATAGCTGTATGGTAATTTTGTATTTATTTTGTCATGTATATTAAAGTATTGAGGCATTCATGATAGTGGCTTAAAATACTTTTAACAAGAAGGACGTGACAAGGTGAAAATTCGGTACTGGGTCCAAACATCGATCTGTCTCAGCATTCGCTACTCTGAGACATGGAGAGCTCCTGCTACTCAAATCAAGATATTTCTCAGCACTCCTACTGGGAAGTCCTTTAACTTCAATTGCTAGAGATTGAACCCATGACATTCTGCTCACCCATTCACGTAGAGGCCTTCCCTGACTCCACCAATCCATAGTGAAGTGTCTTTTTTATATGAGGCATTTGTGATATTTTTAGTATTCTTTGAATTCTATAATATTATGGGACTTCCATTTCATAAAATGTGTACATCTCCATCCTCATGATAGTTGAAAGCATTGTTCAGTGTAGCCATTTATTGGTGAGGATTCATAAACCACAACTAATATCAGTCAGTGAGGGAATATCACTTGTTAGCAAATTAGTCCCAATGACTGAAATACAGATTTTATTCCTCCAAGCTTTTAGTGTGCTTTTGGCAAGATGTGAAATGAAAACCAAAAAAAGGTGCAGAGCAAGTCTTCAGTCAGGCAGAGATAATCATTTTCAAAGCATAGACTTTAGGATATTGCTGTAGAGCTTGATCACAGCTCATCTGGGTCCCTAAGTGTTGTTTGGCTCTGCCTTCAGCTTACTTCTAGCATTGTTAAAGGAGAAGTCCAGAACTGCTCTCCAAATACTACTTTGGTGGTGTCCCCTGTTAACCTAATACTTCTGTGTCAGAATCTAAGTACTACTGGGACTGAGGTGCTTTGCATTCATACTGGGTTCAGAGTGAGATTGAGTCCTGTCCAGAATGGAACTAAAAACTGCCGTTATGTTCTTTATAAAGAATGTGTAGTTTAAAAACTCTTAACAGTTGAAAATAAGGGCCAGAATTGTGAATCAACAGTTTTGTTGAAGGCAGTTCCTTGTCTTGTATGGGAGATGCAGGAACACCATTTGTTGACACCAGAACCCTTCTGATCAGTGATAAGATTTGCAGTTTCTATGGGTAGGGGAAGTCTTGCATAGTGGTGTACTGGGGGGGGGGGGGCATTCCACCCCAGGCACAGCTTAAGGAAGGCTATCCTGCTGCCTCCTGCTGAACATCTTCCTTTTTATTTTTAAAATGCAGTTCTGGCTCCAGCCACTAAGGGCACAGGGAAGTCTGAGCATAGTAAAAAGCTCTTGGATTGGCTAAGCTTCCCTTTTCTCCAAGACTCAAGCAGACTTCCTTAACAGACTGTGCTGATAGCTGCTACAGTAATTGCCAGCCTGCAGGTCATTTTCTCCAAATAGCTTAGCCCTTTTCTTGCACCCAGCTCAGCCAGGTCTTGCAAAGCAGTAGTTAGGGCGTTACAGCAAGATAAAACAACCTTTCCCTCTATTAATGTCTCTCCCTCTTCTCCACATGTTTCTCATTCATTTCTGTCTCCCTTCATCTAATTTTTCTGTGCCCCCCCACCCCCAATTTTCACTTCTTGGTGTCAAGACCTTCTCATCCCTATCCTGCTTGGTGACAGAATGTTTTTTAAGAGTAGTATAGTAGCAGACCTTTGTTAACATTATGCTGGGTACTCTGTACATTACTCTCGTTCTGCTGGGGTGCAAAAATGTCCCCCTTCAGTTTCTACCTTCAGTTTCTACAGAGATTCTCTGGTTTGACTTTAGTCTTCTGGAAACAATGGAGGATGGGGGCACCTTCTTGGGGGGGGGGGTAGTGTGTCCAGTATGGTGCAGCTTATGATCACTATTTTTTGATGCTTTGGCTAGTGTTAGTTAAAGTTTGTACAGACTCTCTAGCGCTCAAAAATGCCTTGTAGATGTTTGGGATGGTTATTTCTTGGACTTCAAAATGAAGAACAGAAGGCCTCCTAAGTAATCAGTGTTAAGCTCCCGTTTTGTTGTTCCAGTGGATACAAGTGGCTTACCTAAGAATCCATATGATGAATGCCTTGAGAAAAAAAATCTTAAGTAACCTTGGTAGTTGTCAAGGCCTCTACTTCTGATTCTCTCTGCAAAAGAGATTTATTTATGGTCACACAACCCAGTCTCGGAGGAATCTGATTTTTTTTTAACATTACCAAGAATGAATTTAAATATATTTCCCTCTCTGCAGCTTTCCTGGAGCCAGGCACCCAGGCATGTCTCCCCAGTGATCCCAATAATGTCTTGTTCAGACAATCTCTAGACATGGTATTTATCCAGAGTAAAGGTTTTTATAAAACCGTGCCCTCCATAAGGAGGGACGCTACATGTACCAACAAATCCCATTTATTTCACAACAGGATCAACAAGTTTCAAATACAAATGGCAACCATACAAAGCCAGACCACAGACTTCCAGTTCTAATCAATTGTCATTTTGCTTACATCAGAGGAGCACAGAAACCCCACCAAACATTATATAAGAACTTCCAGCACTTTATAGGAGCCTGAGTGCATTTGATATCGACCTGCTGGGTGCTTGAGATGGTCTCTCAGTTCTATGCCCTAGCAGTCAAATTCATCTGGAGGATCAATTTCATTAATCCTCCAGAGCCCATTGGCCCCCAGAAGCATCACCTGATTCTCTGAACCATTCATCACTTGCTAGATATAGCACAATAGAACCAGTGCCAGCATACCAACCATGTCTCTATTCAGTTTTTTTCATTGTCCAAGAAAAACTAGGACACAGTTGCCTCTCACCATCATTATAGGTAACAGAGTCAATTGACCTTATTGAACAAGTCTCTGAAGAGTCAAAGACTATAGCTGAGCTTCTACAGGTGTTGAAAACCTTCCTCTTTAAATTGGTTCAGTTTATACTACAGAAGATGAGGTGTTTTGTGGTATGCATTTTGGTGTAGTGGTTAAGTGCGTGGACTCTAATCTGGGAGAAACGGGTTTGATTCCCCACTCCTCCACTTGCACCTGCTGGATGACCTTGGGCAAGCCATAGCTCTGGCACAGCTGTTCTTGAAAAAGTGCAGTTTCTGTCAGAGCTCTCTCAGCCCCACCTACCTCACAGGGTGTCTGTTGCGGGGAGGGGAAGGGGAAGGACTTTGTAAGCCGCTCTGAGACTCCCTTGGGTAGTAACGGGCGGGGTATAAATCCAATCTCTTCTCTTCTTCTTTTTGAGATGAACTCAGGGGTCCTTTCGTAAAAAATGAGGTGCAGGAGCTCATTAGCATAACTTATTTGCATATGCCACACCCCCTGACATCACCAGAAGTGTCATAAGGCCACACATCCCTAACGTCAGGTGTGTCAGAAGGCAAGAAGAGAGGGAGGGGGAAGGAAGCAAAGGAACAGGAAGGAAGGTAGGTAGGTGGGGGAGAGAGAGAGAGAAGAAAGAAAAAGAAAGGGAGGAAGAAAGAAGGGAGGAAGGGGGGAAGAAAGAAAAGAAAGGAAGGAAGGAAGGAAGGAAGGAAGGAAGGAACAGTAAGGTAGGTAGGTAGGTGGGGGGAGAGAGAGAAGGAAGGAAGGAAGGAAGGAAGGGGGGAGAGAGGGAGGAAGGAAGGGAGAGGGGAAGGACGGGGAAAGGAAGGAACAGGAAGGTAGGTAGGTAGGTGGGGGAGAGAGAGAAGGAAGGAAGGAAGGGAGAGGGGAAGGAACAGGAAGGTAGGTAGGTAGGTGGGGGAGAGAGAGAGAAGAAAGAAAGGAAGGAAGGGAGAGGGGAAGGAACAGGAAGGTAGGTAGGTAGGTGGGGGGGAGAGAGAGAGAAGGAAGGAAGGAAGGGAGAGGGGAAGGAAGGGGGAAAGGAAGGAACAGGAAGGTAGGTAGGTAGGTGGGGGGAGAGAGAAGGAAGGAAGGGGGAGAGAGGGAGGAAGGAAGGAAGGGAGAGGGGAAGGACAGGGAAAGGAAGGAGCAGTGGGAGGGGGGAGGCAGCAGTGGGAAGGGGAAGGCTTGTCCTTCCCAGGGCCGGCGGAGCGCTGCCAGCCCTGGGGAGCATTGACGGGGGGGAGATGAAAGGGGCTTCCCGGGCCGGCGGCGCTCTGCCACGGCCCCAGGGGGAGGGGGGAGGGAAGGGCTTCTCCCCAGGGCCGGTGGAGTGCCGCCGGCCCCGGGACTACTGACGGGGGGGAGGAAAGGGGCTTCCCGGGGCCGGCGGCACTCTGCCATGGCCCCAGGAGCAGTGGGAGGGGGGAGGGACGGGCTTGTCCTTCCCGGGGCTGGCGGAGTGCCACCGGCCCCGAGAAGCATTGACGGGGGGGAGGACGGGGGGCGGGGCTTTGTTAAGTGCCTGCCCGCCCCGCCTCCTCTCTCCCGGAGCAGCGCTCCGGCGCGCCCCGGCTCCAACAGAGCCCTGGATGAACTGATTTTAAAGTTTTTGATATTGTCGGAATGGTTGTTAATTATTGGCAATGCTCGTTTTTATTGGATTTTGTATGTATTGTTTATTTACTGATAGCTTCCTTGCATACAAGAAACTCAGGGCACAGATGCTGACAACACCAATTTTTGACAAGGCGTTAAGGAACAACCTAATATAACCTGACCCAAATCAGTTGGTAGAAATGATTGTAAAACCTTCAATTTTCAAACACGCAGGATGGAATACAAATAATTGTTTGAGCTTTTAGGTAATTTTATTAACAGTTCTTCAGGCTGCTTTCCTAGTCATCCCCTTACACCTAGGGCGCATTGTGTTTCCTTTTTTAAAAGTTTCTCCATTTCATACTGCATCAATGTGTATGAAAAGGTTTTTGCCCAAAGGTACAGCACTTCGTATTGATTGTTGTCCATTCATTCCATTTGGAGATATCCTACTGGAGTGCATGTTTTGATGAAATCACCAGAAAACTTGGCAGCCATGGTACTTTCCCATAACAACAAACCATGTTATCTATGCCTTAAAGAACATGGAATCCTGACATTATTAGTGGACTCCATTTTGGAAATTATCTCTTTATTCCAGCAAGGATATCAGAAAGAAATATATTCCAGCTAGAGCAATCAGAGTTTCAAAATTTCCTCAACAGCAAAGACCCAGAAGTAGCAGATGAACTACTCCATGAACTCTACATGGCACGTAGACAAAAATATGGACCGAAGCACCTGCATATTTGGAATTCAGCCATTCTAGTAGGAAAGCCTAGACCTTGTTGAAAAAACTACGTGGAAGCCCATCTGTGCTCCAAGTTAATCTAGAGGTAACATCAAACCAGGTAGCTGCTCAACTGGTATCCCTATCCACAGCTCCAAAGGATTGAGATTTTACAATCAGGATTTAAAAAAGACTCCAGATTTTGAAATGCACCTGCCCTGAAGACTGCAAGCTGTTAGAGGATTTCAGTGCTGATGAGATTTCCAAGGCACTGAAGGATATAAAGAGCAGGAAGGCACCAGGCTTTGACTGCATCCATAATGAGTTCCTGATCAAAAGTGGCATGTTCACTAAGAAGTAGCACACAAAGTTTCTCACTGACATCATGAGAAACAGGAAGACTCCCAGGGGAATTCAAGAAAGCAAAGATAGTTGCTATTCTGAAACCTGGAAAACCAAAGCATCTGGCAGAAAATTACAGACCTATTTCCCTTCTGAGCTCTTATTATAAACTCCTCAAGAGGCTAATCCTGAACAGTATCAGTGACAGAATTAACAAACATGTCCCTATAGAGCAAGCAGGATTTAGACCCCATTGTAGTTGTGAGGACCAGTTTCTCAGCTTAATAACATTAATTGAGGCAGGGTATCAGAAGCAGTTCTTCCTCTGAGGTGGAGAACATCTTTGGGTGATTACCACATTCCTTTTAGGGAGGCAGGAACAATTTCTTCCTCTTCCTATGGTATGGGAGTCACCTGCTTCCTCAGTTCTGTTCCTGCCTCAAAGGGAGTAGCAGTTTGATAGCGGCTCTCCCAACTAATACAACTGTTTTCAGTCTCTCTTTTTCCTCTTGCTTAACTCCTACCCTGGTTTGTTTGCTTGTTATTCGGTTATTCTAGCCTTTACTATTGCTACCTTCTTCTGTAAATTCTTTCCTAATTACTGTCTTCTTTTCCTGTTAGGTGAGAGCCCCTAGACAGTGGCCATTTCCTTTGGTGCACTTTTTCAAGAGCCATTGATGGCTTTCTCTCAATTGGAGAGGCAGATGCCTCGCTCGCAGCTGGGACTGCTGAGCCCAACAAAGTCAGAGCCAGCATAACTGATCAGCTTGCCCATGCTTCCATAGCAGAGCTGATCTTTTCAGTGCTGGAAAAGACCGTGAAAAAGCACCACCTACCTGACGAGTCATGGAAAGTTCAGGAGCGCTCCTGCCTGCAGGCTGCAAGTGGCAGCCTATTTAAAGGAGAGTTTTCGGGGGGGGGGAGTGGCTCCAGCAATCATCTCCATGTTGGGACTGACTATGGGAGTTGCCAGCCTCCACGCAGGAGGCTTGGAAGGGGACTTTCCTCTGGCAGGTCAGATCCTTCCAATTGTTTCAGCTGAGTCTAGTGGGACAGGCGATGGATTTTCTCCCCCTCTGCCTTCTGTCTCTGCAGAGCTCCTTCAGCTTTTAAGACAGACAACAAGGAAAAATATTTTTCATTTTTGTCAGTCTGAGGATTTAGCCAATGCCAGCTGAACTTCTAGGGCCCCCCTCCCCTTCTCCTAACCCCCAACAAGGTCACTCCCATTCCAGCCAAAAACCTCACTAGCCTACCTAGGCTGCTCAGAAGCCACACTTCAATAGCAAGGGGGGTGAACCCATAGGATGGGGAGCAGTCTTCTGACAGTGAGGAGGAGGACAGGGAGGAGATGGAATTTTTGTCAGATGAGGAGGTGGAAAGCATTAAAACTAGATGACTACCAGTACTTCCTTAACAAAGCCATGGCAGCTTTAGACCTGCAAGAGTCTCCCTCTGATGAGGATCCCCAATCAGCCAAGCCTGGTTCCAAGGGATCAGGACCCAAGGGAAACCAGGAATTCTTCCCAAGGTATTCCACTGAGAAAATTTTCCCTTTCCCTGAATTTTTTGAGCACCAGCTGAGGCCGGAATGGATCAAACCCTTGGCAAACTGGCAATTTCTGAACTTTATCAAAAATCTATGTGTGCTCACAGCCTTTGCAAATGAAATTTTGCAAGTCCCCCAGTGGACGCTCCTTCTCTCAGTCTGCAATCTTATGATCTTTTGGCTGAAGATGGGCAAGGGGCAGCTAGAGACTCCCTGGATAAAAGGGTGAAGATGGTTCTAAAGAAAGCACATGAGGCCACAACTATGGCAATTAAGGCCTTGGCCGTGGCCTCGATTGCCTCTCAAGCAGCCATAATGTGGATGAGGAAGATCATTCAATTCCTTCCACCCAACAAATGTAGGCTGCTAGAAGGAGCAAACAGGGCATTAAAGGCTAGCACCTTTTCTGCAGATGCTACTTTGTATGCCTTAACCTTTTGGTCTAGGGCCATGGCGTCCTCCACTGCTTCCCAGAGGGTTTATAGCTTACGGCTTGGCAGTGATTTTACATTCTAAAAACATTGTCTCAGCCTGTCCTTTCCAGGGGGACTGACTCTTCAGAGACACACTGTACAAGATATTGATAGAGACTTGGGACAAGAAAAATGCCCTGCCCAAGACCCTCAGAAGATCAGATAGGGGGTCATTCAACACACATTCCTTTCATTCCCAGCACTCATTACCAAAATTCAGGCAAGACTTCAAGAGGCCTACATGAGGAACATACAGGCAGACCTGTCAGAAAGGTCGTTTTGGCAACAGAGTCAACAAACAAGCATCCAACAGAGGTGACAGGCCCAACTGGGGCAGTAAGTCCCCAAAGGCATGACTCACAATCCATTTTGGTGGAAGGAGGGCTGTTCCCATTTTAGGAAGCCTGAATCAGTTCTCAGGTGGACCCCTGGGCCCAGGAGGTGGTCTCTCAAGGCTACTCACTAGAACTTACCAGAACCCCACTGGAAAGATTTGTACTGTTTCCCCTACATTGAAACCTAACCAAGAGGAGTATAACACTCAAGGCGGTACAATGTCTTCTGGACATCCAAGTAGTGGACCGAGTACCAGAGTTGGGAAAGGGTCAGGGAATTTATTCTGTTTTCTTCACCATCCCGAAAATGAACAGGGACTGGAGAGCCATAGTGGATTTGAAGTTCTTGAATACATCAAATTTCAACATTTCCACATGGAAGCACTAAGATCAGTTTCAGAGGCTATGCAATCAGGAGACTACTCAACATCTGTAAATCTCAAAGAGGACTATCTCAATATCTCTATACTGGAGGCCCACAGAAAGTTCCTCAGGGTCTGTGTGGAATATCTCAATCTCCAGTTCAGAGCTCTACTGTTTGGGCTGTTATCTGGCCCGAGCGTATTCTAAAAAATGATCATAAATCCGATCATCCATCTCAGGGAAAGAGGAATCCACACTCATCCATACTTTGACAATCTCCTCATAAGGTCCAGTTCAGAGTCCAGGTCCCATATAGACACTCAGGAAGTGATCAAAGGCGTATATCAACAATCAGGGTGGCTCCAAGTCCTCCAGACTTTACAAAAAATCAGTAAAGCTCCTCCTCTGGGCAGAAACCAATCTGGTGTCCATTTGTGCAGAGCCAATGTTCAGGTCAACTGGTTGAGAAGGGAGACCATTCAAGAGGGGGAATGCACCCTCAAGAGAGAATTGTTCCAGCTGATCTCCAGGCAGTTCGGTCAGCCAACAGTGGATCTGTTTGCATCGGCAATGAACCACCAGTTCCCCCAGTTCTTCACTCTGTACTTTCATCCCCAGAGAGAGGCGACAGATGCACTGATCTCACTGTGGCCAAAAGAGTTATTTGTGTCTCCCCATCACCACACCTACCCAGAGGGTTGAGGAGGATCAGAGAACAGAAGGCAAGTGCCATTGAGGTGGCTCCCCTGGGGCCATGACATCCTTGGTTTTTGACCCTCCAGGAACTGGTGGTAGTACCACTGTTGACTCTACCAACAACTCCAGACATGCTGCAGCAGGGCCCAGTGTGGCATCTCTCTTGCAAACTCAAGTTGTTTGGGAAGTTAGATCGTGTACTTCAATCTTCACACCACTTTTAAAATCACTTAGCGATGTGCACATGAGCGGATCTTCGCCCTAGGGTTGTGAATCACCACTTGCATGTTTCTGCGCCCAAACATTCTGTCAGGATCGGGAGCCCTGGGGGACTTGTTTTTGAGTGACAAATTCCCCCGTTCAAAAAAGAAAATCTCTTCTGGTTCTTGGGATTGGAAAGTCGTGGAGATAGTCCCTAGTTAAGCTCCCATATTGGCAGGGAGCCTGGGGAGGCTGGCATCCCTAATTCAGGGAGACTTGGGTAACGCTGGAAAATTTAAAAATCCACACAGCCTGAATATCTGCTACAAAAGTGTGTGCAGGGCTTTCTGGGTATGGACCTTAGCTAAAGTGAGGTATGGATGTTAGCCAGACTACAGAGATCAGTTCCCCTGGAGAAAATTAACACTTTGGGAAGTGGACTATATGGCATTGTACCCTACTGAGGTCCTTGTCCTCCCCAGGCTCCATCCCCAAATCTCCAGGAGTTCCCTGCCTGGAGCTGGCAACCTCACTCCCCATCCCACTTTCCCTCATGCAAACTGTGTTAGCAGAAAAAGGGTTTTCTGTTTCAGAGTTGCTGTTTAAGAGCATCCCATTATTGACACAAGAATAAAAGAAGTCAGTAGGGCTGCTCTAATATAAATATGTATGTAAACATGTTCACATTTCCCCATGCATTCCAAGGAAGGGAGGCAAATCGGAGGAGGCTGAGAGGGGCCACAGTGCTTGGTGGGGGATTATGGAGCTGTTGAAATGGAGTGGTACTTTGAATAAGCACTTCTGCACATGCGTGAAAGAATTTTTTTTTTAAGGATGCCGACTGACCACTCTTTGGTTACCATGCAGCAATAATCTGAACAGTCAGCCACGGAGTGAGCATGCAGTGAGGTGGGTTAAGGCTGGCATGTTTGGACAAAACTCTTCAGAACAAATAATACTGAATAAAATAGGTGTGGCCAGACCATACCAAGCCTGTCATCTGACTGCACTTGTGGTGAGTTAAAGCCACTTATTTGGGTTCAGGCTATTTTTGCTCTGGGTAATTGACAAGGAGGTATTAGCACACTAACTTTCTTACAAATAAGTGATTTGAGAGCCATTGTAAACTGGTCTACTTAGAAGTAAGCCTCATGTTGTTCAATTGAATTTTGTGTCAAGGGAGTGCCCCTAGGATTGCATATAATGTATAAAATCCTTAGTTACATTACCTTTTGATATCTCAAAATGGTTTGTATATTGAGATATTACTAGCATGCAGGTTAGATTAAATGAAATCTGTCAACGGATCCATTATTTTAAAAGACAAAAAAGTAAGCAGATGGCAGCTATAGAAAATTCTATGAAAATATATGTACAATTGCCATACATTATTTTTATGCAAGATTGGGATTTCTTTTATCTCAGTGTACACCCAATACTGACTATGGTAGACTGGCATAGAAAAGAAAAGTATATATAGAAGTATGATTTCATCAAAATATTTGTCTGTCGGTATAAAAGGGTGAGCACTGGAGGAGTGGGTTAGAGGGACATAATTCAGTAGAAGTAAAGTATTTGGCAATATCCAGTAGCAATATTGGATCATGCTAAGTTTGTGCCATGTTTTCTGCACTTGGGTTTGAAGTGTCTGCATGCACAGTGGTTTACAATATGTACTTTAAAGCTTGAGAATGTGAATAAATGTATGCTTAAATAGGGGTAATAAATACATTTTCATGAGCACACACAGAAACACACACACTTGTGTGTGTGTATAGCATTTGATCCTAGAGTCGTTATCAAAACCATGTTACCTATTCAGAATATTTTCTCCTTGTGGTTTTTCCTTGTGGGCTGTGGTTTCCTGCAGTTGCATAGTTGGATGGTATGTGAATAGATTCATCTTACATAGGGAATCTCAAAAACTCCTAGTGTGATTTGTCAGTAACCAGAGTTTTTGTTACATTAATTTTTGGTTGCTAATAAAACTAACACTGAACAGTCAGAACTACTTCTTGCCTCTTGAACAGATATAATAAAGTAGCTGTCCAATCATCTGTTGGTATTAACCACAATTGATTGCATAGCTCTATTCTCTGCATACTTGATGGATGTTCATTGCAAGGGCCTTTGAAAACTCCTGTGTACAGATGTATTTTGACACTTACTTGGCCTAAAATTGTATTGGGCCATTTGGATTTTTTCTGGAGTTCAGCATACACACATTGTAATGCCCATTTTTATGACTCTGCATTTGGAAGTGGCCCAAAATCGACTCCCTTGCCAAGCAGTAAAAGGATTATTTGTTCCTTAAGTGGGATTTTGTATGGCATGTACAGGCCTGGAGCAGATTTCTGCAGCTGAGTTATAAACCCTTAAATATGGGTCTTATTATAGAAATGCTGACATTCTTGTTGGAAGTGTTAGGGCTGCAGATGATTATGCTTCAACTGTTGTATAAAGCCTTAGATACTCTTGTCATATGGAAGCATACTGGTTTAGTGGTACCTACAATATTACGAACCCCTGATGGTCTGACTGAAAGAAAAATGTTGACATTAAAACCGCAAAATTAAAACTTTTAACGGTATGGTAGCTTACGCGATGTTATTTTCTCTTTTCATTTAGAAAGAAGCAGAACGAGTCTGTGGAAATCTTAACATCCTGTCTGTGTCTGTCTATCAGGATTTATCCACTCTCAGATTGTCTAATCAAGGCATTAGTATTTCTGCAACAGTTGCAGTGCATATGTATGCAACAGATTCATGTTAGAAATTAGAACGCCATGCCACACAGACAGCAGTCAAGAGACAGGCAAAGGTGAAAGGACCCAAAAAGGAGACACTGTAATCTGTTTTTTCAGTATTTAGTGCTTTCATAGCATTATGAATACATGCCGCTTTAATTCAAAGAATGGGAAAATGTAAGTTGTCAAACTCCTTAACCTTCTTTCCCTCCAGTATGGACATCTTCAGAGGCTTTGACAGAACATTTCTTTAGACACCTCTTTGTTCACTTCCACCATATCCCCTGTGACTTAGCTTGTGGTGGTGGTGAATAGTAAGGAGGCCTCTAACATAGCCTCTCTTCATACCACAGGCCACAGGACAAATTAGTCCTTTCTCCATATGTCAATTCAGGGCAAAGGGTCTGTGGTGAATAATTGTGGATGAGTGGGTTTCTTTGGGCCAGGAGCCAGCTAGAAAGACACCAGAGGCCAAATTAGGCCCCCAGGCTACCATTGTTAATGCCCAAATTAATGATGATCAATTCAAAGCAATGTTTCATTTCATAATTTTTTTGGCTACTATTGGACAGTCAACATTTTATTGATAGGAATGTTTACTTGACCAAATTTTCCGTTAAACCAAAATTTTAAAAAGATACTTTACATTTCAAGAATAACATTCATTCAAGCTTTGAGTCCAGCAGCACCTTTAAGACCAACAAAGTTTAATTCATTCAAGTTGTTCATAGAAATTGGTGGGTTGCTTGTGTGGTGAAAGGCAGCACAATCTGTGGGGGAGTAAGGGTATTATGGGGAGGGGAATGGTATCAGAGAAGAAGAGAAGAAGAAATTGGATTTATACCCTGCCTTTCATTACCCTTAGGAGTCTCAGAGTGGCTTGCAATCTCCTTTCCCTTACCCTCCCCACAACAGACACCCTGTGAGGTAGGTGAGGCTGAGAGAGCTCTGAGAGAACTGCTTGTGAGAGAACAGCTCTGAATGAGCTTGTAACTGACCCAAGGTCACACCAACAGCTGCATATGGAGAAGTGGGGAATCAAACCCAGTTCTCGCAGATTAGTGTTTGCGTTCCTAACCACTACACCACACCGACTCTCACTAGTGTGCTGATCAGAGCCTTTCAGAGGGAGGATGGGAATACAAATGCAATTAATAAGTAATAGTCCTTAGGAATTACTGTGGTAGAGAAATGCTGCTGATTACTCTTGAGCAATGAACTGACTCTTTGCTCTCTGTGTGTAGGGATGGGTTTTGGAAACCAGAGCAATATCCCTGATTCTCTTCCCATTAAAAAACAGATGTAAATACATGCTTTTACAGTTATCCATAGAGATTTCATATATGAGGCCTGAGTGCTTTTGTTTCATTGAAGATGGCATTCTGAGACAGGGCAATACTAGTTGAAGATGATAATTTCTGCCCAGTATGGTGGTCTTTCCCAGCTTCCAGTAGAACTGCTGTTGGCAAAGTCAGCAGGGCTTAATGTTTTCTCTCTGTTGCCAAAGAGAATGTTTAAAAAGCCTACAGAATTGCTTGCTTAATGAAATAGATAATATTATGGAGTAGTACAGATTGATAGGTAATCTCCCTTCTCCACCATCCTCACTGGAACCAGTAGACTATCCACACTATGAAAAGTGTATATACAAAAACTAGCATAAGCCACAGTAATGTTTGGAGGTCTATACCTTCATCTAGTAATTTATTTTAAATGTAGGTGTTACTGTCTTTTTAAGGGCTGAATGAGACAAGACACTGGGAGTTCTATGTCCAGAAATCCCAGTGTTTTTAAAAACTTAATTATCACGTATGCAGTGGCCCATTCAGATTAAAACCATGGCATGAGGGTAAGGAGTTACACTTCCCTGCCTGCACTTTTTTTCTGGTTTAAAATGGCCCCAAGAGTTGTTGTTTTTCCCACAAGGGATGCATTGGTACAGATTACTCGTATATCTGCTCCAGTAGACAAATTGTGACCCTTAGACCATTGTAGTTTGGGAAAATGGTGCAGAAGGGAATCCTAATCCTAAACATGTGCGCACTCTCCTAATAATTGGGGGTAATCTCCTGATTACTCATTTGGGTTGGCCTTCATTCTGGAACCTAGAGACGCTATTTGCCCTCCGATCTCCCAGCAGCCTTTCCCCTCTTCTTCTCTCAGACTCACCTAACTTTCTTTTCTCTTCCCCACCCCCAGCTTCTCCTCCTTTTCACCATTTTCCTTCTGTCCCTTCCGTATTATATCTTTATCAGCAAACTCCCCATACCTTTGACTGACAGAAACAAAGGCATGGAATGCTTGACAACATTGCTATGGTTGCTGGCAGTGCCCAAAATAGCCACTGAAGTTTCAGTGGGCATTGAAGCAGTCCTTCCTTCCTTCCTTCCTTCCTCCCTTCCTTCCTTCCTTCCTTCCTTCCTTCCTTCCTTCCTTTTGATTTCAGATATTTCAGCAAATCTTTTCTATCAAGTTTGTAGTAAAGTCCCTCTGTCTGCCCCTAGCCCCACTGTGTGGATTTTTTGTCCCACACTATAGGACCTGGTTCAGAATTAGATATAGGAAGTGGAGGACACACGAGGGGAGCGAATTCTTGTTCTCCTGGCAGTATTTGCAGTCTCTCCTCCCATACCTCTTCTCATCTTCAGGTTTCTCTGCCCTGGCAGCTCCTCCCCATTCTTTATTTCCTTCTCATGTCCCTTGTTCTGACCTCCCCCCCGCCCATACTCTTTCTCTTTTCTCCTTCCTCCATTTTTCTGTTACCATTCTCCATTTTCAGCAGTCTCTTTTTAACTCTTTTGCATCATCTCCCTTCATCTTTACCTCCCCTTCTCCCTTTTACCTATTTTAGTATGTGCCCACTCACACACACACAAACAGAGTAACAGCTGAGGCTTGGAAGCCTCAGCTATGTTGGTTGAGGGTTGCCTAGCATCCCCCAAAATGGTTACTGCGATTTCACAATGTAGACTTGCAATATCTCAGTGACAGACTTTTCTTAAAGAAGTAGACATTACTTTTGTGTTTTGGAGAAGTTAACCCCCAATGTATTCTTTTTTAACATTTCATATTTCTCTGCAGATCTGGTGCTTTCCAAGGCTTGTGGTAAAATCCCCCTGCCTCCCTATAGCTACACTGTGTGGATTTTTTTGATCTACAATCTATGACCTAGTTCAGAATTACATAAAACAAGAAGGGGAGCTGCAGGGACTTGCAGGGGCATCTCTTTTTTCCATCACCGACTATTTCCTCATTTTCTTCCCTAAAAGCCCCTAAGCTTTCCCCCTTTGCTCCTTTCTTCCCAACAGCCAGCCTAACCCTGGCAGACTTTACCTGGGAAAACAATGGTTGAGTTACTCAGTGTCAGCTGCCAGTCCAAACCCACTTGCATCATAACACCTGCTGGGCCCAGCTGTGCACTGAGGAACCCACAAGGATCAATCACTACACCACAGTAGCTTTCATGGGGTGGGTACTAGTGAGCAGCCAGTCCTGGGTAAGTCATGCAAGCTATGTGGTAGCAAGTTACAGGGTGTTTGCTGCTGGGTTGACCCAGATGAGTCCTCCCTCAAAGGCCAAAATAGCCTTGGAAAGGGCTCTCCCACCCACTTTATACTGACAGAAACCAAGGCTAGAATTCTGGCAGTGTTTTTGTGGTTTCCAACAACTCTCATAGCAGCCACTGAGAGGGCATTTGTTTATTTTAAGCTACAGGTGCTATTTTTATTACTGGGGGTTTTAACCACCCCCATGTTTGTTTGTTTTTAGATTTCAGATTTTTTTTCAGGTTTCTAGAAAGATGTTTTGTTTCTGGCTTCAATTTCTGGCTTCAGTCTCTGGATTTAAGTATCCACAGGTTTGGCAATGCTGAGAGTTAGATGCATTGATGGTAAGTGAAAACTGTTGGTCCACATTAAACTCATATATAATTTATATAAGCACATGGTCGTAATTTCTCTGTTCATTGGCAATTCTGAAACTTACTAAAGTACAGAAAAAAGCAACAGACATAACTGTAATGTACCATGCGGGTTGCGTGTAATGGCGATCGCCATGTGCTGAGGTAATGGCGACCGCCACATGGCCAAACACACATGACCAAGCCAGCTACCTGAGCTTGGGTCAGGAATAACAATAGCTGGCCGGATTGTAACTTGCCACCAATCTAGTGCCTAGGATCCTTGAGGGGACCTGTGATATGTAACCTGAAGCATAAGGTCCTATTGGGACATGTGGGCGAGGTCGGAGGTGTGGCTCCGACCAGAATAAAAGAGGGCCTTCGAGCCCAGGTTGGCATGCTTCATCAGACCACCTAATAAAGAGCTGGATATGAAAGCACTCCCACTGGTCTCCTGAAATGTTATTTTCCAGTAACCATTTTACATTGGATCCCATGTTGCATTTCCAACGACAGAAGGAATTCTGTCTGCAGAGCCCAACTTTCTTGCCCTCCAATGCAGGCCCAAATGCAGTTCCTGTGGTCCCCTGAACCCCAGGAACAGCATTTTGGAGAGGGGGCCATAGCTCAGTGGTACAGCATCTGCTTGGCATGCAGAAGGTCTCCCAGATTCAATCCCTGCCCAAGACCCTGGAGAGTCACTGCCAGTCTGCGTAGACAGTACTGACTCAAATGGACCAATGGGTCTGATTCAGTATAGGGCTTCATGTGTTCATGATATTTGAGGCTGCAGTGGAAGGGGAGAGCTTAGGGATTCATATTCCACAAATTGAAAACTTGAATCTTAAGTCTGTTGTGTCTTGATATAAAGCTGTTTCAGCTGGTGCAGAACCACTGGGCTTACCCATTAAAGGGGAAATAACTAGGGGCTGCAATTTTCATCACAGCAAGCTCTGCTAGAGGTTAGTTAGTGAGAAGGTAAGAACTATTTACAGCAAGTCATCAGAAAGAGGTTTCCTACATAGATTATTTGCCTTCTCTGTCACTCATTATTTATTTATTTATAACATCTCTATGCCCCCTCTTCAGAGTCCTGCTCAAAGTGGCTTACAATTTTAAACACCAATATTAAAACACAAGCCATTGAACATAAACAGCATAAAAACTAGCCATAAAACAGAAGCAGACCATCAGGAAGCTGATAAGATAAAAACCCCTAATTAAAAGCCTGGGTAAAAAGATGTGTTTAGCTTGGCCACTAAAAGAAAGTAAAGTAGGTGCCAGGCAAGTCTCAAGGTAGAATGAGCTGCGGAGGTGAATTGCCCAGTCTCTAGTCAGCATCTGCTTCACCTCTGGAGGCCAGGGGCACAGGGAGCAGGGCTTGTGACACAGACCTTAACAGGTGGGCTGAATAGTATGGTAGGAGATGGTCCTTCAGGTACCCTGGCCCCAAGCCGTTTAGGTCCTTAAAAGTAAGAACCAGCTTTTTCAATTATATGCACTTTGAATTATGCTGAGAAACAGATGGGTAACCAGATCTTTCAGCACAGTGGTGATACAATCTCTGACAATAGACTGGCTGCTGCATTTTGGACCAAATAAAGTTTCTGAACCATCTAGAGTACATTACAGTAATCTAACAGATGTGATCAGAGCATGAACTACTGTGGTGCAATCATACTTTTCGAAGAACAGCCTTAGGTGGCGAACCAGCTGGAATTGATAAAAGTGGCTGTGTGAAATGGGGGAGACCATAGAGCAGTATCCAGTAACATCCCCACGTTGTGTCCCCCCCTTTACTGGAGGGCTTTATTGGGGGTATTAAAGAGTGTATTGTTTGGTACTGTCCTTTTGTGGGGTGATTCTCACA